>JAVGWO010000031.1:543969-990497 GCA_034509495.1 Acestrorhynchus altus | reverse complement strand
ACACACACACACACACACACACACACACACACACACACACACACACACACACACACATACCTGTAAATTCTTTTTTCACATTATGGTCACACTACTCCTAAATCTTTTGGCGCTAAACTTTCCACACATTGAATGAGAAATTCACTGCACTGTATCAACTCTTCTCAGTCTATGTATCCCATTGCACAAGCCACAGGAATTTATAGCCCAATCATCCTTGTGCAATGCCATCTGCAGGAGCTTAAAGCTACTACAATAAATACACAAGGTGACTAATTTTTTTTTGTCTGGTGAGGTTAGCAATGTGGCATGAGAACATGTTTACAACAGCTTGCAAAACACTTTAACAGTCAGCTGATAGAATGTTTCTAGTCTTGTTTTAGAACATTTCCATTCCAACTTATTCCCCATCTAGAATGCACACAATGGTTAAGATCTACCAACAGAGACTTTGAGGGCCACTCTCATAGTATCAACAATGTTCTTTAGTTTTGAGAAAGATGCTTCTGTAGACATCACATTTTAATGTGCTGCTTCTAAGACTGGATTATCTGTTCACGAAGATCATCAATGGTGCGTATTATGGTAAAGCCATGTTGGTGTATGCTCTGTGTATGGTAATCGATGCCACAGCTGTGCATCTTGGATCTTCTTGATCTGTTCAACAATATTTTCAGGACTGAAGGTATTCTTCAGCCATCTACTACGGTGGTCCACGATGGTCTGCTAGGTTTTCTGTTGCTAAATTGTCATTAAATTCAGGACCTGTTAATGAGTTCTCAATCAGCAACTTCTTGATGTTTTGCTTATGTCTCTGATTGGATTATTAAGTGTTAATAGCCTCTGGATAAGGGCGTCTGCTAAATGCCATGAATGTAGATGTAAATGTAAATGATGGACACTGAATGTCATTCACCAATATCTTATTTAAAAATTATTCTTGAGAAAAGTCCTAACAAAACATCTACAGTGCCTTCAAAAAGTATTCATACCCCTTGAACCCCCTTTTACTTTACGCCAACAAACTTACATGTGTTTAATTGGGATTTTACAGAAGTAGTACAGTTGTTATACTTATTCCAGCTTAGTACAGTTGTATATATTGTTCTCTCATACATAAAAAGGTGGGATATAAAGTAATAGCATATGTATATATTGATTTTAGTATTTTTTAGTTGCAGCACAATAAAATATGTAAACTAGATGGGGTGGAACAGTTATTGCATATGTTGCACAGCTTCAGTGACCTGAGGTTGTAATTTCAATGACATTCTGGTCACTGAGGTCCATTGAGGAGTGTTCTGTGCTCTTTCTATGTATATATGGGTTTCCACTGAGTACTCTGGTTTCCTCACATTGCTCAAAAATGTACTTGGTAAGTAAATTGACCATTCTATGTTGTGCCCAATGATTCCGGGTAGGCTCCAGATCCACTAAAATTAGCGGATAAGAAAATGGATGGAAGTAACCTAGCTAGTATACTCAGAGTTTACAACTTTACTCCAAAAACAAGTATAGTATTTGAAATAAAGTATACTTTCATAAACTAGAAAGTGGGCGAGAAGTATATAATTAGTACCTACAAATTCACTTATAGTGTAGTTTGCAATATTGTAGTGGCAAATTTATAGTAAAGTCTAGATGAAAACTACTTGTGTAATCTTTACTACTTTACTACTATTTACTACTCTTACTCCTAAAGTATACTTAAATGTATACTTTAATAAACTAAACGTGGGCCAATTTAGTCCCAAGAACTATTGAAATAGTACAATTCTACAAATAGTAAATTGATATTTGTATATTTACTACATATATTATACTTGGGAAATATACTCAAGTTGACTTAATAAAATGAGCTTAAAGTAAATGTTTTTGTAAGGAGGTGAATCCCGATGACTTCGAAAACTTGAACAAATCCCAGATAAGAAAACACTGGTGAAAGTTGAAAAACTGCATATATTCAGTTTTACAAAGAAAGCTCTTCTTAAGAAAGTGAATTTGGTGATACTTTCTACCAGGACTTTCTGTTCCTGGACCTGACAACCGCAATAAACCCCAGATAAAATGTTAGGATGTTTTGTTAAATTTTGTGTACTGATTTGCAAAAGCATAATTTGATAAAACACAGTATTCAATACAGCTGAAAATGGGAGTACCTGTCAATATACTTTGTTACCGTGTTAATGTTTTCATTTTTAGTTTATCAGAGTATTCAAAATTTTCAAAGCACAATAATCTACAGTAATATACTACCCACATATTAATATAGTACCCCAAACCCAACATACACATATGTGGTTTGCCTTCTGGCTCTAAAGGTAAAGAGAAATGATGATGATGATGATGATGATGATGATGATGATGATGATGATGATGATGATGATGATGATGATGATTTGGTCCCCCTTGCTTGCCTGTTTAATTTTCATTATGATTCATGCATTATGAGCAGTGTGATTTTGCTGAAATCTGTGGAAAGATTTCTTTGATACACACTGTTTACTAAAATGAATGGGTTCTGCTGAATGATACTGTACTATATAGTACTGTTATACACATTATTATATTTTAAATTGACACAGGTGCAAAGAAAAGCAAGCCGCCAATTTTTCAATGTTCCTCTAAAATAAGACCTCTGTGGATGAAAAAGACTGAAACTCAAAGAGAATTTGCTTAGTTTGGAAGGACCTTTGGATGTCTGCACTTTCTTTAGTCCAACAGTTTGCAAACTCAGGGTCACATCAGAGAGCATCAGAAAGAGCCCATGAGAAAATCTGAATAAGTACATAACAAAGTCATGGACAAACAAGGCAGAAGTTATGAAAGAGTACTGGGCTAAGAGAAAGTTACAGTTTCCTTTTGAAAGAAAAGATGGTGGATATGAGGCAGAGAGCCTTGGTCAGATTGGCCACTGAAGGACACAAAAGCAAAAGTGATAAGCAGATGTTTGTGTTGAATATGAGAAATAACTGGTACCGGTGTGATTGCTACAGAACAGAGGTCAGGGCCTGTGCTCATAAATCTTGAAGCAAGAGTGCTGACCTGGGATCTGAGTCATCTCTTATTCATTTTGACCTTGTTGAGAGGAACAGATCCTAGATCAGCCCTGCTACTCTGAGACCTTTCATGAATATGAGCTGATATGTATTGAATTCGACAGAGGATCTGAATCCAGAGATTAATGCAGTTGGCTGATGTTCTGGTGTTAAGAGTCCTGCAAAATTCCTTTCATTACAGCATTGTGGGTTTGCCTGGCTGTCAATAATAATGCAAATATTTGATACCTTAAATTATGGGGACAAATAGCAAAACTTTCTTTTGTTTTTCTAGTGGTGATTACACTACATCATCAAAAAAAATAGTTGAATGTTTGATGTCACACGTCCAGAAGGCCTTATGTCACAGTGTGGGGTGCAATTCCTTCTGATGTCAGATCCCCCTTGGTCTTCATTACAGGCACCGACAACATTTGAGGTCCTGCAACCAGTGGTCCAACTTTGTCTGACTGAAAATGTGTGGGATGCGACGGGACCCACTATCAACACTCCACTCCTACCACAAAATCCACAGGAACTGGCTGAGAATATTCAAGTGGCATGGGATGGATTATCAGGGAACATCATACGGGATGTCTCCAACACCATGTTCTGGCATGTTCTCATACACACTCTTTTCAATAAATATTGCACATTTCAGTCTAAAGCTTTTAATGATGCATTGTTCCTGGTAACCAGGAACCAATCCACACTTCCTTTTGGGTGCAACACTTTTTTTGATCAGTGTTTTTTGAGAAAGTTAGCAATCATGCAGTCCTTTCAAAGACACGCATGTGCAGCCAAGGAGGTGGGGTGGCAAAAAAGTGGTTAACTGCTCATTAACATCCACCTAGTTGTTATCTGCATCAAAAGAAGAGATCTGATCCCTGGGGCCCTCAAATAACAGAGACAGGAATATTAGAGATTTCTGATGAAGATTCCTTTTTTTTATAATTAAAAAAAACATGCTGTCTATCATTATTAGTGCATCTCAGGGATTAGAATATTATGAAATTCATTTATCTTCATAATTAAATTTAAAAAGGTAAACTGTAGACTGTGTATATACTATATTCATTACACATATAATCACATATTTCAAGCCTATTTTGTTTTACTCATAAAAATCTGATTTCCAGTACCTTGTTATTATAATATTTCATTACATGATTTTTTTTTCTTCTACTTTTCTTTTTCTAAGCATTAAGTGCTCTAAAATCTCCTGATAGACTATGCATTGACTCTGAACTAAAATGCAGTGGACCAACACCAGCAGATGACATGCCACCCTAAACCATCACAGAACACACAGACCTTGAGTTCTGTGCCCCTTCACTCTTCCTCCAGAGTTGCTCCTCAAGCTCCTAGAATCTGGGGGAAGAGTGACGGGACACAGAACAAAAGGTGAAATTTGCGTGGTCTGTGATGGTCTGTGTCAAGGAAATAAAATGGAAAATTTACTTTCATCTGAAAAATGGACACTGAGTAACAGTTCAGTTCCTGTTCTTTTTAGACCAGTTAAGACCCAGTTCATCCCTGTTGCTCATGCACATTTTCCCAAATTTTCTCTTCCATTAATATGCTTTGGTACAGCATTCTGACCTTCTGTGCCTTTCGATCTTAGTGGTGGACACCACTGATTGTCTTCTGGACAAGACTACTGCCAGGTCAGTAGCTCCCTATGATTGTGGTTGCATATGCTGAACTAGACACTGTATTTACTCAAAGTGAAATATTCGAACAATATTATAATATGGTTCTAGATTTCTGATTTTCATGAAACACTGTACCACAGCATCTGCTATTAGGAACAAGTGTCCTCAAGTAATGATGATGGTGCTCATAATAGTAACACTAGCAAATAATTAGGGTAAATGTAAATTTCTACATACCTGGTGATGGCAGGTAGGCAACTAGTCAAAGGCAGGGTGGGTAGATAGCCCAATTCAAGTAGCAGACAGTTGTAAGGGAGCCCAAGGTCAGCCTCTGAAGGGGAGTCTTCCATCTATGTCAGTTTGGACTGGAAGGCAGCCATTATCTCAGGAAAAAGTAGAGAGATTAGTTGTGTTTAGATTTATGTGGAACAAAAAGTGTGAACATTGTAACTCAGGCAGATCTGATTATAACTGCCTAACTAAAATGACAGAACCAGAAGGTAAAACAAATATGAGAACACTCTGAAATTGGCAGCCATCTGCTCCAATGTTAACAAATCTGAGAAAATGCGTGATCTCAGTTTACAATGATTCATCATGAACCCCTGGATCTGCTGCTTTTATCTAAAGGAAGACATTAATTACCAATTACTACACTGAACAAGTGAGTTTCCAGCCTAAAATACAAACATTATCTGGAAGGTTATTCAGTACAGAATTTAACCAGAGGTCAGTGCGGTTCTCATAAAACTAGATTATACTGCAATAACTTAACCATGAATTATGAAGACATGCAGTGATTATTCTGCATCCTGAGTAGATAGGGTGTTTCTTAACTTGGAAATGTTATGAAGATGAAGAAATGCTTTCCTAGTTCCATTACCTACGTGTTGATCAAATGTTAAATCTAAATAGTTTATGACACCTAGACCTTTATCTACTGAACCAGGTATAACAAATAAATGAACAAGGTTTAACATTAAGTCTGATTGTTTTGTCACTACTTAGACAGAGGAAGTTACATTTCATCTAACATTTTATGTCCTCTATTTTCTATAATCTAGGTTTACATTTTTGGAAGATGTTATAGAGAGCAATACTGGAGGAATTTTGGCCCATTTCTTGCATAACTGCTTCAGGTCCCCCCATGACTTTACAATAAAGTTATTCAATAAGATGACATATGCAAAAACATCATACTAGCTGGTATAGATGGGCTGTTGTGCAATGTCATCAAAGAGATACGCATGAAAACAGGGGTCAGAAAGCAACAGAAAGCATCATGCTAGAGAGTGGCAATGAGAAGGAGTTGTCGTACAGAGCAAATAGATGGAAAATGTCAAAAAGTGTCCGAAGGAAATTACATCCTATCCTACATTTTAGAGATTTTGGAACCAGAACTCAGCATGGTCCTAGCTGCAAAGGCTTACTATGCAAGGTATGCCAGCTAGTGTCCCAGAGCTAACAACCTGTCATGTGTTTCAAGGCAAGTATAGTTTGTCAAACTCAGTTGTGGAAGTCGTTAGCTTTTTTACATTGACTTAACAACACAACCGATACTACCATGTTCCTGACTTTGTCAAATGAGGGGATAGGCAGACTCAACAAAATCAGGTCTCAAAATTCACAAGTCTTTTCAGCAATCTTACAACATTAACATTCTGTTATAAACATTTAGTGAACAGCAAGCCTTGTGAGCGTTTTATAGAAATCTGATTCTAGATTATGCCAATACTGAATTACTTAATGTTAACTTTTAGTTAAAATTTTACATAAAATTATATTAATATGCAATGAAATACAAACATCGTTACAGCAAAGTCATCGTTTAAAAACTCCTCATATGGGGCACTAATGAAGTATGATTCAACACATTAAAAATTCAATTATTTTTAAAGGACTGTGTGCTCTATTGCTGAAATACAAAAGGCTCATTTTGTGTCTAGTGCATTATCTGAATATGAATTTCACAACATATGTATGAATCATTCCTCATATGGAAAAGAGTCAATAAAAATAACTTATATGAGCAATTCATTTTCTCATCTCACTGTCAGTAGCTCTTCTTTTTCTGCCCACACCAGGAAACAGCACCTCTAAGCCTTTATGTCTCAAGTTATAAAACTACATATATAATATAAATTACAAATTTTCACTGAACAGCCTAAAGCCTTTATGCCTTTAAGCCTTTACAGATAGTGGATATCTGAATATCAGTAGGTGTGGCAGGCTGAATGGCCTGCACTAAATGCCTCTGGAGCTCATAATCATCTATGCAGTGTGTGAAATGAAATACCCACAATTGGGGGTCCCTATGCTCTAGTATTGGCTGGCTGCCAACATACTTGTCCAAGATGTTCATTTGCAAAACAACAGATTAACAATTTAGAACATTTTTATGGTTCATAGTTCTGGTTACTCTAAGATGTCTAGAAGAAATTGGATGTCTGTTTTTCATATCCAAGCCTAAGCACCAAAACGTGCACAAGTGATTTTTTTTACCATGCAAATATTCAGACAGTTTGACTTTACAATTTTGACTGTTAATGATACTAAGCTACATCACAGTAACACAAATCAGATGATGAGTAAAGAAAGGAAGCAGCATCATTACTATCAGGTGCATGTGTAGCCATCATTGAGACCCAGGGCTTAATCCTGTTTTGTCATTCTATCAGAAGGAGGTGGGAGGGGGCAACTTGTCTCAATAATGCTCTAAAATTCCTCACATTGAATATCTTCACAAAATCCAAAGAAAACCAAGCAATGACTATTAAATATTTTTCTTGTTGTTTACTTAGGTGGGGTCATTAAGTTTAAGTTACACTTGGAACGTGAATGCCACTGGATGGGAATCCCTGCTTAAATAAACAGCATGAACCAACATATGTTTCAAACACTGGCATGCTGTTCACAAGTAATATGTTGATTGCCACCGTGAACCAGTATTTGTGTGGTTTTGAATGCTAGTCAGGGACAGATGATTTGACACAACAAAAACCTTAAACCAGCTTGAAATAAAAGACTAGCAATAATTTCCTGAATTCATATTTAGGTGAATTTAAGTCTTGGAAGTTTCAAGTGGACCCCCATGATGCTGCATTTCACACCTTACATGTATTACAGTATTGAAGGCCTCTCCAGCCAAGAAAGTCATATTTAATTCTTAAACAGAATTTTTGTTCACATAACTCTTGTGAATATTTCTTTATTATAAGCTCAATTACAGGTTAATGTAATCACCTGCTTGGGTTTAATCATTTAACCTCTTATCCATATATTTATGTTCAAGGTTGTGGTGGGTTCAGTGCCTAAATGGAATAATTTGGTGCAAGCAGAGCCAGACCACCCTGGGGATGATAACCATCACCTTGTTGTAAACTGATATAGGAGGAGTGTGATCACCATCACATCCATTTAATGTCTCTAGACAGGATAACCATTGCTTTGTAACAAGTAAACAAATACATGGATGTGATGGTGATCACACTCATCCTATATAAGGTGAAGGTGATGGTTATCCAGTCTATAGACAGTAAATGGATGGACAGTATATGACAGTATATGGAACAGAAACTTAAAAAGTGCTTGGAAGGATTTATTTCACTTATGGAATAATATGGAAATTTCAGAGTATATTAGTATGAGTAGTTTGAATTATTTTTTGCTTCAAAGTTCATGCTTGTTTACTGTTGTGCTGTGAAGCTTTAAAAGTTGTGGACAGTCCAAAGCCCTATGACTAACTACCAGCTGAAATTTGTTACAGGCCAACAGAAACTACTATTAAAAACAATATAGAGTTCTGAAATAACTTCATGCCTGAAGCACCTTCTCCTTTCAATTGATAATCCTATACATTCTATCTCTGCTTTGCTGGTATGTCTTTGACAAAGACAAAGACAACCCAATAAATCCCTGTCTCCACCTGTAACTCGTTCAGTATATCAGAGGGGGTCAAGACTTCTGCTACTGTCTCCTCTCAGATCATATGCTAAAGGCATATTCTGAACTTTAATATTAAATCCAATGCAGAATTCAAGAGACTATTTTATTTTTAAACATAACTTATTATTGTTGATATACTGTATATCAGTGGTTCTCAAGCCTGGTTCTGGAGCCTCACTGCCCTGCTTGTTTTAGAGTTTTTTTGCTGTAAGACATCCAAGGTGGGTTCCAATCATCCCAGTAGCTCCCTGTGAAGTGGACTAAACAAGAAAGTTCTGTAATTTTAACTGGGGTTCCAAACTACAGGTTGAAATTAACTTTAAACTGCATAGGTAGTAGTGAGTACCAGTTTATCAGTACACAGGAAAATGACAGTGTCAAAACACATCACAAACCAGTTATATGTCCAGAAATTCACATTTATTCCCATATTACACACAAAATATGATATATGGATACAGTTCATTCATTTGCTAGTTACTGTAGAAAGTAAAAGAGCATCCAAAGATTGTTGAGAATGCCATGCACTGATGTTTCAGTGATGATGTTGCAGGGCAGTTTGAAAGAATTTACTAAAACTTCAGAACCCTAGACTGATTTTCTGGGATATTTTCACAGTTTGACATACCATTATTCACCAAAAAAATGTTTATAGGAGACACTAATTTGTCATTTGAGATGTAAATATTAAGACAACTTAATACTTCAATGAACCTCACATCGACAATTGCTTAGAATTGATAGGAATTAAAACACATTTCTCAGAAATCACCCAATATCTGGGACAGTGATGTCATTAGCCATAGGTCCTCTCACTGATCAGTAAGAGTCTGCATGCAGTTTGAGCATGTACACATGGACAGCAGTAAATTTGGACTGGAAGGACTGAACTGGCATTTAAATAAGTATTTAATTCAGTTGATGAGTGAATTTTAGCTATATTCTAAGATGGAGTACTCACTGATAATTCAGTGAAATTTAGTGCAGCCGCTTCTCATGCACCAACTGAAAACCCAGTTTTTAATGTGTTTTATGTTGGCTTTGTTCCTGGCCAATTTCCATTGTTTTTCAGAAATATGGCTTAATAACAACATGCCTTAATGACTTAGCCTTCCAGATTAATGTCTACTTTTCCATGCAGACTGCAGCCAGCTATCAGGAAAAGCCTGGGGGGCAGCTTGAGTGTATATGTGCACAAAGGTTGGTGCAAACTGTTATATGACAAACACATACTGCTCCGAGGCAGTAAATAGCTAACTGTGAAGTGTCAGCCAACCATTTACCTTGAGAGTTTACGGTAGGGTTTGTCATTGCTGTTTACATACCACCAGATGCAAAAGGTAACAATGCACTTAGTGAGCTACATAACATCAGCTTGCTTCAGCGCAAGCAGCTAGAGGTGTATTATGTGATTTTAACCATGGTAAGCTGACAGACACTTGCCTAGATTTTATCAGCATGTCACCATACTAACATGGGGAAATAACATACTGGACTGTGTTTATACCAACATATAAGATGCATACAGAGCCATCCACCTTCCCCAGCTTGGCCTCTCTGAACATATCACCATTATGCTGGTCCCAGCCTACCACCCCCTACTAAGACCCTCCAGACCTGCAAAATGACAAACACGTGTGGCCCAGTGACGGTGACTCGGTACTGCAGTACTGCTTCATATGCACAGACTGGAAGGTCTTCAGGGATGCTGCTATGAATGATCTGGAGGATTACAAATGAGCAAGTACGTTGAAAATGTCACCACCACTAGAATTGTGATGCACTACCCAAACCAAAACTCAAAAGGCTCACAAACTCCTTATATTTGGGTTGAACCCCTACCATAATTGGGTCCTGGACTTCCTGACCAACAGGCTGAGGATCCACATCTCCTCCTCCACCATAATCCTCAGCACTGGCTCCCTTTAGTGTTGTATGTTGAGCCCCCTCTTTACACTGCTCAAACATGACTGCTCGGTTACCCATTCAGGCAGTTGTATTGTAAAGTTGGCAGACCACACAGCAGTGGTTGGATGCGTCACAAACTGTGATGAGTCCGGCTACAGTCACGAGGTGGAACACCTGGAGAGTCCGTGCAGGAAGAACAATCTCTGCATTAATGTGAAGACAATGAAGGAAATGATTGTGGATTTCAGAATGGGCAGACACACCCATGCACCCCCCTCTGCACATAGGAGGATCTGTGGTCTCCAGTTAGAGGTACTTGGGTGTGCACCTGTGTAACAACCTTACCTGTGGCAACAACACTTCCAGTCTGATTTGGAAGGTACATCAGCTCTACTTCCTCAGCACATGATTACTGTGTAGGGAATACAAGAGTATTGTTAAAGTGCCTTGTAGAACAGAATGCAACTCCAGTTCAGCTTGTCAATTAGTTCATTATTTGGATCTGGTGTGTTGGAATTTGGGAAAACCTACTCCAGGGCCAGGATTATAAAAAAAAAAAACTACTGATATTCAGTGAATCTGGAATGTGTTCACAGCACTTCACTTTTTGTGCATTTTGTTATGTTACAGCCTTATTCCAAAAAATGTTTCAGTTTTTCCCTACACACAATACCCCACAATAACAAAGTGAAAAAGTTGTTTGAAATCTTTGTAAATTTATAAAACACAAAAACATAACATGTACATGAGTATTCACAGCTTTTGCTCAATACTTTGCTGAAGCACCTTTGGCAGCAATTACAGCCTCAGTCAGTTTTAGATATCTCCATAGATGTTCAATCAAGTTCTGGTATGAACTCTGGCTGGACCACTCAAGGACATTCACAGAGTTGTCCTGAAGCCACTCCTTTGTTATCTTGGCTGTGTGTAGGGTTGTTGCCCTTTTGGAACATAAACCTTCATCCCAGTCTGAGGTCCAGAGTGCTCTGGAGCAGGTTATAATCAGGGATGTCTCTGTACATTGCTGCAGTCATCTTTCCCTCGACCTTGACCAATCTCTCTCCTGTTGCAGAAAAACATCCCCAGAGCATGATGCTACCACTTCACTGTAGGAATGGTATTGGCTAGGTGATGAGCAGTGCTTGGTTTCCATCAAACATGATGTTTGGCTTTCAGTCCAAAAAGTTCAAATTGGCAGAAATGGTTGCGTCTGGAAGGTTCTCTTCTCCCCACAGAGCAACGCTGTAGCTCTGTTAGAGTGACCATTGGGTTCTTGGTCACCTCCCTGACTAAGGCCCTCCTACCAATGATCACACAGTTTGCAGGGTGGCCAGCTCTATGAAGAGTCCTGGTGGTTCCAAACTTCTTCCAATTACAGATGATGGCTGCTACAGACACTTCTATAGACTTCATGGTTGGTTTGTGCTCCAACATTCACTATTATATGACCTTCTATAAACAGATGCATGTCTTTCCAATCAACTGAATTCTTCACAGGTGCCCGATCAAGCTGGAGAAACATCTAAAGGACAAACAATGGAAATGAGAAGCACCTGAACTCAATTCTGAGGCTGTGAGTACTTATATTTGTGTTTTATTTTTAATAAATGAATCCACTTTGAAACAGAAGGCTGTATCATAATAAAATGTGCAAAAAGTGAACATTTTCTGGATTCACTGCAAATATTTATAGGTTTGAGTAAAAATCTTCAACTTTTGATCTAAAGTCGAATTGTATTGAATGATGAACACACACATATATGGATTTCCTCTCTAGAAAACTCCCAATTTAGTCCAAACACTCCTAAAATCCCCCTGAAGCTCAGTGTCTCCACTTCCTCCTGCTGCTGCCACAGCCATCGACGCCCCCCCTAGCGGTGGACCAGTCCACTGCCATTTGAGCCCTCCGACTCTCCGTACTGGATGCTGCTGAAAGCCCTGCTGCTGCTGTGTGTTTAATCGAGCTCGCAGCGCTCCGGGCGAGGGGGGACCAGGTCCGGGCAGACGGTTATGCTGCCTCGCTGACGGGCTGAGGAGCATGGCCGCTGGAGGACTGCAGTCCGGGAGATGATCTAACAGCCGAACCGAGGATCAGCGGCGGCTGCCTGGCAACGCTGCCCAACATCCGCCCTTCTCCTGTAAATAATGTGCAGATCAGGAGGGATCTGTGCTGTCTGCTGTCTGTGAGAGCCTCCTGACCTCACACCCGTCCACTGAAGCAAGCAAGTCCACAGAGCTGCAGCCCAAGTGCACAAACAAAGAGATGCATCCTTAGAAGAGGGAGCAGAGGAGTCCTGACTGACTGTGGTATTCAGGTAAGATCATGGTTACAGAGTTGCATAAACAAAGAGATGCATCCTTAGAAGAGGGAGCAGAGGAGTCCTCACTGACTGGCATTAAGCTAAGATCATGGTTACATAGTTGCATTAAAAAAAAGAGATGCATCCATAAAAGAGGGAGCAGAGGAGTCCTGACTGACTGTGGTATTAAGGTAAGATCATGGTTACATAGTTGCAGGGCTTCAGAAGGTGAGGAGTAGCATGAGATGCTCTGAGTGCAGTCTTGCTCCTTGTTTTCTTTGTAGTTAAAGCTCTCTTTACAGCCTGCCATCTTGATTTAGGGCACACAGAGATCCAGCTGTTCCATATCATAACAGAGCAGAGAAGGATTATCACACAGCTTGAACTCCAGATGTGGAATTGGACATCACGTAAGCTGCTCTCCATCCTCTCACCTTTCTGCTTGAGGATGTTCAAACTGCACCTCTGTGTGCTGCTGCTGCTGATGATTCTTTGTCCCGGCTGTGTGTTTGGACTTTACTGCTCTGGCTTCTTGGATACCATCATCAACCGTGTTGTTTACGTCTCGGGTGACTCGTAACTCTATGTTTAGGACAGGTTTGATTCTCTTGATGGTGGAGAGAGTTGTTGTCTTCCCTCCTCCTTTGCATCAGGACCACAGCAATCAGGATGATGTTGTTAATTAGTCCCAGAGGGAAATTGCAAATTCTTAAAGTTGCACCAATCTATATAAAATATAAATATAGAATAGAAAGATCACTGTATGTGGAACTGTAACTTAACGTTCTTCATATATAGTGAATAAAACAAACGTAAACAGTCTCTTCATTCTAAAAGCATGTGGCCGTTAGATGAAATTAAACATGAAACGGCTTCATCAAGCCAGAATGTTTGCATCCCACTGGCTGGAGAAACTCATAAACCAATGTAAATGCATGATGCTCCAGGCAGTGACGATGCAGATAGAGATACTGATATCACTTCTCTTCAAAACTGCAAAGGTTTAACTCTGAAAAGCTGAGATCTGCACATTGTGGACGTTTACTTGCCCATTTTCTAGGCTTCATATCTAATTAGAACTGAATTGAATTGAACATTTTAAATGGCAAAGGTGTCTTTCAGTGCACGTTTACTGCTCTGTCCATGTGCACATGCTGGACCTGCAGGCAGACTCCGACTGATCAGCAAGAGGAGGTGGTGCTGATGTCACTGACCCAGATATTGGGTTATAGAGGGAAATGAGAAGGAAGGGGCTGTTTGCACTCTCTCTCTCTCTCTCTCTCTCTCTCTCTCTCAATTTCACAATAGAAGTCCCGAGAAGGGATAATAAATACATAACTAAATAATAATATAAAATAATATAAAAATTAATAGCTTGCATTTTCCGTTCAAAAACACTATGGATGATCAATTTCCAACAGGATTTCTTATAAGGAAAAAAACAGAAAGAAGTAAAATTTTGTATATATGACATTCTAATATTTAAATTGTCATAGTGTTCACATATCAAGTGAAGACAAATTCAAGTAGCCTAGGACCTCCTGAAAATACCAATATATGTCATCTGTCAATGTCTCCTAGAAATACTTTTCTAAATATTTGTGAATAAGAGTACATCAGAATGTGAAAACATGCTACTAAAGTGGTCGAGGGTTCTAAAGGTTAAATCGGCTATTTTGAAGACTGAGAAAAGTAAACTCGAACTGCTCAAGCACTCCACAACCCCACATGGAGAAATGCACTGATAACATCACATCACAGTGTGGGAGTGTGCTGTTTCAAACTACATCTGTTGCAGGATTGGAAGGGGTTCATTCCTTTTCCTTCCAATAACCTATTCAGCCTTTTCTGCTGATGTCTGCTAGAAAACCATATTACTTTTGTGTTTTATTTTCTAGTCTTACATTGTGCACGCCTGCTTATCACTTTTGAAATTCCTACTTTGTTGGATTGATTATTTTTTTGTATATTTGGGCTAGCATTTTTGCTCTTAACATGCAGGCAGAACACAATCCTGCCAAAGATTTAACAAAGATTGTTGGTTTATCTTCCTCTTGGCCCAACAGCAAGCCCATTAATAGCAATATGTCATCCTTAATAACCAATGATATCATGTTTCCTTGCATCCTCCATCAGTGAGCAAAAGCACTCAGCTCGCTCAGAGGCTGTCCTTGCTACTGTGCTTAACTTGGAAATGAATGAGTAGAAAATGAAAATGCTAGATATGATCTGATTTATATTGACTTTAATAACAGCATGTCATTGGTGATGGCTTTGGTCTTTGAGAAGTTTTACAGTGTAATACACGGACATGCAAAGGTCAAAAGCAGTATTTAAATTTGTTAGGAAGTTATCTCGGGATGGTTTCGGAACACCAAGATCTGTATAAGCTGTGAGGTGTTATCTTGTGAATGAGGCTGAACAATGGCCAGCGTGGCCACATGGATTGGACATTCTGTTTTTGAAATTGTGTGGGCCTTCACACAGTATTGTGTGTACCAGGAATGTGCCATAAAAGGCATTACCACCCACAGTGCACAGCGCAGTGGTGTCTCGCTAGAATTGTCTGTGAGCACAGAATGCAGCTCATCCACATTCATTGCAGGAGGCCACATCCCACAGGTCAGTGCAGTGTAGCTTTCATGGGGACAACAGTCATGGCAACATTGACATGATAACTAGTTACTGTACCATTACTTTTGGGTTTCAGTGTAAGCATGCTTTACCTTATTGAAAATGACCACATTTCCAAGTTTATAAGTACACAGATGCTGCACTGTGCTTGCTCAAAATCTGTACTACATAAATCCTGAACGCTTTTCAATCCAGATAATCCAGATATACACTCTGGATCAGGTTAATCTTTCCCTTCATTAGCATCAGAATACTGGAGCCAGGTTGTTGCAACATAACTCTGGTGGACAGAAGGTTTGTGACTTTTATGAGATTTGTTCACTTCTGCCAAACTCTGCTGTTTGTGAACAACTCTCCCTTGTCAACAGTCGTTCCTATTACATTCAATTTCCTTCAGATATGTAGAGTCCAACAGTTTTTCTGGAATTAATTGACTCTCAGAAAAAAAAAAAAACATACCATGTACTTGTTTGTTTGTTGTGGGCCAGCATCACCTGAACCCTCTTCTGGAGTACAATACAATAAATACATCGTCTGATATAGATATTATCTTTTTGTATACATGTTTTTATCATATTTTCTAATGGTTTTCTGCTGACACCATCAGCACTATCAGCATGCACACAGATACATGCAGAATTCAGAGCAGGCTACCATCCTGCAGACTTAACATTCAAGCATAATCCACCCCACCTGGTCCAAATAATAACTGCCTTCAGTTCCTGATTGGCTGAATGGTGTGTGTTGTGCTACGTAAACAGCAGGAAAAAGTGGCCCTAATACATATGTGGCTCAGGCGTGTCATTTAGATAAATTCAGATAGAATCTGATATTTTCAATTCCAACTTGGACCACTTTAATATGTGGAATTAAAATTCAATCCATATCAGATTCTTTGCAGTGTGGCTCTAAACAGCCAGATCAGAATTCATGCAACTTTTATAGTTGCACGACTCAGCATTTCTCCTTAATGCACGTGGAGGAGAAGGGAAAATGGACGACAATAGTGAGATTTTCAGTGGCAGGATAGAAGTAACATCTCAGAAATGTTTGTTCAAACAAACATACCGCTGCCTATGTGTTTCTGATTAAATGGCCAGTTAAATTAGGTGTGGCCACATGACGAAGTGGTTGCAGCATCAAAGGAAAATTAAAAAAAAAAAGCTTAAAAACAAAGTTGAAAAACCAAAGAACTTGATGCAAATGATGTGCTCTTTTTCTCACCGATAAGTCCAGCTGTTACTCTCTGCATTTCAGTTTGGAAGTGCAGACTGTTTATACTAATTGTCACATTAAAAAGGTAGTGGGAACAGCCTGAAAGTAGATCTGATTTGTTGAGAAGATCGAAAATTGGGTCACTGTTCCTGCTGTGTGAATGTAGCTTAAGATAAACCTGCAGGAAGGGAGCTATCCAGGACATAACACCTGATTCAGCTTATTAGATAATCAGAGTTGTAGGAGGCTGTGCTTATGCATGGAATTCACAAAAGTGCGCAGGACAGGGGCACCTCCAGAACCAGGGTTGAGAAACATTGATTTAGAAGTTCATTAGAACATCTGTGAACCTTTTTGCAAAATCTTGCAGTCCTTCTGTAAACCAGGACATATATCAGGACACTCAATGCTCCATTTCGTAATATTAAATCCATGCCTAGTCTAGCTGAATTGTCATTTCTCTGATTGTGTGTGTGTGTGTGTGTCTGTCTTGTGTAGGTAAACACTATATCCCTAATCTTTACAATGTAACAGATTTTGTAGGATTGTAGATATGTTGTTTGAACTGTTGTAGAACCTTTGGGAGACAAATTATTAGGCTAGATGGAAAACTGTGACCTTTTTCATGCAAAGCAAATTTATTCTGTGTTTTTTGGGGTTCTTTCTCCAAATAGTTCACCCACGTTCTCTGTATTGAAGTCTCCGTTGGAATTCACTTTCATCGTGTGCAGTATTTTGCCTCTTGATCTGTTAGATGGTAAAGAATTCTATATGGGGATTAAGGGTAGATCTGTTTGGTCTGATTGACCTCGCTGTTGTACGTTGCACTGAATGCACTCTAAAGCTCCTCAGTGTCTTCAGCATGTAAACTGATGGGCTTCCATTTTTGGAACAGTGTTCCTACTGTCATAGCATCGGGTCGGTTCCATGGAATTGAGGGAGAAACTGCCATAGAACATGGAGAAACTGATATAGAACTTGTGTTTTAGCGTTGACTCATTTCAGTACCATTTTAAATGTTGAATCCTGTCAACATGCCTTGATTGTTTTCTAGTCAGCATCTTAAGGTGTGTTCCATTTCTGCAGTGGCTCAGGTGAAGTTTGTTAGATGAGCCCTCCGAAGATGATGATGTTGTTTTTGTTGTTGTTCTTGCATTTTTCACTTTGGCCTCAAATATGTGCTTGAATGCAATGTTTTCTTTCCTACTAGATCTCTTTTTCAGATGAAGGTCAGTGGATACCAACAATACAAAGTTTTTCTGGTTGAAAATGCTGTTGTATGTTGCATGAACTGAAGAGGTTCTGTTGCACCCACTTAAAGCTTCTAAATTTCCTTAGAATTAACAGGCAGGTTTTGTGGGAAGTGGTTAATGGGCATTTGGTGAGTGAGATTCTCTTCACCATACTTTTTATTTTCATAATCCACAATGGTCTACACCAGCATGAGGTCTAAAGAAAAGCTTTTTTTTTTAGTCTTGTACCTTTTGAATTTGTTGTCATACAGTGGAATATAAGGCCTGACCAGTAGAGTGGTAGGACATGGGAGGCAGGTCATGGGAACAGCAAGGTTGCCATTGATTGTCTGGTTTGTTGTGTAATATAACCTGAAGACTATTCTTCTCTCATTTTTAAGTTCCAGGAGAAACAAACATGGTTTATTTTATTAGTCCAAACTAAGGCATTCTGTTCTGCCACGTAACCTTAATTTATGAGTTGCGCGGTTGCTTAAAGCATAGTGGGGGTAATTGTGTTTTGTGTACCCTAAAGCCTTGGCCTGGGGTAGTTCTGAAGGCTTCAACTGTGGCAGGGCTGTTGGCTTTTGGCTCTAGATGGTCAGATCAGCTGGAAACGATGCAGGCCATGGCTCTGTCTGGTCAGGGCTGGAGTCTGTGGAGCGTAGGCCCTTTCAGACCTGGAGGCCAGCCACCAAAGCTCCTCTGTCCAAGTCTTTAACATAATAAGGGCTGAGTGTTTAGAAGTAGGTTATGCCATTTGAGCGATTTGCCTGGCTGCCTGAAAATATTTTGATTAAACAGCGCCTGGCTGCAGAGGCGAATGGCACTGCTTACATTTTAATGTTCTCCGAAACTTTGAAAAGGTGGCTGCGTGTCTTGAGCTTTGATGTTTGTCAGACTTCTCACGCTCAAGGAAAATTGGGTTCAAACTCTCCTGAAGATTAGCCCAAACCTTTGACTTAAGAGGTTCAGTAGAAAATATCACCTGTGAGTTTCTGCATTTATGTCTAGCATTTGAAAGCGACCCGTTTCAGCATATCTTCTTTCCGTGCCTGCCTCTCACAGCTGAATGTCCCTGTTTGCACCAAACAGAAACCCTGCTGTGTCTCCGCAGATAGCCTAATCTCAAAATGATGACAAGATAGAGGCCAGACTCACGAGAGATTTGTTGTACACTGGAAGTCACACACTTGGCTGATGGATGCTGACAGCGGAAGTCTCACTAACTTCAGACCATTAAAGAGGAGTTCAAAGAAATACACCCAGATATATATAAACATAATGAGACTCCGCAAAATACACCAGATGACTGTTGTTCTTCATTCTTTATTCTCAATAAAACCCACATCATTGTGCACCTCAAAACAAAGACTGTTGTCTTGCATATTCATGTTAAGTGCCACACTGTCAATGTAATTGTAATGAGGTATTTTGCTGTATTTAAAAATGATGACTGCATTTTTATACACATGGGTAAAAATATGATGTGTATGACGTCAGATTTTTGTTCTTTTTAAAGATGCACGTCCAACAAGCTTTCATTTTTTAACATTAAGCATCATCTAATCCCTTCACGGTTCTCATGGGTGCATTGTGCTGGTTAAGCTAGAGTTATGTGATTTCTTGGCTCAGTGACAACCAGAACTAAAGGCGTAGGTTTGGTTTCAACATTGGTAGGGAGACCCATCTGCCCCCCCTTTCAAGTGACAATACCAATGAAAGTGAATGATGTGCAACCACTTTACTTTAACATGTCATTCTAATTTGCCCTGAAAATAAATACTTTATTATTAATAAAATTCATTTGAATTTGAAACAATGTGAAAGTCTCTCTCTCAAGAATAAGAAGATAAAGATTAACTTTTCACTCTTTAGCAAGTACAGGGGTTGGACAATGAAACTGAAACAGCTGTCATTGTAGTGTGGGAGGGTTCATGGCTAAATTGGAGCAGCCTGGTGGTCAATCTTCATTAATTGCTCATTGCACCAGTAAGAGCAGAGTGTGAAGGTTCAATTAGCAGGTAAGAGCACGGTTTTGCTCAAAATATTGCAATGCACACAACATTATGGGGGACATACCAGAGATCAAAAGAGGACAAATTGTTGGTGCACGTCTTGCTGGCGCATCTGTGACCAAGACAGCAAGTCTTTGTGATGTATCAAGAGCCACGGTATCCAGGGTAATGTCAGCACCACCAAGAAGGACCAACCACATCCAACAGGATTAACTGTGGACGCAAGAGGAAGCTGTCTGAAAGGGATGTTGGGGTTCTAACCTGGATTGTATCCAAAAAATGTCCTTCCCGAGATGAATTGATGCTGTATTGGCTGCAAAATGAGGCCCTTGTTCACCATACTAATAAATGATTGTGGTCTAAAACCAGGTGTTTCAGTTTCATTGTCCAACCCCTGTATATTCCTTTGATGTTTCATGGCTGGTCCCTAGTTGGTACTGTCTTAGCATTTAATGTTTGGTGTAGAACATTCAGTTGTGAACATGATGCAAGAGTCTACACACTTGCTTGTTTTATGTGCTGTTTCTCATTCTACACAGTGGATAGGTTTTGCAGTTGTGTAACAGTGCACAACACTGTGTTGTCTACAAAAGTGCATTGTGTAGCTAAAACCCAACCTTTAGTAACAGGAGCCATGTAACATAGCTTTTAGCACTGTAAATAGAACATTGTCATTTTTTATGTCTTATGGAATAGTGTTGCTATGCTCTCACTGTCCTCTTGGGGTCATCTCAGTGTGATTTAATCTAGCTGAAAATACTGGCGCTGGTCAGCTGGGTTAACTTTTCGTATAGCACCTTACGTTTACGCTTGTTTTCCTGGCTTTCACATAGCAGTACGTTTTCTCATATCTTGCAGAATCTACACAGTAGAGTATCAACACTATTTTCTGGAAGTGACCATTTTTATGCTTTCAGTTTACATGCTTTATGTATTTGATTGCTTCTCTGGTTTTGAATAGGTCTAGTGTTTTTGCTGGGTTGAGTGTAGGTTAATTTTGTGGCTGTAAAAATAACATGTCCAGACATGTCCAGGAATTGGCTTGTTTTGCAGCTTTGTTTAGGTTATGCTGGATTTTCTTTCTAATGATGAGGTATTTCAGGTTCACAGTATGTCTCTTTCATTTTCCAAACTTCGGTTTACCCCCCGCTAATTCGTGAAGGATCACATTTTGCCTTTTAGCTCTAGTGTGAAACTAAAGATTTATTATGTGCAATTGACTTGCGTATAGATGCATTTTGCTTTGTAAGGCTTTTTAGCCAGCCTGTCCCATGCTGTTCTTTTTGCCCACTACAAACAAGTTTAACAAAATTAACTGCTACAAGGGCAATATATCCTAAATATCAATAGATTTGAAACGATCAAACAAGATTTAAAAATTGTACCTGTGCAGTTTTGAAAAGTCAGTCACATACCACAAAGTGCAACTGTCCGATATTTATTATAAACATATATATTTTTATTACTTTTATATTAATTTTTTTGTGTTACAACTAAATACTGATACTTTAGTGTTTTACTTTGTTATAATGGTAAAGTGTTTATCATATTGTCACCTTTTCTCTTAAGTATTATTTATTTATTTATTTATTTATTTAATTAATTATTGTTGCATGGATAACCATTCAGAAAACTGCTAACACAATCCTAGTAGCACAATGGATATTATATGCTCTGTTTATGTGTAGGAGGAGCACCTGATCCCAGTTTTAGCCCAGTGGTTTTGGCCAAATTAAATGTAGATCACAAGCTGTCTTGAGAAGCTGTTTTCAGAATGTCCTGCATCTCCTTTTAGGGTCTGGAATGTGGTCTAAATGAGGAGCAGCAGCCTTCAGTTTTGAGGTCCTCTTGTGGGCAAACAAAAATCAATGGGACAGACAACAAAGCCCAACAAGACAGGATGATGTTCTGACAAAATCGAAGCCCTTAGCTGTGTTGAGGAGCAAAAACAACCCTGAAGTTTGAACTGGTACTTCTGTGCATGCAGGGCAGCCAAGGATGTTGTGTTGTGACTGACATGTCACTTTATGAGTACTGACTTGTCAGTGATTCATCAAATGTTTCGCAGTTCTTTGGGAATAAACATGGGCAAAGTGTTTTGCCTTTGCAAAATTAGCTGGCAAGACTGATGGGTTGAATTTTTCTTTTGTCTTTGAGTCTCTGGGCCCTGTTTTTAAAATGCTAAGTGGTTTGGTGCAGCTGGCCGGGAGTGCTTTTGTGTATTTTGCTCTCACGAGACGAGAGAGTGATGGGTTGACTAAAAGCTGTTTGTTTTACAGAATCACTAAATGAAAAGCTGTTTAATGCCCTGTGCCCGAGTGTCACACGAGGCCCGGTTTGAATTGTGGCCATTCTGAGGACAAACGTTGCAAAGTATTACCAAGAAATACAGCACTGTAAACGGGATTAGATACTGGTGTATGGCGTATGACAAGTCATTTGTCAGGCTGGAAGACACAAGCCTGTCAATAGATTTGATTAAGCTTGGTCACTTTGGCTCATATTTTCTTTAGCTGGACTTCCATATCCAGGCTAGATTGAATGTCCAGATACTCTCTTTTTAACTCGATATTTAATTTATGTGTCACGCTGCCAGGTTAGTGCTTGATCTTCTTTCTGGACATGATTCCATTGAAATGTGGTGTTCTTGCTATTGAAATCAAGTTCTTGTAAAGTCTGTAAAGGGTGTGAGGGATGTGGTGTGGTCTAAATGATGGAGACATGGGGATTGTCTTGTCCGTGCAGAGAGCATGCTTAGACAAATTCAGGTGCCAGGAATATTACCCTAAATGGCAGCCACAAGGCTAATGCAACTTTAAAGCAAGCAAGATCATAGCACATATTACCCCTCCACACTGTGCATGATTGGCTGCCACTCCTCGAAGGTGTATTTGGTGAGTGCTGAGGCTACAGCGTCCTTAGAAAGACACCATACAAGTGTAACATGATTCATTCGTACGTAAAGATCATTTTGAGTGATGTTTTGCGTTCAGGTGGACCGTTTGAAGATTCTTAGATGTGGTTGGGTAGGCGCAGGGTCAGAAGTGCTGGCAGGTGTGTTTGTGTGTGGGCAGTGTGCCAGCATGAGATGAGCAGTTGCGCTCCTCTGTGAGGTAGGCGCCCCTATAATGAGCTGGTGGTCAGGGGTCACTGACACTAGCCTCTCCTGTCCTCACCTGCTGCCATCTCTGCAACTGCACTTTCTCCTAGTGGTCTGACAAGCTGTCACACTGACCCACCGCCAGCTCCTTGGCTTCATGTTGGCAAAGCCTGCATTTGACCTGCCCAGCAGTTTGGGGGTACTGGGCCAATCAGTTAAATGCACATGTTGTAGAAGATCTGAATAGCAGTAGTTGGATTACTTTAGCTTTTATAATGAAGAGCCTGGATATTTATAGGAATGTCCTGATCCATTTTTTTTTGCTGTCCAACCCAGTCAGAGTACTTTAATGCTGAATATTGGCCAGTTCCTATCTGATCCAGCCTTTTCTATAAATTAGTCAGTCATACAATTTGGTAAAATGTGTTTCTAATTATGTGAGTATGTGCACAGTTTCAGTTCATTTGATTTTTTTTTTTTTATGTAAAATTCAGTGAATGTTTCCTCAGGCTTACTAGTTGTCTGGCCTGTTTGCATGCTTGAAAGAAGTGTTCATACTCAGCCCTGGCTCTGGAAATGGGACGCAACCAAAGTGGCTCAGCCTGAGCCACATAACTTTACTCCAAACAATCAGCAACAGAAGGCATTTGAGTGTGTTGGAGAGATTGTTTATCTGGCTACGTGTTGAACATACATTGTACACATACACATAAAGAGATGCCAGAGAACCACCCAAAAGGAAGTGTTCGGACCAACAAATGCAATAAAGAAGAAGCACAAAAAGATCTTGGATCAGGTGAGGTGTTTGGATGGTGGAGAAATCTGCAAACGATGAATGGCATGAAAAGGGTTGAGGATGTTGCTCTACTCCTGCTTGATAGATGGGTGGGTTTGTCTTATTTTTGCAGTTTCACAGAAATAACTCTGTATTGTTTTTCATGTTTAAGCAGGTTTTTGGTGGATAATCATAACTCTTTGTTTGACAGCAGCAATTGTAACAGATTGCCAACTCACAACATAGCTCTAACGTTAGATCATGACGTTTGATCGTTCAACATTTATGAAGGGATTAATGGGCAAAAAAAGTTTGATAGTACTGTAGTATTTATTTTTTCGATTTCTGCATTATTCGAAATGTGAGGGTTGGTAGTATTAGTTCACTACTCTGCTGGTTGGTTGTACTCTCACTGGGAAAGCAAGCAATACTATTGCTGGGGAAGAAAATGATGTGGGCTGGGTTCACTAGCAGTAGATGTTGGCGCTGTTGCCAGGAAAGAAAGCAATGTTATGCTGTAGCTTAGTTGATAGCAATAAAATATTTATAGAAACAATATAAACAAATAACATAGTTTGGGACACCGTATTTGTGCTTGTGAATATGAAGGGTGTGTTTTTGTTGCAGTTTAATTGCAATAGCAACATTCGTTGTTTTCCAGAATTGTGCACTAGTTGGTAGTTTATATAAAGTGAAACTCTTATTAGTTAGTTTAGTAGCACCTAAAAAATATGTTCTGAATTGCTGAATTTTACTAGTCATTGCAATTTAAAGCTAAATGATATCATTTAATATGTGTATGGTAGTGAACACTTTGAATTTATTTTTATATAATACGGAAGCCGATACCTGATTCATTAAAATATACTTGAATCAACCCCAGTAGATCAGATCAGGACATGCATCTTGGAAACTTGAGAAATTGAGTAAAGAATACAGATTCTATGTGTCAGCAACAATTCATGGAAGCCAATACACACTAGATAGCATGTTTAGGATGATGTCATTTCATCATTATTAAAATGATAATTGGTGGCTATTGGGTTTCTTTTATTAGCAATGCTTCCAGAAGCTTTATTGCATAAACCTTAACTTCATCCATGGTATACAAGGCAGCTGAGAAGTAAGAATTTTGGGATTGAGTTAAGCTTTTCTCCCTTAAAAGCCAATGAGTGTTTTTATTTTCCAGGTCATTTCTCCTACCATAGGCATTCCACAGGGTGCACATAGGCTTTTAGAAGGGGAATGGAGAATGGAAAGAAAGAAATGCAGTTAGTTGTGTTTGACATCTGTTTTATTGAATGTGTATGTAAATTAAAGTATGAATGTGTCAGGCTTTTTTCCCCTTTCAGCATTTGGTGTAGTTACACAGTTTAGATGTTTATTGACGGTAATGAGCATATGTACTGCAAGGATTTAGATCTGTATCTTAAAAGAGTTCATAATTTATTCTAGCACTGTTTGAAGAAGGGTAACTGTACTGCTATTTGGCAAAAAAAGTGTTTTTTTTTTTTTAACTTCTTATGAAAACTAGGACCTGACTGAAATGAGATTTATTTTTTGGGGGCCATAGCAGTATTATTAGTTTATATATTGTCTGTTTTATATTTAGATTTGGATTGTAAACTAAAATTGTTTCTTTTTTATTTAATTCTTTTATAAAAAGAGCTGTGCTCATGGTTAAGGTGATATTTAGGTGCATCTTTACTTTTTCATTTTATTTTTAAAAAGCATACTTCATTTATATGCCTGTTTATCTGTCGAGAAAGGTAAACAGGGTTTAAGGCTACAGTATTGGATTTCCCAATCGTGGTGTAAAGCCACGGCCCATTATTACACAATGGCTTCAATTTTGCAGTTGCTGTGAAAATAATTAGCTCGTTATTGATGTTTTATTGATTATATTTGTACAGATATCATTTAAACTGTAGATTGACAATATTTTGAAAATAGTACCTTTTCAGAACTCCTTTCTCTGGCTAAACAGATTTCTGGACTTCTCATCTGGCCCTGTTTTAGTTAGATAGCTAAAGTTTACTGCACCTTGAATTCACATCTCTCACTCTCATTCTGTTTTGCTGTCTTTTCTTTGCTCACTTGCTCGTTTGTGGATTGTTCTGTGCTATTCACCTCCCTCTCTCTTGCCCCAACCCCAAATCAGAATCAGTATTCACTCATGATGCAGTTGGTGTAAAGTCTAATTTTTATGGTGCCACGGCACATTTTAAACACACATTTCTGCAGTTAGTGGGTGGAGCTACTCGGACAGGAGGCGTTCTAAATCTAAGCAGACTGGATGTGATGTAGGAAGCTTAAATCTCAGGATGTTTAATCCTTTGTTTTCTCTCCTAGTGATAGAGGGAAAAAATAGAGGCAACCTATTTCAGAGTTTGTGGGTGGGTGGGCACAAATATATGCACAGAAGCACTGAAAAGGTGAGTTTTTTCATAAAATGCCTCCTTTAAGTAAGAAATGAGTTTGGGAATTCTCTGTGGAGTTGACTTTGAGGGTAAATGGCAATAAGTATCAGAACTTGGCTTTAGGCCTATCCATCTGTGATCTCTCTCACACACACACACACACACACACACACACACACACACACACACACACACACACACACAGTATTGGCACAGTCAGCAGTAGTAGGAGGCTAGGGAGGTCAAACCTTAGCGGCTTGTTAATTTAACTTTTACTGATAAATTACCATTCCTTCCTCTGTTGCTTACACTACGCATGCAGTCCTGCTTCCTCACGGTCTGCAGTTATCTGTCTCTTTAAATGTAGTGCTATAGGTCACATGTAATCTGACTTGGGTAATTTAATTGACGTAACCCAAACTGCTTCAACGATGAGCCTCGAACCTGGCTCAGTAACGAACCAAGTGTCATCTGAAAATAATCTGAGCAAAATCAAATCAGCGCTCCTCATTAATTTTCACACTCCCCACTGAGCATATAATGGAGTGAGGGGCATCACTGGAGTCTCTGATGGGAGTGTAGCAAATCTGTTTGTCGGGGCACCAGAGATGAAGTTTGATTGGATGGTGGCTTTAGTCTTCATGAATTTGTCTCTCAGAAGAGTTGTTGAGATTGTGATTTGCTTCCCTTGGGGACGGCAGATATGATGACATGCACGGTAAACTAGAATTCGCTTTTCTGAGTGTTGCTGTTAATTCTAGAAAACTGACCACCTGCATCTTGAATATGAATCTTGTATTCTTTGTATCGTTTTACCAGTAGAATGAATGAATGATAGATTTTTTAAATCTATTTATTTATCTTCATATATTGACGTCCATTGATGGTTAAATTAAGAGCTAGTGTCCACAGATGTTCGTTCTTTTGTTTGTTATTGGTGGTGGATTTATATATAATATGGGTTGGAAAATGAAACTGAAACACTTGTCATTTTATTGGTTTCATGGCTAAATTGGAGCAGCCTGGTGGCCAATCTTCATTAATTGCTCTTACTGGTGCAGAGTGTGAAGGTTCAATTAACAGGTAAGAGCACAGTTTTACTCAAAATATTTCACTGCACACAACATGTAATTTTGGTGCATTTCTAATTAAAATAATGAAACCCCTTGAGCCTTAGGCTTATTTTTATTAATTATTTATTATTTAGTCTATTTTAGTAACTAATTATTCAGTATCTGTTTTAAAAGTAATATTAAAGTTGTGTTGGTGATATATGTCCGTGTCTGGGCCCATTTACTGTCCTTCCGGGTTTTAAAAGATATTATGTAATATTAAAATGTTCCAGAGTTATGTTAATAACTTTTGATAATAATTTAAATTATAACTTTTTCGGAGAAGAACCACACCCTGAACTCAGCCCTATATATACCCTCCGCTGTTTGCATCTCACTTCACCTTCACGACAAGCAACATTGCACCCACCTCCACCCCATCTTCTCCATTCTTCTCCAAGGATCACCTCAACTACAGGGGTACTCAGCTTCACACACCTTCCATGAAGCTGCTCCAAACTCCAGCACAAAAACCATTCAGCCTTGGGCACGTTCTGCACTAGCTAATTATACAGGGGTTCGTCAATGAAACTGAAACACCTGTCATTTTATTGTGGGAGGTTTCATGGCTAAATTGGATCAGCCTGGTGGCCAATCTTCATTAATTGCTTATTGCACCAGTAAGAGCAGAGTGTGAAGGTTCAATTAGCAGGTAAGAGCACAGTTTTGCTCAAAATATTGCAATGAACACAACATTATGGGGGACATACCAGAGTTCAAAAGAGGACACATTGTTGGTGCACGTCTTGCTGGCGCATCTGTGACCAAGACAGCAAGTCTTTGTGATGTATCAAGAGCCACGGTATCCAGGGTAATGTCAGCACCACCAAGAAGGACCAACCACATCCAACAGGATTAACTGTGGACGCAAGAGGAAGCTGTTTGAAAGGGATGTTGGGGTGATAACTCGGATTGTATCCAAAAAATGTCCTTCACAAGATGAATTGACGCTGTATTGGCCGCAAAAGGAGGCCCTAGTTCACCATACCAGACCATCATGATTGTGGTCTAAAACCAGGTGTTTCAGTTTCATTGTCCAACCCCTGTAGATATTTAAATTCTGTTTTTATTGTTTTGGGTTATGTTGCTTAACCGGTATTTAATAATTACCTTTGTGCACTCGCTCAAATCTATGCTTAGTTGAAAAATACGATGCATAATAAACTACCGCATTTCAGAGTAAGCTATAGAAAGACGTTAGTATTCCAAGACTGATATCCTGCCTTATTCCACTGAACCCATCAGATAAGATTTGTTTTACAAAACAATTTGTAGGAGTGATCTCTTTTCTAACATCTAGGACTGACTATGAGCTGCAATTGTGAAAGGATACAGACATTCTCAGAGTGCTAGGGGCTGTAGTCTAGTTTGTTCGCAATAACTAGTTTAGTAATGTCTGACATATTTAAAACTATTAAAATACCAGTCGTTTCCTGTGGGAGGGCATCATTTGTTGCTGTAATTCCAAATTTTAAGTGATTGGCTCCATCAAATTCTTTGAATGAGTTAGACACAGGGTCTGAAGTTCAGATTCTGCTTTATATACCTCCACGCAAAGATGCAAGTGGCCTCGACACCCTCAGGAGATGAAAGTGACTTGTAGACTGTTAGTGTGAACATTCACAAAGGCTCTAGCACAGCAAACTAGATTTTTGCGGTCTTTTGAGGTTTCGAGCCGTATTGTTCTCTACTTGGTCTTTTAAAGTGTCTCTCATTCTCTTTTACTCTTATTGTCATTTGCTTTCGCTCTTTTTCTCTCAATCATTTCCCTCACTCTCCACTTCTCTCACTGTCTAGTGGTCTCTTTCTCTTTTCTGATTCATCTGGATGAGCCAGTATGCAAGATGTGCGTCAAAACACTTGAAAGCACCGCCAACACCACGTCCATGTGTGAGTCTAATTAGCCTCTATTAGTCTAATGTTCTCTAAACGTGTGTGATTTGAGCCTCAGTGTTCTAGAATATGGTCTGTTCTGTGGTGTTTAACCTTCTAGCTAACTATCTCCCCATATTATACGATCCAAACCTCAAACCTTCATGGGAGCAAACTTGAAAGTAAGGAAAAAAAGGGAGCAGCCATGGCCTGGTGGTTTGGGAACCAGCCTTGTGACTAGAAGGTCGCCGGTTCAAATCCTGAACTGAACTGGCAGGACATGACTGAAGTGCCCTTGAGCAAGGCACTGAACTCCCCAGCTGCTCCCTGAACACTGAGGATAAGATAGGGCTGCCCACTGCTCCGGGTATGTGTGCTCACTGCCCCCAGGTGTATGAATTCCCTAGTGTGTATGTGTGTGTCACTGTGTGTGGATGGGTGAAATGTGGAGGTCTAATTCCCATGTGTGCACAACACAGTGGGTCAAATGAGTATAATTACTTAATTAATGTGCATAAACTCATGCCGGAAAAGATGGTTAACAATGTTTGTGTCCAAACTTGAGGTGAAAAACACTGATCAATTACAGTTTGAGCCATGCTGACTGAAAAGTTGTTGGTCTTCTAGGCATGACATCATGTTTCACACCAGAGATTTGGCATCCACCTCACACTAAGGAACGCAGTCATACATATTAAATGTTTCATATTTACGATTTACATATTTACATATTTATGATTAGGGTGGCCCTGAATGCACTGGGAGAAGGTGGGAGAATTAATGTTTGGAATATAGATACCCGACTCTTCAGGATCATCTGTGAGGAGCATCGTTTATGATCATCCTGAAATCCAAGTATCTTTTGCAATTGTCAGGAGGAGCACATTGTCCAGTATTCAGAGCGCTGAATTCAGATTCAGACTTTGCACCCCTCCCCAAATATTCTACACACAGTACCTCATGATGACAGTGAGAATATTTAGTTTGAAATCTTTACAAATTCATATAAAAAAACCCCAAAAATATTACATAAGTATTCACAGCCTTTGTTCAATACTTTGTTGAAGCTCCTTTGGCATCCTTTGCAGCCTCAAGTCTTTTGGAGTATGATGCTACAGGCTTGGCACCTGTTTTTGGGAAGGTTCTCCCATTTTTCTTTGCAAAACCTCTCAAGCACCATCAGATTTCATGGGGTGAATCAGTACACAGCCATTTTTAGATATTTCCAGATATGTTCAATTGGGTTCAAGTCTGGGTTCTGGCAGGGCCACTCAAGGATATTCACAGAGTTGTCCTGAAGCCACTCCTTTGTTATCTTGGCTGTGTGCTTAGGGTCGCTGTCCTTCATCACAGTCTGAGGTCCAGAGCACTCTGGAGCAGATGATAATCAAGGATGTCTCTGTACATCACTGCAGTTTTCTTTCTCTTGACCCTGACTAGTCTCAGTTCCTGCTGCAGAAATCCATCCCCATTGCAGGATTCTGCCACCACCATGCTTCACTGTAGGTTGGCAAGGTGATGAGCAGCTTTACTGCCAAGCAGTCACTGAGATCCAGCACAGAAAGGAAGGAGACTGAGCTTCTTCCCTCAAGCTATTCGGACTCTGAACCAGACCCAACTTCAATTCTAACCTTAAATTCCACATATCACATATTGACTCTCATAAGATACCAATGCTCTCCTGTACAGCAATATGTAGCAAACATTGCACTTTGCACTTTATATACCTCTCAGGGTTCCTACACGAACTGCAATCTATTCACACACCTTCACCTCCTACCTCCGCTTAAGTTATCTCCTTATTACCTTAGAGATATTTAGTTATTTATTTATTTTTCTGCTCAGGATTGCACATATTCATTTTGTTTACCTTCTCCCTACCTTCTCCATTCTCCCCTATTGATCTGTGTCGCAAAGACACATTCCGCTGCATGCTGTACCGTGTATAACTGTGCGTGACAAATAAAACGCACCTTGAACCTTGAACCTGAGCTCAATTTTGAGTGTCATGGCTGTGAATACAAACAAACTGTTCTCGCTTCATCATTGTAAGGTATTGTTTGTAGAATTTTGAGGGAAAAAATTTAATTGAATAAAATTTGGGAAAAGGCTGTGAGGCAGTCTTTGGTGGTTGCAGTGGGAGGCAGTCTTTGGTGGTTGCAGTGGGAGGCAGTCTCTGGTGGGTGCAGTGGGAGGCAGTCTCTGATGGTTGCAGTGGGAGGCAGTCTTTGGTGGTTGCAGTGGGAGGCAGTCTTTGGTGGTTGCAGTGGGAGGCAGTCTTTGGTGGTTGCAGTGGGAGGCAGTCTTTGGTGGGTGCAGTGGGAGCCAGTCTTTGGTGGGTGCAGTGGGAGCCAGTCTTTTTTGGAGGCAGTACTGCTACAGTAATGATTAAAATGCCGAAAGAGTTTATGTGGAGTGATGGTATAATGAGGTGAGTGAGATGAATTGTGATTGGCTATGGACTGGAGCACTGTGCTACTGCCTGTTTAGCAGCCTGATGTCCTGGGGGAAGAAGCTGTCTCTGAACCATCTGGTTCTGGTCCTTATGCTGCTGTACCACCTACAGCTGGGCAGCTTTGAGAACAGGTAGTGGATTGGGTGGGTGGTGTATAAATCCAGAAGGTTTGGGAGCTGTTTCCTCGAGAGAGAGGGGCATTGTCTACCAGGTGGTGATGCAGCCTGTCAGGATGCTCTCCACAGTGCAAGTGTAGAACATCCTCAGGATTTGGAGATTCAGACCAAAGCTCTTCAGCCTCCAGTGGTCCTATTGATGGAGACAAGGACTGCTCTTTCTCCTGCTTCCTGAAGTCCAATATCAGCTACTTGGTCTTGCTGACAGCGAGAGGTTGTTTTCCATTGTGTCAGGAAGCTGACCTCCTCTCTGTAGGCTGCATTGTCATCATTGGAGATCAGGCCTATGATTTTTGTCATCAGCAAATTTAATATTGTCATTGGTGCTGGGTCTGGCAGTACAGTCATGATGTACAGGGAGCACAGGTGTGGGCTGAGGAGCTCTGGTTTTGAGGGTCAGTGAGGAGGATCTATTTCTGCATCATCAGTGGGTCTGTTCTGCCTGTATGCAAATGGAATTGGGTCCAGAGTGGCAGGCAGTGAGGAGCAGATGAAGGAGCAGACTAGTCTCTCAATGCACTTGCTTATGACCAAAGTCAAAGCAACTGGGCACCAGTCATTGATGTACGTGATCCTGACTGTTTTCGGAACAGGGACGCTGGTGGAAGTAGGTTGGCACGATTGGTAGGAGAGAGAGGTTTTGAAGGTATCAGCAAAGACTCCTGCTAACTGATCTGCACATACTGTAAGCACCTGCCCCTGAATGCCATTTAGGGCCAATGGCTTTGTGACTTAAAGGATCTGCGCAAGTCAGCTACAGAGATGAAGGGTGGGTTGGACTCAGCAGTGGACTTGGCTCTCTCCATGGACATACTGTGATTTGCTTCAGAACAAGTGGAAGCATTTCACTCGTGCTGCTCAGGGAGTGAGATTTGCCTTCTGTTCCCCGTCTGTGATTGTGCTTAACCCCTGCCACATGCTTCCAATACTGGTGGTGTGAAACTCAGCCTCCATTTGTACTCATGTTTTGCAGCTTTCATGGTCTTATGGAAAGCGTAGCTGGCTTTTTCATACTCCTCAGTGTTCCCAGACCGTAAAGCAGTGGTACGTGCATCCAGAGCTGTGCGAACATTGCAGTTGAGCCATGGCTTCTGATAATCCTGGCAAACCTGAACTGTCTTTGTGAGCACAACATCCTCTATGCACTTTCTGATGAAACTGGTGACATCAATGCTGATGGATGAATCGCAGATTATCTCCCAGTCCACGTAATCAAAACAGTCCTGGAGCCTGATTGGCTCAACCATCGGTGAACCTCATTGATGTTGGGTGGCTCCCGTTTCAGTTTGGGCCTGTTGGTGGGCAGGAGCAGGATGTTGGAGTGATCTGATTTGCCAGACAGGTTGGGGGAGGGCTTTGAATGCATCCCAGGTGGTAGTATAGCAGTGGTAAAGGTAATACAGGTAATACAGCAGTCCCTTGTCTCTCGTTGGAAAGAGAGCCATGTCTGAAGTTTGATTAGTTTGATGTCCAGTGGCTGTACATTAGACTGTACATGCTGGGAAGAGGTGGTCGGTGAGTGCACCACCTCAGCCTGATGAGAATGCTGGCCCTCCTGCGTAGTAAAACTCGAAGTCTGCTTTGCCGCTCCGCTACTGATCGTCACCTCTGATTCGCAGAAGTGTTTCTCAGTTGTAGATGAGGGTGCTGACAAATTTCTGTTCAAAACAGTGATGAACAGACACACAATTAACAGAAGACTATGAAAAATGGATCCTCGGTGCCACCTTGGAACCCATCAGCAGCTTTTAGTTATACTTGTCTAAACGCTTATAAGTGGGGTTTCAGTCCGCCAGATGGTACCAACTGTCCATGTTAACCAGGTTCTCTCTGTCCTGATTTGCGGCGGTTAAACATTTTTAATCATCAGCCTGAAGCTTTACTATTTATCGAGCTATTCATTTTAAAGTGTTGTCAGTGTTCACTTGGTCCACAACCCTGTAAGCAAACCGTATTTGATCATTTATTCCGTTTTAAAATAGTGCAGGATGAGATGAAAGCCATAAGGTAAAGCCATGTAAATGCAAGCCTGACAGGCTTGACTGTAGCATGAACGTATACCATAGTAGTACTTTGACATGGTGTGAAAGTGCATACCATGCAATCCCATTTCCCATTTTAATTTTCTTTGCTGCATCTTGTTTGTGAACTTCAGAAGACTTGTATCATGACACTTGCTGTTTATACAGTGACGTCTTGTGTATCTCCGTATTATGTATCTGTTCTAGGTCCATGCTGATGGTGTGATGAATTGAAGCTAAGGGGGCATTTGAAGTCAGTGTAGATGGGACAGAAACCCAAGAGTTTCTCCAGCTTCTCCAGCTCACTGTCGAACAAAGCCTGTTTTCATGTATTTTGGATGAGGGCAGGAGGGGCTGGCTGTAGGGCTTTTTAGCCCTGTAGTGAGACTAGAAGGGAAAATTCCTCCAGTATACACACAACCTTCTCAGCCTGGAGCACAGCCCTGAATTCAGAATATAGAAACTGTTCTTCCCATGAAATAAAAATGACCATGGAAGAATCCACGAAGCGATGTAGACCATGTGAAAATGAGCTTGTTTAGATCTGATGACTCCTCAGTTTATTTGCTGGCAGGATCTGCTGCTTATTGTAATTCTTCTCCAAGTCGACTCTTGTGCACTTCTCTGACTTGGACCAGGTCCTGTTGAATCCCCTCTTTTCTTTCCACTCAGGCTCACCGAATTGCTCCTTGGCAACATCTAAAAATATATCCTGCCTGCTTGCAATGAAAATCCATGGTCTGACTTTGAACCTCTCCCTTCTCTAGAAGTCATTGTTTCTCCACACTCTGTCTACCAGTGCATTGGAGGTTGCACTCACTCAGACTCCAGGGGTAGGTGCAATCAGAGCACTACGGGTGTTGTCGACAGATGATCGATGACTGACTCTTCAGTGAGTTTTGGCCATTAAGGTCCAGTTGAATTATTTCTGGCCTGAGATTGAATGGCAGGCTCTCGGGACTGGGGGAGGTTCACTAGCTAAATCTCTTGACTCTCAGAATTTTCCTTTGTAATCGTGGGTTTTGTGGATGTGGTGTTGCTTCATTCCATACATTAGTGCTGGAATAATTGCACAGAACTAGTCAAGATGGTGAATTTTTTGGCGTTTGAATGATTTTTAATGCAATTATCAGAACCAGGCCTGTTTGTAGATGTGTAGTAAATGGTACTCTTGTACTACTGAAAGTCTAAGGTTATGACTGTTATAATAAATACATTTCCAAAATTTGAAATTTAAGGTACCGTGTCCATGGAGTATTGCCCCCTGTTCGGTGTAGGCCCCAGACCCACTGCAACCCTGACCAGTAGGAAGTAAATAAAAAAATGAATGGACTCACTGGACAATTTAATTAGATAATACAGCACAGGACCCACTTTTGCTATGAAAACGGCTTCAATCTACATGGATTCCACAAGATGTTGGAAACATTCCTTTTTGAGATTCTGGTCCATGTTGATGTGAACTCCTCCTTTAGGTTTAAAAGAACCAAATCAGACAAACAAGACAATATTACGCATGGGCATTTATTTAAAGCTCATTACTCTGTACGGAACAGTTTCCTGGAGGGTTTCCTCCCATGAATGTTTTGTTTTCCTTTCTAGGGTTAAGTTATGTTCTCTTGAGATTCAACTCACAGACAGGTGTCGTGACATTTTGCTTTAAATCAGAATTCCTTGTTCCATAAATGATGGCAAGCTGTCCTCAACCAGATACAGCAAAACAGGTCCCAACCAAAATAATACCACCACCTTGTTTCACAGATGGGGTTTGGCAATTCTGCTTTAATGCAGCATTGTTCCTTTCCACAAACACAACACTTCTCATTTAAACACAAAACAAAATCCATTTTGTTCTCATCTGTCCACAATATGTTGTTCTAATAGCTTTCTGGAACATTCATGAACATTAACATTAGCTAGTGTGAGTTGTGAAGATCAGACTTGACAATTCTAAAGCTTCATAGATATTTGCCACTCATAGATCTGTAACTTTGGATAATTTTCCTCAATAAAAAATGACCCAAGTGTAACATTTGTTTGATTTGACCAAACTCTGAAAACAGCTAAAATCTACTTGGATATTTTATACTTTGTTTCAATAAAAAAACTCGACTTAATGGCCTTCTTTTTTATGTTTCCTGTTATGAACTCACAACCTAAGGCAATAATAATAATAATAATAATAATAATAATAATAATGAATTTTCAGTGTTTTTTTTTTTTCTTTAATTAAACTACTGATGTGTATTTATTCCTTATTAAATACTTTAATATCCTCATCCATCTAAACAGTGAACATTGGAACATTTTGTTAGATAAAGTGTTAATATCTCATATGTGTGCTCAAGACTAAACAAGATGCGCATCCAGGTCAGGACTAAAAGTATCAAACCACTGCTAGAGTAGAAGCCTCCTTATCTATTTATTCATTTTCATATTTGTCGTTTTTTTTAATATTCCGTTAAGGGTCATTGTGGCGAAGAAGAAATGATGATGCCATGTAAGGTGCTGTTTTGTGTGCGTGTGTGTGTGTGTGTGTGTGTGTGTGTGTGTGTGTGTGTGTGTGTGTGTGTTTGTGTTTGTGTTTGTGTTTGTGTTTGTGTGTGTGTGTTTGTGTGTGTGTGTGTGTGTGTGTGTGTGTGTGTGTGTGTGTGTGTTTGTTGTGTGTGTGTGTGTGTGTGTGCGCATTACTATTTTTATTTAAACATCTAAAATTTTCTCTTGATTGGAGTCTAGTGTTGTTTTAAAGGTAACATACAACACCAGGTTTGAGAAATCTGTGCTTAATGGTGTGAAATCAGATGAGCTGGTGATGGAATTGAAGACATTCACAGACTTGGTTGGTGGCATACAGGAGAAATTTGGTACCAAGCTTTGTTGTTTAAGCTCAAAAGTTTTTTTTTATTTTTATTTCAGTTTTTGTTTACTTGGCCATGTTTTAAGAGTTGTGTTAAGGTACAATAGTCTACCTTCACAAAATGCTGAGTGTGATTTTACAAGTTCATGTTAGCAGTGTGTTTTTGTTTGTTTGTTTGTGTGTGTTTGTTTTAACCTGTATTATGCCATGGAGTAATGAAGGCTAGCTTGATTCTTGACATATTTCTGTTTGCTTCCAAAGGGCAATCAGTTTGGAGATTAAATGAATGCTGGCTTTAAGATCCAATTAATAATGGATTGCGACAGCGCTACAGCAGAGCCTGTGTTATTAAAATTTGAACATGCTGTGCTAGTTGTGTTGCCAGTTCATTTGGCCGACTTGCCTTCGCAAATTCTGAAGCTCACTATTCTTTGCATCCTCCAGTTTATGACATTGCTTCTATGTAAATTATTAATTAGTTTTGCTCTTATAAATGACCTCGGACCCAAGTCGACTTATGACGGACCCACGGCAGAATGGCAATTTTTCTGGTTTGTGAATAGTCTTGTACTGTTTCGGTGACGAGTGTTCATAATTTGAAGACTTTAGGAGGATGGTAATGTAAATTGATTTGTTTCTCTTTGTAAAAATATGCTGATATTGGAGCAGGACTAGAAACATAGTGTGTATGAATTGAATTCTGACAAGTGGATACATTTCACTATGTCCTGTTTCACGTTTGTCTAAGATTTATTTGTTACATCCGTATTTATTTAGAAACACATCAGAGGCACTGAATGGTGGAAAACCTCGTCTGAATCTTACCTAAGCACACATTAGATCCATGCATTGTAGCCTATTTCTCCAACTGTAGGGAGATTGTGTTCTCTGTGATAATAATAGCAAGGAGAACAAACAGCTTTTTTGCTCAAACTCTTGCCAGGGGCCTTTTTCCAGAAGGTCCTTGCAGCTCTGATGAATATTTCACCAGTATTAGTGCTGGGACTTGAACATACAAAATGCTCTTTGAGCCAGTTCACTCTCTCCACTAGACTTTTTTCCACATGTTCTCTTTGGTGCATACCGATGAGGGCAGCTTGAGAAATATCTGCTGTATAACTAAGTCAAATCTGGGAAAATTCATTCAGAATGTTGTTTTTCGTATTGACTGGTAAAACTCCAAGATATGATGAAGTGGTATATTGATGCCCTGGCGCAGGGCTATCCAAAAAGTTTCGCCCCATCTGGGCCAAAAGTTGAGCCAAAGTAACTAGAAGATCTGTGTGAACTTTCTCCGGGATGAACTGGCTGAATAAAACACAATTCATTATAATGGTAGATGTGGTCTGGCACGCTGAACAAGAAGTCTTAACAGGGGCCTTTCTTGCCCTTGGGCCTCAGTTTGGACAGTCTGTTGCACTAAGTAGAGGACTGTATGTGCCTCTGCATCCACCCACTCTACACACCACCAGGGAATGATGCATGCTGCCGAGTTTCTGCATTTTTAAGAGCCTAAACTGATCAAGGAAGAAGTCTGGCACTCGACATAAGTTCAACTCACGATTGTTCTTGGACTCAGCACAGTCTGGAACACGGTGATCTCCTCCGCAACACAGTCGGCAGAGGATCTCTGGTGGCAGGCACATATTCATCATTCTGAGATGATTCCTGTGTGTAATAGGATTGGAACTTCGTTCTGAACACTGGTTCAGCCTTGATCCTAAATGATTTGCCTCAAGTGCAAATATAATGGTTTTGTGGCCAAGTTTGCACGATTCCTATTTCTTCTAAAATGTGCCATCGTACATTTCCCCCTGAATATTCCAAAAGTTCTCCTTAGTTTAGACAGTTCCCTAGAGCACGTGCTGCTACTGATGCTGGTGGAATGAAGGCTAGCACTTGCGTCCTCCATGATGCTGCTAACGCAATGTCATTGGACAGCCAAAAGTGCTTACAAGAGTGTGCTCATGGAATTCTATTACAGTGGCGTCTGGGTAGTCAGCATTACGTCCGTCATGATTATTGTTTGTCTCTGAAATAATTGAGAGAAAATCTTACTGCAGAATTTTGCAGCGGAACATATCATAGATCTTGCTCAAAGAATAGGAGAAACAGTTGGTCATTTCACTACATATGTAATTTGATATCACAATATTTAAACAATTAAACAGTACTAATTACTTGGTCCAAATATTGTGATAAATATCATTTATCATGATAACGTCTTAAAATATGTTGGATTTTATTATTACAATAGATGTTAATATATTGGTATAATAATGCAGTTACACCCTTTTAAAGAAAAGTGAACCTTTAATGTTTTATTTGTTCCAATGCATATCATCACTTGTGTTTTGTTTATTTTCTCTTTGGCTATAGAGTAAGGCTTTGTTGGAGTTGTTGATGTTAATGCACTCTTCACTCATTCAACTTGAAGGCAAAAACGTTCCTGCACCAGCCCTATTTGCTTTGAGCAACACACCTTCTCCCGTTGCAGTAAAGATGTGTTGACTGAAATATTGATGTTCATTGTTACATAAACACAATGGGCATGTGTTGAATGACAATCTGTAAAATAATCAGTGTGTGTATAGTCTGCTTACCCACCTTAAGCATCCTGTTTAATCACAAAGGATGATTTTGCTCGAAAGGTATTGGCTGGAATCACATGGTTGCTGGAATGGTTTTCTTATTTTGAACTGATGGTTGTTACAGATTGTTCCACCATAGTCTTCCAATGGTTGGTACAGCCTTTAGTTGTTGAGCAAAAAATGTAAACAAATTAAAGGCAATAGGCCACATTTGGCTGCAGAGCTGGAAAGCTGTTTGTTATAAAAGTATAAAGTAAGAGAAGTAGAATAATATCAAATAAAACTTGAATGTTTTGGTTTGTTTTATGTCAGAGGTTCTTAACATTTTCACTGTGTGACCTCCTTTTAGACCCACCCCACCCCCCGGGAGAAAACAGTATCAATAACTCGTAAAATATTCCAAGTACTTTTCATCATATTTTCTCACTTTCTTTGTTTTTTTTTCTGTTCTGATGTTCCTGGACGCGGGCGTTTTGCGTCCCCACCTCCAATTTGACCTTCTAAAAAAACGCTCCATTTTAATCCAGCCTGGATCACGTGCCGAGCTACAATGTGCATGAACCTGAATCAAGATTCAGACGGAAGAGTCGAGCAGAACGGCGAGTGAGTCAGTTTGATTCAGTGAAAAAAATGTTCTAAAGATGCTCTATTTTAAGCGACAGTGGGTGCCGAGCCGTGTCCTTCATGAGAGACACTCCATCAAGACTGAGATTGATACAGTGTGAAAAGGTTTAGCGCTTAAATCTGATTCAAAACGTCTTAATTAGTGTCACATTCGCGAACCCCCCCCTAGAAGTACATCCCCAGGTTATGAACCCCTGTTTTACATAATCGGATTCATGAAATTTGGGTCTGTACTATGTTGATCAATCTTCAAACACGTACTATTGTGCATCCTTCATACAACTGCATGCACCAAACTGTACTATCAAAATGAATACATGGATTGTACTTTAGAGGTTGTAAACTCTTACATTTTGATTTTAAATGTAAGTTAATGTGACATTTACATGCCTGCATCACAGACCCCCTGGAGGGCCTCCATGTACCCCTAGGAATTCACAAACCCTTGGCTGGGTAACCTACTCTCAATGTCAACACTGGTTGCTATCAGCTAACCAGCTTCACAAATTTGCTGCTTTTCCCCTAAAAGATGTCGGATCATTTCTTCATTCTTGTGTCTGCATGATTTGTGTTTGTGAGTGCTAGTCAGCGCTGGTGTGTGTTAGTCTAATCTAGTGATACAGAATACAGTGCTGTAGTATAAAATTAGGATTACTCTTCTATGCATAATGGAACATAAGGTAGAGGTGATGTATGGAAAACACTGCTCCACAAAGTACAGGAAGACTTTAATCACACGTTGGGTCTCATTGAATGAAAGATTCATGTTGAAAATCTTTACTGATCTAAGGCGTGTAATTAGAACAAAATGACATAACAGTCAACAGAACACAACATCATCCATTCATTCATTCATTCCGAAAATCAAATTTAAAATATTAAAATCATAGACTTTCAGCGGAATTTCATTACAGCAACTCGGTGTTACTCAGTAGTGTGTATGGCCTCCAAGAACGTCTCTGCAGACCATTACTTACCCACTACCAAACCTGTCTCAGGCAGCATAACATTCACCATGGCATCTCCAGACTCCAGAGTCTGTCACGTGTTCGGTGTGAACCTGCTCTCATCTGTGTAGAGAACAGGTCCATTAGTGGACCTGCCAATTCTGGTGTTCTGTAGTGAATGACAATCAAGCTGCTTGGTGCTGGGCTGTGAATTCAGGTCTCACTAGATGATTTCAGGCTCACATGCCACCCTCATGGAGTCCGTTTCTGACCGCTTTGTTCCGAAACATGCACATAAGTAACGTGCTGGAGGTAACTTTGTACGGCTCTGGCAGTGCTCCTCCTGTTCCTCCTCGCACAAAAAGAGCAGCGACTGGACTTGTTGCTGGGTTTAAGCCCTTCTATAGCTCCGTCCTGCTCTACTCGTGTAATGGCCTGTGTCCTGGTATCTCGTACATGCTCATGAGACTGTGTGGGGGGGGGTGCAGCAAACCTTCTGGCAACAGCACATATGGATGTGCTCTCCTGGAGGAGTTGTCTGTGGCCACCACCTGCAAAACAATTGTTTATGCATTCTAACTGGGTAGATTGAGATCCCTGAAGCTTAACAGACTTTGTGTTATACTGTGATGATTAAGTGTTCGTTCATTTTTTGGAGCAGTGTAGATTGGTATTGATATCTGGCTAATGTCAGCAGCAATGATTTGATTAGATGTTAGGACGACAATTAGTGTTAATCAAGTCCAGTTCTCCAACAGATCTAACCCGAAGCACTGCACATTCATATGGTATTGTTTGTGTTTCTTCCTGTGGGAGCGAGAGCATGTAAGTGCTTTGATTATGAGAGCCTACTTGTAGATGCTCATCTTAAGTGAAGTGCTTCAGTTAAAATGGCTCATTTAAAGATTTGCAGTTTCTAAGGAGCTTGGTCTTCTAGAACCAAGTGTTCAGATTTGTGTGTAATGTTTCATTGTACCCTCCTGCCCTGTTTAACCTTCATCTCAAATGGGCTTTTATTTATATATATATATATATACTGTTGTTAAAAAAATTAAAACACATTATGATGACGATGCTGAAACAATATATTGTGCAGTCCTAACAAGTTAAACCTGCTGATCTGCATTGTAGATTAAGAGCATAATGCTATGTTTACTCTGAATAATGTTCTTCAGATATTGATTTTTGTTATTTAAATGCCTCTTATATACTTTAATCTTAGAATCTAAGGTGGTATCCATTCATTTAACCTGTAGATGTTCTAGTATGAGTATGAGCTAATACTAATATTTCAGTGTTGGAGAAGGAAATAATGGCATGATTTCATTTCTAGCAGTAAATACAATCTATTTTATAATGCACATGAAAACTGAACTAATACATAATGCAATTATTGGTACCAGTCCTGTATATGTTGTGCAGCACTGCGCTTGGTCTCACCTCTCAACTCCTGCTATGCTGTCTGCCTGTTTCTAACTGTTAGCTGTGGTTGTGATTCATTTCCGAGGCAGTTGTAAGGAGGGTAGGAGAGCTCATGCAATGAGCTGCTGTTTCTGCATGTATGCATATTCCCAGAAGGAACTGAAGCCAGGCTGCGTTGCAGAGCAATGGTTTTCTTTACCTGGTATCGGGACCAGCAGTCTGGAGGGAATAATGGGGAGTGTCATCCATCCATCCACTGCCCCCACATGCGGTCAGTCTCTGGGAGAAATACAAAGTAGCCAGGCCTGGGCCTTCCACCCTATCCACCCTCGGGGAGCTCTCACCAGGCAGCCAAGTGTGAAATCAGGAGCCTTTCCCCAGGATGTTTCCTCCTGTGATCGTGCCAAGAGAGACGAGGAGAGGAAGAGAAAATTGGCTCCAAGCCTGGGAGGTCAGGCTTCTGTCTGTTTATTCGTTTGCTCCCCTCCTCTCTCTCAGTCTTTTGTCCCGTCTGTTTCATTGGAAACCTCTTCAGCACTGAAATTGCTTGTGGTGAGGCTTCGATGGCTGCTCTGGTTGATGCTGGTGCAGGCTCTATGGAGCCTACAGAAAGTCATTTACTTACAATTGCTCAGCAAAAGCACTTCATCTGGAATCGACTCGTTTGTGGCACTCTTGATTCTGAAGATGAAGCTTTTGTGCATTTATTTATTTAATATTGGAGCATCTTTTGTTCTCCGCACAGGCCAAGGATGTGAGACAGAGAAAACAGTCATTTGGTTTGCTGTGGAATTAGCTGTGTAATAATTCACGTGAGATATGAGGTAAATGGGGCCTGTTGAACCGAGCAAGGCAGTGTTGATGTCATGAAAATCTGCAGTAACCCATGTGTCAGTTAAAAATCAATAAATTATATGACAGGTCTGGCAAGAGTCCAGACATCCCGGACGTTTGCTAGATCTTATCTAACCAGCCATTGTTGTATGGATGACAAGAAAAGGCACAAGACGAGGTCAAGTGTAATAAGACAAGTTTTGTGACATAAATGTGGCTCAGCAGAGCAAGCCTTGATTATCTTTTGCAGAGCAAATCAACAAAATAATATTCTTCATACTGTTTAGTTTCTCATAAATATGCAGTGACATGCAAACTTTTGGGCACCCCAATCGTATAAATAATGAGGGAGAGTCCCAACGTTTACTCCAAATTGGGGTATATATATATATATATTTTCATGGCTTTCATGTCTAAATTGGAGCAGCCTGGTGGTCAATCTTCATTAATTGCACCAGTAAGAGCAGAGTGTGAAGGTTCAATTAGCAGGTAAGAGCACAGTTCTGCTCAAAATATTGCAATGAACACAACATTATGGGGGACATACCAGAGATCAAAAGAGGACAAACTGTTGGTGCACGTCTTGCTGGTGCATCTGTGACCAAGACAGCAAGTCTTTGTGATGTATCAAGAGCCATGGTATCCAGGGTAATGTCAGCACCACCAAGAAGGACCAACCACATCCAACTGTGGAGGAAGACAGAGGAAGCTGTCTGAAAGGGATGTTGGGGTGCTAACCCGGATTGTATCCAAAAAATTCCCTTATGTCATTCCCTTATGCTGTATTGGCTGCAAAAGGAGGCCCTAGTTCACCATACTAATAAATTATTGTGGTCTAAACCCAGGTGTTTCAGTTTCATTGTCCAACCCCTGTAGATATGAATGTATATATAAAATATAATATAATATGGTATGAAATTCTGTGGACAAATGTGGGTTATAAAATACTAATACTTGTGTATTGTTGTTTAGTAAGGTGGTTTTATTAGCTGCTGTTCTAAAGTTATATTTGTGTTTGTGTTCCACAGGAAACTTCTCCAAGTTGCTGTCCAGGAGCGTCCAGTGGAAAGGAGAGGCAGGGTGAGGTGAGGAGGGGCCTCTGAGCGGATGCCCTTTGTGGCAGGAGCCGCATGGCCTCGACCATGAGCCGGTTGATGTTGGGCCGGACGCTGGAGCGGATCTGCAAAGCTGTGCTTCTGCTGTGCCTGGTGCACTTTCTCATCATGATGATCCTCTACTTCGATGTCTACAGTCAGCGGTTTGACATCTTCAGCCGCTTCAACAATGGCCGTGGAGCCAACGCCTCCCGGGGGCCACACCACTACTTCTACAACTACTCCAGTGGCAGGCCCAACGCCACCTTTGCAAGCTACCTGCCTGCTGCTGACCAGCTCTTACCCACCTCCAAGCCTGAGGCCAACCACACACATCCTACTCCTAAACCTATTCCTCCATGCCCAGAGGTGCCTCCTGGACTTGGTATGGGATGCTGTTGTTTCATCTTTTTGTGTTCTCTACATTACATTGCGAGATTGTGTTGGTTTAGCACAAATTATGCTTTTGTGACATGTTTAATATTTCAGTTTTTGGTGTTTAGATGAATTTTGAGATATCATTCATAAGATTCAATTCTATTAGGAATCGGAAATCTAGACCTGTCATTTCACAACAGGGTGTTTCACGTAGGTATGGATTCTAAGAGAGAACATATGATGCCAAGTTAACCCTGTTTTCCAATGTGAGGTGCCTTCTGGCAGGAGAACGTGTTTCAGAACACTGCTGTGTTTGGTGAAAAGCAGAAGGCGATCGGACCTACACTTATCTTTGAAGGAGGTTGGAAAAACACAGAAAGGGCTAATCTGTAGGGTAGCACCTGAAAAAATGGAAATGGTCCCCATGTCATTTTAATCCCTCCTGAATAGGGCTTTAGTACATATACATCACTGGATCTCTGTAGAATCAAGATATTTCAACAGATTTTAAAGATTTTCTAAATCAACTCTTGATCTGACAAGTGAAAATCTAATATTGGCACATGTGTTCTTTCACTCTTGCTAGGCAGTTGCATTATGGGCACATGTATCAGACAGTAACTTCATGCAAAACTGTCAGTCAAACCATGATTCACGGAAGCCCAAGGCCACTTTGTTCTGACTAAGCACTGAAGTGGAAAAAAGTGGCAAAAGTGGGACAAACCGAGATTCAGAGGGCGTGTGTGGCAGCTTGAGGAATGCCCTTTGTCAAAGCAGTGCTGTATGATTTTTGACGGCCAAAGGGGAGAATTTAAAATGCAAGATAAGAGCCAGAACTGGATAATAAACATTGGGAGCCTCATAGTTATAACAATAAGAATAAAATCCCTTTCATAACTACAGTGTAATAAGGCTCACAGAACAGATCAAACGGCTAGTTATGCGCAGGAATGCGAGGAAGAAGGGGGGGGTCTGGGGTGTATTCATGCCTGCAAACTCTTAATTAGCACACTCTGAACAGGAGATAAAATGGTAGAAGAGAAAGTGTGTGTGCGAGCGCAGGCGTGCGAGCGCAGGCGTGCGAGCGCGTGCGTGCGAGCGCGTGCGTGCGAGCGTGTGTTACGGAACATGTGGGCAGCCGCTGAGATGCCTGTTGGAGTTGTAATGGATTCTCTGCAGACTCCAATTAGTCTAAAAGCTGGTGTCCCACTCTGTTCTCTGAGTTCTCTAGACTGAGTGCAGAAGCATAACATATTTTGCATTAGCGTCCTTCCTCCGTCCGACTCTATATGGTGTTTAATCCCAGAAACCAAACTTCATGGTTTCATAGAAACCAAACTTCAGTCTTTGTTGTCCTCTCAAGCTCCACTGGCCAAGAGCCCTCGACACACCGAAGTGAAAGCAAATGACCTCTCCAGGCGACTGCCACAAATGGCTTAATGTTTGGTCATGTTGTAATTCCCGTGGAATAAGCAAGGACAAGAGCTGTCCAGATCCATATGATGGAGGAAGCGCACTGCACTGTGCATGTGACACATCTGCTGCAGTTGCGATTATGCAACTGGAGCACAAAGCTCAAATATAATGGAAGAGCCACCTCTCCCTGAGCTACGCGCCCCATCAGCAGGAAGAAAAATACTCATTAAGTACAATGTCATTGTGCTGCATTTTCTTGCTCGTAATGAGGCAACCTTTGGTAATGAATATGCTGTATCACCGTTTGATATGCCTGCAAGCGTCAGGCCTTTGCCACCCATATCCTTCTAATGAGTTTTAAGTAGAGCTCTTGAGGGAGTTGAGTTGTGCTGCATCATGTGACTGATATGCATTAGTCCCCCGTCATCTCCTATGCTCTGCCCCCCACATCTTGTCCATACTTTGTCCTCTTTCTCACTTCGGTTCCTCCCTTTGTACTGACGGGGAGCACTTAAGTAAGGCTACCTCAGCACTTTTTAAGTTGTTTACATCTCCACCCCCAGCACGCCTCCCCTCACCCCATTGCATGACAAAGTAAGTGTAAGCCTGTCCTTAAGCCTTCAGCTTTGCCGTGTGACTATAGCCGATCACGCAGAATTTATGGCCGCTGTTATCTTGACTGAGGTAGTGGTATGCATTTTTTTTTTTTTTTTTGTCTTTATTCTCTTTAGATTTCGTCTTTCATTCTGCCTTCCTCTCAGCTGGCTGGAAGAGGGGCTACAAAGAGGCCTCTGTTCTCTGTATGGCTTTGAGGAAGGCTGATGTACTTCAGTGCTGCTGTTTTGAAGAGCAGGAGGAAATGGTTCATGAGAGCCTCCCCGCATTTCACAGTGGCTAAACCCTGATTCAGTTCCCTGTTGGCAGAACGATTCAGCACTATGAGACATACAATATGGCACAGCTATGTAGAGCTTTTTAATTTTTATTGCTAAGGCAAGGCGAGTGAGTCTGCAATGAATACCCAGGGAATGGCAGATGGTGTGGACTGGAAAACTGCCAAAACGTTTTGGAAAATCTTGTTTGAAGCATAAATAAATACATGAAGCAAAGTTACACCATGAATTTTGACAGTTGTACAAATAGTCCACCTTCATGGTAAGTGACTTTTCATCCCTTGGCAGTATGTTGATGGAGATCTACATGTATTGTGTCCATTAAAAGTTGGTTCATCAGATCATAGTGATCACTTAAAGCCCCTGTCTTCTCATTTTTATGATTCTCCTCTAACTATATATTTTTCTCATAAAATTACTGTGAACCGGCAGAGAAAATATGTTTGTCTTTTCTGTCTGTTTTTCAAACAATTGTTTTCCCCTGTAGAGACCACCGGATCGATTCAAGTTGGGCAGGGCTACATTTCACCAAACGATTGATCAGAACGGCCAAATAAACAATCAAAGTTAGCAATATACTTACATCACCTTCTTTGATACCACTAGTTCGCACACCAACCCCTGTTAGCTAATCAGTGTAAGTTTGCTGATCACACCAGCCACACAGTGTGCTAGTGAAAGCTCCTTGTTAAGCTCCGTGTGCTAGTGAAAGCTTTGAGCTAGTTGAAGTTTCATGTTCAGCATACACTCCTGAAATGTTTTTGCACTCGTTATTCAATAAAACAGCATGAAAATGTTGTGTTTTGAACATTTCCACGAACAATGCGACACCAACAAGGCTGGAATTGTTCTCTGGCTATTTCTCCAGCTCTGGAATTAGTCGTTCCACAGTCATCAGTCGGATGTGGGAATGTTGGGCTGACTTTTTGTATAGTCAGGTCATTATGTATTGGGGCAGTGACATATTTTGAATGCTTTTGCATCTGAACACCACCACAATGGAGTTGTGCTCCAAATGTGAATAAAAATACAGATGGATAATGACCCAAGACCTTCTGAAGGCAAAGAAATTAAATGTTTTAATTGGCAACAATAATTCAACTGGTCTTATTCTAACTAAGACAAAATTGGAGAAAGAATGTCCAAAATCATACGACTGAAGGCATCTGCACTAAAGGCCTGGCAAAGCATCTCAAGGAAGGAAATGGGTTTCACACTTCAAGATGTATCTGACTGCAAAGAACAGTGCTGCACAACCAGCCAAAAAAACAAAAATAGCGTGGAACCGTTGTGGTTTTGTTTGGCTAACACAAACATTACTGTTCATCTTATCACATACTCACCAAAGTACAGTTTTAGTATAAAACTACATATAACAGGTGTGGCTTGCCAACATATCACCCACTGCCCTGGTACTGCACTGGTAAATTGAGGATTCCAGTAGCTTAGATAAATGCAAATACAATGCAAATGCAGTAAAATACAATAAATAAAGGAAATCTATACAAATCAAACTAAACCATACAACAACAAGGGGAAAAAAACAACCCGTACACAAAGAATTTGGAATACAGCTGTGAGAAAGTTGAGTCCTGTGGTGAGGTCTGCAGCTGGATGATCCTTGGTGCAAAGAATATATGCAGATAAATGTATACATTGACTCCATCAAGGCTTAAGTCCGTCAGTAGCCTCTTGTGTCCCATGGGCAGAATTAGAAACTCTGATCTCTGGATTCAGTCAGTAGAGCAGTTCAGTGACCACAGTCTTCCACTGAACATTCTTCTCTGCTTCATGATGATGCATGCGATGGTACGGGTGACTGGCATTGTCCATAATCGAAAGCAGTTTGTCTGCAGTATTTGATTCCATCACTGTACTCCTCCTCTTGCTCCTCCTGTCCACTCCTGACACACCCAACAATGGCTGTGTCCTCTGAAAGTTTCTACACAGGACACATCTCAGTACTGAACGTCAGATGTGTAGAGTGTGAACAGAAAAGGTGAGAGAACACGGTCCCCTGTGGGGCTCCCGTGCTGCTGATCACGGTCTCAGGAGTGCAGTCCCTCAGCCTAACATACTGTGTTCTGCCTGTGAGGTAGTCAGTGATCCAGGTCACCAGGTGTGAGTTCACCTGCATCCTGTCAAGCTCGTCTTTCAGTAGAAGGGGCTGTGTGGTCTTGAAGGCACTTGATAAATCAAAGAGCATTAATCCCACAGCACCACTCCCCTTATCCAGGTGGGAATATGTCCAACGGAGGAGGTAGAGGATGGCATCTTCTACAACCACCTTCTCCAAACTGTAAGGGATCCAATGCTTCTTGAACCTGGGGTCTAAGTAGATGGAGGAGCAGCTGTTCCGTGGTCTTCATGATGTGAGATGTTAAAGCGACCGGCCTGAAGTCACTAGGCATGCTGGGGCACACTTTCTTTGGCACTGGAACCAGGTATGAAGTCTTCCAAAGTGTGGAAGCACTGAGACAATGAAGGAGTGATGATGTCTGGGCAGACAGGAGCAGTTGAGGTTGAGAAAGGGCAGTCAAAGTGGTTGTAGAAGAACTTATTTGCTATCTCTCTAACCCTGCACTGCTGTTCTGTTGTCCCAGTACTGTTCCAGACCTCCTTCAGGTTCTTCTCCTGCAGCTTCTTCTCATCCATCCTCCTTTAGGCCTCTTTGGCCTTCTTTAGGCTGGATTTGAGTTCTCTGTATGCTCCTTAGCTCCTCCTGGTTCTGTATTTTAAATGACCTCTTCTTCTTATTCAGGAAGTCCTTGATGTCACTGGTTATCCAGGGCTTGTTACTGGCAAAGCAGCATGCAGTTCTCACAGGTAGAACAGTGTCCATGCAGATGTTCAGGTAGTCCACTCTGCAGTGGGTAACCCCCTCAATATCTTCTCCATAAGATACCTGCTGTACACTCCAGTCAGTGGATGCAAAGCAGTCCCTGAGAGTCTCCTCTGCTTCTCGAGACCACTTCCTGAAGGAACGTGTTGTCACAGGTTGCCTTTGAACACTAGGTTTGTACTGAGGCTTGATTTGTATCTATACAATAGCTTTATGTTGCTTGATTACAACCATCTATCAGCGTGAATCTGCAGTAATCAGAGCATGTACTGCGATACGATTTGCTACACATATGTCCTGGTGCTTGGAGAGACTTGCGTGCGTTCTCGGCTGGTCACAGGTGCTGCTAGCCATGGATCTTGTTGCTGGGGAAGGCCCCAGGGAAGAAGCCGGCGCCTGTGCTAGATTCTGTCCCAGCTGGCAGGTGCTGTGTGTGGGTGGTGTCTCACTGGCGATTCCCCTCCCTCTCGATCTTAGATGGAGGTTAATGACCGACAGCTTGTGAGTCACTAAAGAAATGTCCTTTAACCACCTCCGCAAAACTGTCGACGGAAAAAAAAAAGACCAATCGGCAACCAAATGGAGGAGTTTTAATGTTGTTTAGATGAGGGCTATAGGCTGGATTCACTACCTGAGCATGTGAATGCCGTCTTTGGCTTTGGCCACTTGCACCTCCACCAAATTGAAAAGCTTTAAATGAAACAGGAGTGTGTGGCAGGATGATTCAGCTGTAATCCTTTCTGTCTGTCTCACGGGGCTGCCCTGGCTTCTCTGGCCGGCGCTTTTCTCCGAGGCTGCTCTGTTGAAATGAAAAGCTGCATGGTGGCGTGTGGCCAGTGAGCTCATTTGGTAGCTAGGCTCTGACCAGCAGGATATTGGTGCCTGGCTCTGCATGGACGGACGGATCATTATCTTGGGGCTGTCAGAGAGAGGGCCTAAGGAACAGCCGCAGAACCGTTTTGATAGGAATAAGAGAAGATTTGAAATGATGAGTGTGGGTTTTCGGAAGTTTCTAAACTGTGCTGCACGTCTCATCATTTCCACCCCGTGAACACTGAACTCGAGGCCTGTTTCTACAAAGTTTCACAACGTAGGATCAGATTCCTTTCTGATTTAGTGTGGTGACCTTACTGAAAGGAACAGATGCTCGATCAGCACTGCTCTACAAAAGCCCTGTGAAATACAGAGGAATAATTCAACCAAGTGCCAGTGAGGCTAATGTGTGAGCTTCTAGATGCAAATTTGCACAGTTTTTATTTGCATTATAATGCATTGATTCTGCCAGCTTTCATACTTGGTGGTGTTTGCCTCTAAGCTTAGCTTTAATCAACAGTTGCTATTTTCCTTAGTCTTCGCCTTTTGAAAGAAAACAAAAGGGAAAAAAAAAGGACCTAACATTTTGTGTGTTTTTGCATTACATGCCGGCTTCAGGATAACACTAATCTAGACAGCAGCCTTAAAGCAGCTTTTTAAGTCCTGTTTGTACTTTTGAGAACCATCCTTAATTATTCAGCTGAACAGCATTTCTCTGTTTGCTCTCACACTCTCTTGTCTTCTGTTCCGCACCCCAGGGTGTGCCCAGCTCTCCCAATAGTCCTTTATCTTCATTCAGTTTACACCTTATCCTCCATCTGTGTGTCCCCCACAACCTTTCTGGTTTTCATTTCTTGCCATTTTTTTCAATATTTAGCTCAATATGGGAAATTTCAGCCAAATGCCACTGCATGTCGAAAGTGGCCCTAAATCTGTAGGGTTACCTACATTACCACCTAAAAGTTCTCTGCTCATTCAAAAATTTACATAATCAAACATGAACATTTGTCTGATGCTGGTATTTTCTTTTTCAGCTATTTGGCCAAAACTGATAAAAGGCCAGGCAGCAGTTGAAACACCTCTAATCAAAACATACGTTACCGTAAATAATGAAGTGAGTAGAAGACGACCTGATTTCCAAAAGGCATTAAGTTGCTGGTAAATAATACAGCTTGTAAACACTTGACTTCAGCAGCTAATAGTCTTTCAGTTCTTGCTGATGTTTTGCTCGTCCCTTCTTGCAGAAAGCGTCTAGTTGTGTAAGAGTTCATAGATGTGCAGGTTGGGGACTGTGCAGGCCATGGAGGAACCTTCAGCTTGTGCCTCTTCAGGTAGTCCACTGGAGATTTTCTGGTGTGTATGCAATCATTATCTTGCTGTAGAAGCCAAACTGTAGCTGCAAAATACTTACAGGCCGATTGTACAGACAGCAAACAGGAGTTTAGTTTGATTTCTCGAAATTCTCTCAGTTCTACCGCTATCGATCCTGTTAACTGCTGTTTCTTAATTACACGACAAACGGCTACTTCGCCTACTACTTGGAAACTTTGTGGGCATCAATTATTTAAATTTTTAGTCAGGAGCTTAGAGGAGCCCATGGCTGCTGATTGAGTATTTTTAGAAGACTTTGACATTTGCAGCACTTTGCAAATGATGACTGTGAACAAAAATATTGCACTACCCTTAATTACTTTAGCTTAAAATCTTCACTGTAAAAGAAATTTTCAGCAGCGAAGCACAAACATTTACATGCCACTGTGTGACTCTCTCATTGTGCATAACTTACCGGTTTTTGATGGCTTTTTGCCCCCTTGCTGTAATGCATTCATGATCACAATTTCATTTCAAAAAGTCATTAGTCATTTAGTCATTACATGTAAAGTGACATTTCAAGCCTTTTTTGTTGATCAATATGGCTTATGGCTCGTAAAAACCAGAAAACCAAAATATTTAATTATTATTAATTATTAATTCATTATTATTAATATTATTAATTAATATTGTAAAATTGATAAGATTACTAAACACAGTTTCAAAGCTTGAAATATTTCGCTTTAAATGTAATGAATAAAAAGGACTATTTTTTAAAAGTCAATTATCAAAAACATTTTTCTTAATATTCAGTTTTTGGGGTATATGGTTGGTGGCACTGAAAAGTTGGAAACGACACTGGACTAAAGTTTTGGGACACTTGCTCTTATTTATTTATTGATTGATTTATTTATTTATTTATTTATTTGTATTTTAAATCAAGGGTGTTAAATTTTATCCTCCTTTTTTGTTGGAGTAACCGTTTTTCTACTGTTCAGGGAAGACATTCTGCTACATTTCACAGCAATACTGTGAGGTTTGATTGCATCATTCAGCAACAAGAGTGTTAAGGAAAGTCAGGATGTTGAATCATCAGCATCACATCTCTTCCCCAAGTTTCCAACTCAATCCAAAAAGGTAATGGTCCACAGATCAATGCTGGGTGGCGTTATACCTCTCTATCTCACACACCTCTATCGCACGCCTGCCAATATGTCCATGTTTATGTGCGTCCGAGAGTCCGAGAGTGTGTGCGTTTATACATCTCATGTCAGCAAATGGGAAGCGATGAGTGTCCACACACATTTAAACCATAAACGCACAAAAACAACATTTTGGTCTCTGTTATTTATAAGGTCGCACAGACTGCACTGCTTAACTGCTGCTTAACTTCCCAACAATAATATGTGGCCTTTAATAAATCAACTGCCAAAACAGCACCACAGAACTCCTATGCCGTAGAGATGCCACACTCCGAGTTCCTCTTGCACCACACTAAATGACCCCGACAATGACAGAAAAATGCTCTGGACACTCGATAGCCACTTTAACTGCATTTAAATGAGTCTGCTTCCTGTGGGGCATGCCTTCACCGAGACTGTCGTGTTTTGATGAACTGCTGGCTTGTCTGAATACGCAGCGAGTTTTCTAAATACATTTCTTCCCCCCCCGCCCGGTGCTTAATGGGTTGGTGGTATTAAGATTGTCACATTGGTCCAGCGTCTCGCAGAAGATTGTGGACATTGAATCAATGAATGCCAAATGCGAGCAGCTCAAGGCTTGAGGAGGCAACGAGGCAGGCGAGTCGAGAAAATTGCTTCAATTCCTGCGTTTGCACAGGCGGCCATTAAGACGTCTGTGCCTTAACCAGAAAGAACAGCGAGCTCCTACAAATGATAAATGACAAAACAGTAGCCTGATATTGTCATTTGGAAAGGAATGACAGCATTGCTGCTCTTTTTTTTTTTGTGTCCCCTGAGAGAGCTTTGTAAAAAGATGGATGTTCAGCTGTACAGATGTGCATGCAGCTGTTGGAAGCACGGCATCTAAAATGCTCGACTTGCTGTTAATGTGGGCTTTATATGAATGAGCATTTGAAGAGAGTGTAATATTCGAGTTATATTTAGACTCTGTTTTGAGTTCAAGGGGAATTTGACTGTTTCCATCTCAACTGTTTATGTGGAAAATCAAAGTAATTCAGACTGGTTTGGTATGAAATTCTGACTTCTGGGGAAACCTGGGCTGCAATCATTTACTGATCAGAAAGTCATGTAAGCCAGGTGGTTAAATACGAAATACACAGTCATTGTAACATTTATTATTAAAAAAAATTAATGACCTTTATTCTGCTAAACGTTAAGAGTGTAATGAGTTAAATGAGGTAAAAAGTTGCTGAATACTGAATCTTGTAAACTAAATCTTGGAATTGTGGATGATACAAGATACATGTTCCCACTTACAAATGCCACTTTATTGTTAGAGTGCTGTTCGTTTATAAGAATAGGAGAAAGCCAGAGGATTAAGCTGTAGAGCAGTGAACTGGGTTCTCTGAAAGGATGGTGCTCCACCCAGTACTCCAAAATGTAGTAGAAAGCCTTGCCTACTAAAACAAAAGCAGGATATATAGTCCATATAGTGTAGTGTTGTGTAGTGTTCCTGCAGTAACACACCATCAGATCATTTCACGTTCAGCTTAAAATTAAAGTGTACTTCCCAATTTCGGACACCTTCGAACCACCCAGCAGAAGCACGTCATGTACAAATTATGCATGCATTTGTCTGAGACGTTGTTTTCCAATAGTTTCGAGAGAACATTTTCTTTAATGGATGGATTCATTGTGGGGACATGTTTGTAGGGTGTTGTTAAGCAGAATCTTAAATACATTTTATATTTTCAGCTTTTTGCTGTTTTTTTTCTCCCTGAATATTGTACAGAAAGTCACATTAGTCTTTACCCCTGTTTTTACCTTTATATTACGTAAATATATAACTTGCTCATTATGGAAATCAATCATTAACTATTTCACATCAAAACCATTTGTTAAGGCTACATCGTAATAATGGAACTATGCAGATATTTCAGAAGCATTTTTATAGTGTATTTGTAGAGTTCAATCATTTATTAACAGCACTCAGGATTTGTTTTTTTGCAACCTGCACAAACGGTTCTGTTTGTGGAGGAAACAGCAGAGGGCCTAAAAGATCAAAGGGCCCAGGCATACATACTGGATTAGACCAGGGCCAATTCATATAAGAAGTTTAGCCTGAATTGCCATCATTGCTAATTAATAGCATATGCGACCACTCACTGTTTGCCAGTTGCCTACAAGTGCTCTAAGATCAATACAAGGTCTTAAAACGTAGGCTACCTCTAACAGGATATTAGCACTTGTTCTGACTCCATCGTCAAATGGAGTAGTGGAAGTTCTCTGTCTTCTTCAGCATTGCCAGTCATATGGCATGTGAGAGGCATGATGACCCAAGATGGCATATAATGGAATATTTCTGCTTTGACGTGGGCTTGTAAATTCTTTATAAAGGTAATGTGCTTATTCATCTCAATAATTCATAGTTCCCTTTCAGCTTCAACTGCACATTAATGACATCACAAATTCTACCAAAAAAAAGCCTGCAAAGAAGCCCACAATTAAAAAGCCTGGTAGCTGTGCAGAGTGACTGAAAAAAGGCACAGGTTAGCTCACGTTCCGGTGCACGATGTCATGTTTTGTCTTCATCATGCCACAGTAATGATGGCTTTCTCGGTGAGCATCGTGTTCCCTGCAGCGAATGGAGCAGTAAAGGCTGGGGAATGTGAGAAAATTGGAGAGCATGGCCTGGATTAGTCGCTTTCCATTCGGGACGTTGAAAGGGGGATCACATGTTTAAGAAGCTATGGAGCAGTGGCCGGACTGATCTAGAACAGAACGGGCTGTCGGGCTAATGACCGCTATTCAGAAGAGGAGATTATTGTTCTCAGTGGCTTTATTGGTGCTTCAGGATGGACAAGATTAGGATTGTATTGCTTTTAATGTTCTCAGAGAAATTATATTACACAGCTAAAGTGCAGTAGGAGAGGCCATCGAAGATGTTTGGATAGGGTGAAGTTGCAGCTCACCCGGGGAGGGTTAGTACCTGTCTTGTATAAAGCAGTACAATGTAATTCTTACAGTGGTTCATGTCTTTCTGCAAACAAGTGTTGAATAACAGGATCACACTGTGCTCAGCTGATCCACCACTCACTCACAGTTACCATTATGGTTCACACAGCTGATTTGAAAGCGGGTGGATCTGGGGGGTTTCCGAAACCAACATGTGGACATAATGTTTGCATCATGAAAAATGATGCAAATTTTTTAAGAATAAGGTTAATATACTGTTGTCTCTCTCTCTCTCTCTCTCTCTCTCTCTCTCATTTTTTTCTTTTTTAGAACTCTCTAGTTACTATGGTTTCTATGAATAAGACGAATTGGAGGACCCTGTAGGTCACAAAGGGTCTCCAGAGCTCATCAGCTCCAACTCCATTAGATCATATCAGGTGAGGGACAGGATCAGAGATGCTCCGTGCCTCCTCCACTCCTGCCTCCACTGCAGATGGAAAGAGCCATTCTTTTTCTGCAAAGAAAATAAACGCCACACTTGATTTACTAGGCTGAGCTCTTTTTTTTTTTGTTAAGCTCTTGGCAGTAATAGTATTGGCTTGGACCCTTTTTTTTTTTTTTTTTTTTGAGGGGGTGGGCAGGGGAAGGGGGGGGGGTGAAGAAAAAACACCACCATATTGGCTCAGTGGTTCAGTTCAGCTTAGTCTTTGTTTGCCGTCCTGCAAGGTTGTCTACTTGTCCTGTAAATGAAATGGTTTAGTATAACTCAATAAGTAACTGTTGTACTTGCGAGTCCATAGAGTGTCAAGGATTCCCACGTTTAAAACTGTAGTGCAGCGAATAGGCTTTGTGTTGTGTTAGGATATAGGTGAGCCATTACATTCATCTTCCCAGGAGAAGATAATTCCAGTATAATGAAACGCACTACTAGAAAGAAGTGCAATTGTTCTTGTATTCCTTATAGATGCACCCGGGATGACGAGTAATATTAAGCACTTTGCCGCTCTGCCAAAAGAGCTCCCGTGTTGTAAGCTTTTAATGCAATTGGAAAAGGTTCCGTAAGTGCCTCGAGCTTCACCACAGCGCATCCAGATTTGTGTAAAGAGGAGCTTGAGCCATTGGTAATTGCGCTCACACATTTCCATTGTTAACTCTAATGTATATTGGAAGTGATGGTGAAATGGGGAGAAGCCCACAGTGGGTAATGTAAGGTTACATCTCATTTTGGTGCTGCAGGGCCCGGGAGCTCAGCTGTGGCTCAGAGGGACATGGGATTGATAGATGAGGCTCTGTGAACTCATGTTCATATCTCTAATCTGGAGAATGGGAACAATTTAGAGCACGATCTGGACAGAAAATGCAATGATGGTAGGAAAATGATACATTGTGTGTTTCTGCTTCTGCAGACTGTTCAATGCAATTAGCACCTCTCTCTCGCTCTCTCTCTCTCTCTCTCTCTCTCTCTCTCTTCCTTTTTTCTTGGATTCTACTCATCAGCATGCCAAATAGTAGTGAAAGCCATAAACAAGCTTCTCGCCAGATTCTGCTAGGATATCAGACCACTCTTGTTAGCAGAATTTTGATTTATCTGACACCGACCCAACTTTTAAACACCATCAAAGTTACCCTGTTTTCTGTGTCCCACACCCACCTCATGTGGGATAATTTTCCTGTTGGAAAACTTGGTCCAGGTATGTATGGTTTGTCTCTGGTTATGGTGAAGAACTCTAAAAGCACCTCAGAACATGTTCTCATCACCGTTCTTAACAGTGGTTTTCACTTGATATAATCTAATTGTGTAATTTGGATTATAGGCAGCACCGAGGTGTTTTATGTACATGCAAAACTCAAAAAATGAGCTGGCCGAAATCCTTGGCACCCTCAACTTAATATTTGTTTGCACACGCTTTTGATAAAATAACTGAAATCACTTGCTTCCTATAATCATCAACAAGCCTCTTACACCTCTCAACTGGAATTCCGGACCGCTCTTCTCTTGCAAATTGCTTCACGTTTCTCATATTTAAAGGGTACCTTCCACGAACAGCAATTTCAAGATCTCACACAAGAAGTGTTCAATGGGATTTAGACCCATAACCTCTTATGCAAACTCAGCTTTCTGACACTGAGCCCGATATTGTGACCCCAAATCCTTCGGTTTTCTTGATGCCTTGCACAAAGTCATGACACCCAGTGCTAGAGGTAGCAAAACAACCCCAAAACCTATTTGAACCTCCACCATATTTGACTGTAGGTACTGTGTTCTTTTCTTTGTAGGCCTCATTTCATTTTCTGTAAACAGTTAAATGATGTGCTTTAACAAAAAGCGTCATCTTGGTCTCATCTGTCCACAAGACAGGGTCCTGGGTCTCCTGCCATATTGTTTCATTTCATTCAAATGTCAACGGATAGTCCGTACTCTCGCTGCTGGACCCTGAGCTTGCAGGAGAGCTTGGATTTCTTTGGAACTTGATTGGGGCTGCTTATCCACCATCCGGACTATCTTGTGTTTCATCAGTTTTTCTCTTCCGTCCTTGTCCAGGGACAAGCTACAATGCCATGGGTTGCAAACTTCTTGATTGTTACGCACGGTGGACAAAGGGACATCTAGATCTCTGGAGAGGGACTCCAGAGGACTTTTTATCTGGTTTCAGGTGTGATTATAATATTGACCACACACATACTGCCACAAGGTGAGATTACACGAGCATCGCATACAAAGTTATTTATCCACAATTTTGAAAAGGGGCCAAAGGTTTTGTGTGAAATTATGTACAATTTGTCTTTTTATTCCAATAAGCACAAAGGTAATAAGCCTGTGTATAACAAAACATGTAATTGCAATAATAATATTTTTCTGAGAGAAATCCAGCCATGACTGTACATTGCTAATATTCTTGGAAGTTGAAAATGAGAAATAAGAAAACTTGTGGTGGATATTGACGGTGAAATGAGAGAACGATGTGTAGGTAGCTCCAAGTCAAGGCTTTGACCAATTTGTGAACATTAAAATTTTTCGCCAAATTATTCCTTAAACCTCAAGCCACAAACAAATAGTCTGTCTCCAGGGTGTTTATTTCCTGTTTGCATTTATCCTCTTTTAAGTGAACAGCTTGGAATGTGATACATTTATCTCAAAATGTCTGCTTTTGTTCCCAAACTCATTCGCGAGTGGAGGGTAATCTTTAAACAGCTCTCAGAATCTCCTGCTCTACTGTCAGAAGGCGCTTTCTCTTACCTACAACAGAGGATGCTGCACTTTTCAGGCTAAACTGAGAAGATGACCAAGATCTGTCTGAACTCCAAAATGGAACCTGACCGGTATTCGTTCTGACTCTCTGTTTGTGGTTATGCATCTCTACTTCTCTTTATTTTTATCTTTCTATTCACAAGCATGTTCTAATTAATCTACCATGTAACGCTGCCCAGAAACGTAATTGCCAGCAGTTGTTTTTGACGCTAGGGACGTTGTCTCCTTTGAAATAGGTCCTTGATATTTTTGACAGATGGTGCTGACATCTGATGGGGAAATTCTGTTCTACACTGTAATTAGGAGCGGGGTGTGGGGGAGGTGTCCAAACTGATAATGTACAGTTCTCATTTTACAATAATTACAGTGCTCCACAGTACATATCATTTGGAGGACATGACTTTGGAAGACCTTGCTTTGCAAAGTTTCGACATCACGCAGTGCTCCGACGTGGGCTCATCTCGCAAACTTTAAACTGAGCAATTCATCCTTGTTTATTCTCTTTGTGTACTCTGAGAAGAAAGGTGTTCCGTAAGTGGTGGCGTCACGTTCCATCAGCCCTAACCTCAGATCACAGCTGATATGTCGAGATATTCAAAGTGTTGCCTGCAGTGGGGAAATTGCCAGCAGTAGTTATTTTCAGCCACAGACGAGCACCTCTGGGTAATTTGATTTGGGCAGAATAGTGAAAGGCATCCACCAGTTCCTGACCTGCTCATAAATCACAGGGACTTCAGGTGCGGTGTAATGAAGCTGGAAAAGGCTGAACTTTTTGAGGTGGCTTAGCATACTAACCAGAGCTGGGTCAAGACTCTTAAAAATGATAGTATGATTACTGTCTTGTTTGGTCATGCTGGAATGACTGCAGGGGTGGCAAGTCCCCTTTGAATTTGCCGGAAGTGTTCTGGCCACTGGAATAATTGCTGTCATATAACGTTGATGCTTCAATAATTGCCTTTATGTACTGTAACCTAGGCACTGCAGTAATTGCCATCATATAGCTCTGACTGCTGTAATCACATCACACTGTTTCGGAGCAGAATAGCACTGCTTGCACAAAGATATAATTCGGTTACTAAATCAATTATAAAGCAGTTTGTCTCCACCCGTTATTACTGAGACGTGCCTTAAAGGCTAATTTCAGCAATGTGTGTTGATGTTAAATGGGGTGTCCTTGTGCGTTTTGGAGACTCACTGGCTCTGGTTTCTTTACGATAGTTAATATGGGAACCAGGGTTCTCGAGTTTTTATATCTAACGTTGGTGGTGAATTGAAAACCTGTTTATCATTGGAAACTGTTTTATGGTAGATACAGGCTTTAGCATCATAAGCAAAACAAGGTCTAAGACATAATTCAACTGAATCCTAGCCGTTTTTGTATTTCCCTTCTGTGAGGTTGGTTTTAGGAGGCATTAAGCTCCTCAGACATCTGGTCTCTAACCCCACCACTGTGAACAATTCTGACTCAGCATTTCCCACCAAAGCACTGTGACTGACCTTGTTTTTCTCATTAAGTTGTGCAAAAAAAAAATCAAGGGAATTCTTTACTTAGTTCTTTTTAAATCCACATTAACATTTTTGTAGAGCCTCTGACTTCAATTTCTCGATCATGGCCCAATAAAGCTGTTGTCTTCCATGTTTTGAAACCATTGCAAAACAAAGAATGGTAGTTAAGTTGTCCCATTGGAACTAAGTTTGTGTGACCTTTATTTATCAAAATTGAGTTTTTCACATATTCTTATTCTGTGACCCCAATGATGAATAGAAATAGAATAGAATAGGATAGGATAGAATAGAATAGAAAATAGAAGAGTCTATCTTCCTATCTGTCGGTGTCACTATAAATACTTTAGGGCTCTATAATTCAAAACTGACTAATGTCCCCTTTGAAGTACAAGGTTGCAGCTGCATTCTGAGCAGATCATTGGTCATTATATTCAGGGTCTCCCACTTGTATACTTACATGGTACTTCAAGTGCGCTGTTAGTGGTTTAGAAGCAACAATCATGATGACCCCTGTGGACTTCATTACAGGGCCACTTGGAGGTAGCGCAGTCCATTTGCTTGTTGAAACAAGGTGAGGCATAAGGAGTATATATGTCTAGGAAGTAGGTCAGTCCCTGCATACATCCCGGCAGAACTTACTTCAGCAGTAACAGCAGCAGTATTGATCATGTAGCCACAGCCTCTGGAGACCAGGTTCAAAGGCTTTGTTTTCTCATGCTGAGAAGGCCTGAGCTTTTCTGAAATACTGCACTGCACTGAGTTTCTTCAACCTCCCTGTCTCAAAAAAGTGTTTTGTGGGACCCCTCAAAGATATCTTATTATTCATCACTGTGCTGATGGGCCTTTTCATTGTTGATCAAATTAGCATATGTTGGTGGGGTTCTGCCTGCTAAAACTTTAAATGAGAATAGAATAACAATCTTTATTCATGAAGCTCTATGGCAAGGGATGGTCATCCCGGCCTAGGAGTGGCAGATTCCTGCTGTTTTGGGCTTTCCTGCTCAAGCACACCTCATTCAACTCACCTGGCATTTGCCAGTTTTAGGTCTGTTAGAGCCGGGAAATCGGCAACCTCTGCAGGAATGTGGCATTCCAGGATCGAGCTTGCCTACCCCGCAACACAACAGTCAGGGTCTTTTCAGGGTGTTCACTTGAGTAGTAGTTAGGACTTATCACATAAGCTCTAGTCAGTGTAGATTTGACTTGCCTCCAAATGCTGTTCAAGTTCTCTTCAAGTTTGGTGGAACCATCTGTATTGGGATCTAATTATTTTCCACTGTCTGCAAAACGTTGTGAAATGTTGTCCCTTGTTCAATAGCAAACTCGCCACTCACACTCAGCCCTTGGTAAAATCCTCTCCTTGGACCCTGATCAGAGCTTCTGTTTGGTACCAAAGGTCTAGTTTGGGGCTTTCAATCAAAATCATCTGCTGGTACAGGCCTTCTGCTCAGATATCCCTCCAGTTGGCAGGAGAGAGCGTATGCATGTGGTTCAGCTAAACCCCGGGCTTTAGTGCAGCCGGCGAACGATAAGGTTGGGCCATAGAGAGAGATGAGCCCTCCAAATGCATGGCTCTGTTGCCAGCCAAACTGGATCTTGCTTTGGATTTCCAGCCTTTATCTGAGAGGTGGGCTTGTAGTACTGCTTTGCTAACGGGAAAGGCCTAATGCTTGCTGTAAACTGTGCGTCAACAGTGGCCTGATACGTTTATTGTCTGTATTGGTGTGAGAAATCACGTTGACGTGCTGCATGCCTTCTCATAAGATATAATTTTTTCCCCCTTATATATTTGTGATGCAAGTCAAAGTTCAGGAATTGAGGGAGGGGTTACTTTCAAAATGAAAGCACTTTGTTGTCCTATTACTTTTTTTTCTTGGTGGGTAACAGTCTGACTGTTACATGTTGAAGGGGATAAAAAGAGGAAACATCTGAAAATGGGGTCTGTTATAGGGTTTTTCTGAAACATTCTTGGCTCTAAACTGCAAAAGATTATTAGTACATACATATACTTTGGAATTTGCTGTATGTTGAGTCCTGGCATAGAGCTGCTTCAACAGTTTTCTATTTCTGTTCATAGGTTTAATTGGCAACCAGTGGGATATCTGATTTCCAGAAGGACTGGAATAGCCATTTTGTCCCTCACAATATTGGCTTATTCCCCTGTAATTTTATTATGTTGCTGGTTACAGTAGGTAATCAAACCTAAACTATGTTCAGCAAATCCTTAAGCACAGTTGCTGTCTTTCATAACATAAAACATTAACATTGCAAAGTCTCAGATTTGTTTTATTGACAAGGTCTTTGGCATTAATTAGCAAATCATACCAGATAATGTGGAATGATTAGCTGAATCAAAAGTCCAAACTTATAAATTCTCTAACTCTTCAGAAGTGGGTTCTTTTAAGCAACTTTCTGAACAGCTAAAAAAATTATTGATGCCTTAGAGGCAGGGAAGGCTATATAAGAAGGAGCCAAGTGTCAAAGGCTTTTGGGAAAGGGCACCTCAGTGGAACCATGGAGGTCCAGAGGGCTGTGCACCATTCCACTGTGCAACAAAAATGACCTCCATATAAAAATTGTAACTTAACTCGCACAGCTCCATGTTTTAACCAATCAAAAGAACATCTGGAAATGCATTTATATAAAGAACATCTAGCCTGGGGCAGCCATGGCCTGGTGGTTAGGGAACCGTCCTTGTGACTGGAAGTTTGCCAGTTTGAATCCCTGGCAAGAAATGGCTTGAGCAAGGCACTTAACTCCCACCTGCTTCCTGGGCATGGTGGAAACTGCCCACTGTTCCGGGCATGTGTGCTCACTGCCCTCTAGTGTGTGAATTCGCTAGTATGTGTTTGTGTGTGTGTGTGTGTGTATCAGTGTGTGCATGGGGAACAAATCTGTAAATGTACAGATTTACATGTTTTTTTTTTTTTTGTTTTTTTTGGGTTTTTTTATAATTTTATTTCTTAGATTTTTCCAACTTATACAACAAATAAATTTTTTAATAAAAAACAGAAACAAAACAACATTTAAAGAAAGAGGATAAAAAAACCCTCTTACAATCAGAAAGTTGAAATATACATCCTATGCATCTTGTACATCTTGCACAGATTTACCTTTACCTTAGCCAACAGTAAAGCACGTGACCGGCATGTGACGCCATGCTTTACATTGCTCCCGCTGGACTTTCTAGAAAAGAGAAACCTGAACCATTGCCACCATACCTAATTCCCGGTGTGGGCTCGTGAGCTATAAAGCCCCCTAGCATGGAGCTGTGGAGCAGTGAAACTTTGTGGTGGTGATTATTCAGCAGCCTGACCTCTGTTACGGTCTTGTCGCTGAAAGCAATCACATTGCAGTAGAAATGCCATCAAAGTGTAGTGGGAAACCTTGGACAGTAGACAGTTACTTTGAAAAAGCAGGATGAACTTTGTAAGACCTTTTGAGAAGAAACACTGAATGAGCAGGTGTCCCTGTTCTTTATTCCATATCTTGTATTCTTAGCCAGATTGCCCTATATACTCGGTAAGGCCCTCCAGTTGAATATTATCATCAAAGGGACCCTGCTACCTTTCACTGATCGAATGAAACTAAAGAAGGCCCCTTATCAGAATTTTGCTCAGGAACCAACTCTGAGAGTATGCATATACAGGGGTTGGACAATGAAACTGAAACACCTGTCATTGTATTGTGGGAGGTTTCATGGCTAAATTGGAGCAGCCTGGTGGTCAATCTTCATTAATTGCTCCAGTAAGAGCAGAGTGTGAAGGTTCAATTAGCAGGTAAGAGCACAGTTTTGCTTAAACTATTGCAATGCACACAACATTATGGGGGACATACCAGAGTTCAAAAGAGGACAAATTGTTGGTGCATGTCTTGCTGGCGCATCTGTGACCAAGACAGCAAGTCTTTGTGATGTATCAAGAGCCATGTTATCCAGGGTAACGTCAGCACCACCAAGAAGGACCAACCACATCCAACAGGATTAACTGTGGACACAAGAGGAAGCTGTCTGAAAGGGATGTTGGGGTTCTAACCCGGATTGTATCCAAAAAATGTCATTCCCAAGACGAATTGACACTGTATTGGCCGCAAAAGGAGGCCCTAGTTCACCATATTAATAAATGATTGTGGTCTAAAACCAGGTTTCAGTTTCATTGTCCAACCCCTGTATATCAAGTCAATTTTTGTGTTACCTCAACCAAAAAAGATCCCTTACAAACAACCAAAATAGCTGTGAAACCCCAGTGTATCACGTGCGTCTGAGAGTGTATGCACAGAATTCTTGGCTTAAGGTGTTGACTGGTCTACCACAGTAGTCAGTATGCTCCTGCCATGTTGGTGACGTTTGTAGGCCAAGTATTTTTCTGTGCCTGTGCTTCACCTTTGCTGCTGTCATTTGTGATTTAACACATGAATTAACAATCAACAATGTATTTTTAGAAGTGCGAGTTTGGATCAGAATTTCTGACACTGCTAGACATTTCTCATTGACTGTCCTGTTGGGAAGACTCGACGAGCCATCACCGAGCAACACGAATCGGACTGAGCCACAGAATTTAATTGCATTCCTTGTTATTTGTGATTTATGCCACAATAAGTCCATCATAGAGAAAAACCACAGCCTGCAAATCCACCTTAACTCAAGCTCAAACACCAGAATGGAAAAGAGCTTCATCAAAACAGATAGCTGCTACTTGCTCCTAGCTTCACGTGTGAGATACTTTCTGATGAAAGTTAAAAGGTTACTCGCTTCTCAGATCTCAGCACAGTTTTTTAATTAAAACATCTCTATGAATAGTTGATTTTAATGGCTGACTGCAAATCAGGATTTAGATTTTCTGTTAGAGGAACAGAGTTGCTTGATTTCCCAGGAAGTTCAATACGTCTCTTAAAGGGAACTATGAGCAGAACAGCACCAAGGAGCACAGACATGGATTGCAGAAAAGAATTAACAGCCCCATTATCCATGGCAAGGACATGCAAAGCAATAAACTGTGCCAGCTTTCTAGGAAGCCATTACGGTACCTTCTGGGAGCAGAGATTATGGCTGTACATAAAGCTTTGCCAAAGCTAGACTTGCTAATTATTAATTATCATCCCAGGAATTTGGCACTGGGGCATGGCATATTTTTGGGAAATATGCTGTTTTGACAACTTGTGTCTGTTTTATTTTCATCTCGCTGTTTTGCGAGAGCTGATAACTGTGCAAATGCTGATAACTCATTTCTAAAAGCGTTAGCAATACCGGTGGAAGCACACAGTGCATTCATCTCAAAGTTTGATTGAGGTTTTATTTTCTTGGCCTCTGTAAGGGGTTATTTATACAACAGCAATCTATTAGAGCTCTTGCCTTTATGCAGTAGCACTGTAAGAGGAATAGCTAACTTTTGGAATCACTGACTTTTAAATGGCCATTAAATGTGAAGAACTTGAACTAACTCAGGAACTTTCTGAAAAGCAGATAACCATTTTTTGTGTTTTGACCTAGAACAGTGGCAGTCCTTTTAGTACTGCGGTTTCCTCATTAACATTGTTGGATTGCCTTGCTCTCCTGTGCAGTAGAAAGATCTGGATTGTTCTTGATGTCCTCTCTGCCACAGTACATGGAACCGTAAAGAGCCATATGAAGTTACATTTTTGTGCTTCTGTAGTTTCTGCTGTTGACACTAGGGGAGGGTGATACGGTAGTCACGATCACAATGTTTAAAGACATTTCATGGTGCTTGATATTTACCGTTATATGCAGACAAGGTGCACCAGTAGTGGTGGATGCTTTTCAAAAACCCACACATTATTTTTTTTTTATTCAAAATCTGCACTTCATCCAATTAAACAGGACTCTTAATGACTCTTAATGAAATGAAATGTGAAAAGTGTTCAGTTGTCACTTTAAACATTGATGAAATCTACAATATTAGAAAAGTATGTGGTCTCATAACATCTGTCACGGTCCTTCAGTAAAGAAATTGGTTCTATATAGAACCTTGAACACTCAAATAACCCTTTGCATGGTTAAAGAGTTCTTTCAGATTGAAAGGGTTTTTCAGATTGATGCAGAATGAGCTGTAGAGGGTTCAATACTTTATATGGCACTAAGTGTTCTTCAAAAAGGTTAAATATAGAACCCTCTACAGCCCATTCTGTATCAAACCCTTTAATGATGCAAGTAACTCTTTAATCATACTTTTTGAGACTTAACTAAGGGTTACGAGGAGCTGTTCAAGGACCAGACAATGTCCAAACAGCATACAAACAAAGTCAAGAACCATCACACAAATCTATAGATGACTGTTAAAGTTTAACAGAAGCGTTCCAGCTAGAGATGAGAAGAACTACACTCTTAGAATCTCAGTGAGGATAAAGGATTAAAGGTGTTTACAGTGCGTCTGTATTCACAGCACTTCACTTTTTCCAAATGTCATGTTACAGCCTTATTCCAAAATGGATCTTTTTTCCCCTCAAATTTCTATGCACAATACCTCATGAGGACAAAGTGAAAGTTTGTTTGAAATGTTTGCATTTAAAATATTAAAAATAAAATAAAATACAAAATATAATAAACATTAGTATTCACAGCCTTTGCTCAATACTCGTGGAAGCACCTTTGGCAGCAATTACAGCCTCAAGCCTTTTGGAGTACGATGCTACAAACTTGGCACACCTGATTTTGGATAGTTTCTCCCCATTCTTCTTTGCAGAACCCGTAGAGCTCAGATTGAATGGGGAGCATCAGTACAGAGCCATTTTTAGATATCTCCAGAGACGTTCAGTCTGGTTCAGGTCTGGGCTCTGGCAGGGCCACTCAGGGACATTGACAGAGTTGTCCCAAAGCCACCCCTTTGTTATCTTGGCTGTGATTAGGGTCGTTGTCCTGTTGGAAGATAAACCTTCATCCCAGTCTGCGGTCCAGAGCGCTCTGGAGCAGGTTATCATAAAGGATGTCTCTGTACATCACTGCAGTCGTCTTTCCCTCGATCCTGACTAGTCTCCCACTTCCTGCTGCAGAAAAACATCCCAGTTCAGTGATTTTGTTTCTCATGGCTTGAGACTCCTTAAGGTGTCTTTTGGCAAATGGGCTGTCATGTGCCTTTAACTGAGGAGTGGCTTCTGTCTGGCCATTCTACCATACAGGCGTGATTGGTGGAGTGCTATAGAAATGGCCGTCCTTCTGGAAGGTCCTCCTCTCACTACAGAGCAACATTGGAGCTCTGTCAGAGTGACTGTTGGGTTCTTGGGCACCTCCCGGTCTAAGGACCTTCTACCACAATCACTCATTTTGCCCAGGCGGCCAGCTCTAGGAAGAGGTTCTAAATCTTTTATAGGAGTATTGTGTGTGAAATTTGAGGGAAAAAATTAATCGGATCCATTTTGAAATGAGGCTGTAACATAAAATGTTCAAAAAGTGAAGTGCTTTGAACACTTTCCGGATGTACTGTATGTCTCCAGTGAGCATCTCTGATTCTGATCATCACATATCAGATATTTAGTTGCTATTTATTGCATGGAGAACTCGAACTCTGATAATGACCTTTTTGCACTGCTTCATTTAATGTTCAACTATTGATATTCTTCTTTCATTAGAACTTTTAAATAGCCTGATGCTAAATACAGTGCGGACAGTCACAGTAATTCAGATTTACCAAGGACACTCTGAAATATTTATTTCTGAGTATAAAGCATTTTATACAATATGCATAGAAAGGACTGTTTGTTTATGCCTTAGTGCACAGACCAGAGATGTTCAAAACACAAGTCCAAAGCAAATCGCAAGTTAAGTCACGAGTCAAAACTGAAGTCAATATACATAAAAAAAAACCTACTTATAGGTTTATATTTATCCTCTATTCTATTGGCAGTGTTTCTCTACAGGGACTAAATAAGCTGTGTATCAGCAGTGGAACAACTAAAAGTAGCTGAATGCATTCATTAGAAGGGCTGTCCATAAACATTTGGACATAGCCGTAGTGCAGTGTTTCTCAATTCTGGTCCTGAAGGATCACTGATCTGCTTGTTTTAGAGGATCGACTAACTTCAGCACATTTGATTCAACTAACAAACTTTAATTGACTTGTCCTTGTTTAGCCGAATTGCGAGGGTTCCAGCTGGAAAAGAAGCAGGTATATCACGGGTCCTTTTGGACGAGTTGTAAGTCAAGTCTCGGGTCTAAATGCGACTTAAGTGCGACTCCATCTCAAGTCGCTAACTTGAGTGTGCATCTCTTGTGCAGAGAATAGTGAGGAGGTTTGGGCCAGTAAAGACACCAGTTAAACTTAATAAGTTTAGAAACAAAAAAATGCTTTTAAAATGCTTTTTTTTGTTTTTTTCTTAATTTTTTGACTTGCGCACAACCCTGTGCCCTGTCTGCCATCTCTGTTTTCATGCTTTCAGTCACATGATGTAAGTGGGAAGTGCAAATGTCAAGCCAACTATGTGATATTGTGTTCTCAGCTTATTTTATAATTATTATAGAATTTCTCAATAATGACAATTCGTTGTTGCTCAGCAGAATGTTTAATACAGCAAGTTGTCACAGTGCTGCACATTTTTACAGCCTTATTCCAAAATTAATTCAATTAATTTATTCCCCTCAGAATTCTACACACAATGCCCATAGTAAGAAAAGTTTATTTTTAATTTTAAAAAATTAAACACAAAAATTAAACATGTCCATAAGTATTCACAGGCTTTGCCATGATTGAGCTCGGGTGCATCTTGTTTCCACTGATCATCACTGATATTTCTATAGCTTGACAGGAGAACACCAGGTTAATTGGACATGATTTAGAAAGGCACACACCTGTTTATATAAGTTCCCATATTAGACAGGGAATGTCAGAGCACTGACCAAGAAATGAAGTCTGAGGATTTGTCTGCAGACCTTAGAGACAGGGTTGTATTGAGACACAGATCTGGGGAATGGTACAGAAACATTTCTGCTCCATTGAAGGTCCCAATAAATGGACAAAGTTTGGAACCACATGGACTCTTCCTAGAGCTGGCTGCCTGGCCAAACTGAATGATCATGGTTGGAGGATCTTAGTCAGGGAAGTGACCAAGAACCCAATGGTCACTCTAACAGAGCTCCAGTGTTGCTCTGTAGAGAGAGGAGAGCCTTCCAGAAGGACCACCATTTCTGCAGCACTCCACCAATCAGGCCTGTATGGTAGAATGTCAAGACGGAAGTCACTTCTCAGCAAAAGGCACATGACAGCCCATCTGGAGTTCGCCAAAAGGCACCTAAAGGACTCTAAGAAACAAAATTATTGATTGAACCTTTCGGACTGAATGCCAACCATCGTCTGGAGGAAATAAGGCACTGCTCATCACTCAGCCAGCACCATTCCTACAGTGAAGTATGGTGGTGGCAGCAACATGCTATGGGGATGTTTTTCTGCAGCAGGAGGTTCTGGGAGACTAGGAAAAAATGACTGCAGCGATGTACAGAGACATCTTTGATGATAACCTGCTCCAGAGCACTCTGGAACTGAGACTGGGATGAAGGTTTATATTCCAACAGGATAGTGACCCTAAGAACACAGCCAAGATAACAAAGAACTGTCTTTAGGACAACTCTGCTCTGACACTTTCCATCCAATTGATTGATTGAGTTTGAGAGGTTCTGTAAAGAACGGGAAAAAGTTCTTGAAATCAGGTGTGCCATGTTTGTAGCCTCAAACTCAAAAAGATTTGAGTCTGTAATTGCTGCCAAAAGTGCTTCAACAAAGTATTGAGCAAAGGCTGTGAATACTTATGTACATGTTTGTGTTCTATTTGTAATTTGTAAGTTTTCAAAGATGTTTTTTTTTTTTCTCATCATGGGGTATTGTGTGTAGAATTTTGAGGGAACAAAATGTGGAAAAGGTGAGGCGCTGTAAATACTTTCTGGATACACTGTACATAAAGTGTTTGTTAATTGCACTGCATTTGTTAACCTTTTTCTATTTAATGGTCATTGAGGTGGGTGGTTGGTGTAGCATGTGGTTAATAAAACGGCCTTCCCTTTGGCAGACTAGGTTCCGACTCCCTGGTCAGGCAAATACACCACATTATACCTGTTATAGATCTTGGGCAAGACCCCTAACTCTACGCTCCACTGCATGTATACATGCCGTAAATGCCCCCAAGACCAACAAGGAAATGCTCTTTTCCATTTGCTGATATAAACCAGTTCAACAGATATGAAATCTAAGAGCCTTTGCACTCTATCTAGTTCCACCAGCACAGCTCAACATACTACATTTTTAGAACTTACCCAACATTTATGCCACATTAATGGACATCAGGTCATCAATAAGCATTCACTAATCTTTATACAATAGTTGCACCCACAAGGAATTAACATATTGCAATGTACAAGGGTTGGACAATGAAACTGAAACACCTGGTTTAGACCACAATCATTTATTAGTTTGGTGAACTAGGGCCTCCTTTTGCTGTCAATACAGCATCAGTTCGTCTTGGGTATGACATTTTTTGGATACGATCCGGGTTAGAACCCAAATATCCCTTTCAGACAGCTTCCTCTTGCGTCCACAGTTAATCCTGTTGGATGTGGTTGGTCCTTCTTGGTGGTGCTGACATTACCCTGGATAACGTGGCTCTTGATACATCACAAAGACTTGCTGTCTTGGTCACAGATGCACCAGCAAGTCGTGCACCAACACTTTGTCCTCTTTTGAACTCTGGTTTGTCCCCCATAATGTTGTGTGCATTGTGATATTTCGAGCAAAACTGTGCTCTTACCTGCTAATTGAACCTTCACACTCTGCTCTTACTGGTGGAATTAATGAAGATTGGCCACCAGGCTGCTCCAATTTAGCCATGAAACCTCCCACACTACAATGACAGGTGTTTCAGTTTCATTGTCCAACCCCTGTATGTCTGCAATGGTGTCATGCCAGACTGCCAAATTCACTCAGAATTGCAGAGGGTCATGTTCAGTTACAAATTCTGCTCATCTCGGTGGCGATATCCATCGAATTGATGTGTGGAGACACCACGGTCAGCTCCAAGATCAATGTTTATTTGTCACATGTAACACATACATAAGTGTATATTTAACAAATTACTAAGTAAGTGTAAATTTATGAAAAATCCTAAATAAATGTAACTGCAGTTATTTGAAATATATTTTGAAATTAAGCCATATTTGGAACATCTCACCTTATGAAGAAATACATAGCCATATATGTCTTTTCTGTATTATTTTACACGCCAGACGGTTTCACTGCAGATGTCTGGTGACGCTTGAGGAATACCCACTGTCATTCAGTGAGTGGTGTTGGTTAGTTCTGCTGTGTTCTGATCCACATTGCTGAGCTGGTGTTTGCGCTGGTGTTGCACTAATATGTTCCACACAGACAGGTGCCTTTACTCTGCTTCGGCAAGAGGCAGAATTAGTTTTACACATTTTACAGCAGCTTTGGTTGAGTTTGAGTGAGATATGGTAAAAAAAAAAAAACTGATGGCATGTTTTCTATCTGATTGCACAGCAAAATCCAACCCGGTGTGCATGAAAGCCTCTGAAACTTTCCGCACTCTTTGTGTCCGGTCAGGCGATATATACACGCATACCCAGGCAAAAACAGTTGCTGTGTCAGAAAACTGTCTAATTAGGCAGCATTTCTTACATATCAGAGACAGGAAGGCACCAAGTCATGTCTCAATCAAAGGCTTGTAATCTAACCTTCTATGTTATTGTATAAAAATGCATAATGGCTAATGAGAACCCAGCTGAACACTCGTATCTACCACTGAGCTGTCGATTCCGTGGCACGATCAGGACGTCAGCATTTTCTTCATATAGAGACGCTCAACATTTAAACTGTGATTTCATCTTACCTTTGCCCTCACTGTGTTACACTGGTACTGACATTTGGTACTGCTTGATTTGATGTGAATGGGTACTCTATAGTACCAACATCATTTATTCAGTACCATTAAAAGCACCAACTTCAGTAACCAAGAGACACAATGACGTGGCCAGTTGCAGAACCACACCTATCCATGGCTGAACATGTGCGAGACACTATTAGTCTGCTGTCAACACTGGATGGATTGTTGCAGGACACCATTAGGAACATTTGCAACTCTGAGACTTCCGCTGTCGGCACGATACTGCATTAATTCCCTAAGTGTATCTCAATCGTTTTTGCCAATATCAGTTTAAATTCTTTAGAATTTGTTGTTTGTGGCATTCCGACACTTCAGTGTGGATTACATAAATAAGCAATTTTTTTCAGATATATAGGAAATACCAAAATTTACATGAGCAGCTGGTGTGCAATGTAATAGAGGATGAACCAACATTAATGAGACCCATCACTGGGGGCTGTTTCCATGGTAACTCTCGCTCTGGGTTTCTATTGGGTATTTGATCAGTGCAAAAATGTTTGCGCCAGCATTAGGACAGGGAACCTAACTACCAGCAGACTTTGAATAACAGTGGTTCGGCTCTTGAAATGATGGGTGGCTGTTATGGCTATTATTAAGAAATGATCAACCTACACAAGTGTTTTGGAGCAATAATGATGCCAAATGAGGTGTAAATAAGCAGACAAATCATGAAGAACATTGTCGAAATGAAAGCGCAAACAAAATTGTTTCGTTTTCCCCAGAGAGTGAGATGAAAGCAGTGGACTGTTTGGGTAAACAGCCTTTCAAAAGTCTTGCATGAACCATGAAATATATACTCAAGGACAGCCTGCAGTTTACTGTTGTGCCACGTAAGGTTAGGTACAGAGCACAAGTTGCTTCAGTGCTTCCAGTGGTTAATGTTTGAAGAGCATGAATCATCGCATTAGCAACAAGTGCTCATTACTGCAGACAACATTTTGTCGACAACCTTTTCCACGATGCCGTTCCTGCATCTACGTTTGCCCTTGAGTTGTGCAGAGAAGGGCCCTGTGTTGCCTAGAAGCATGCCAAAAGCAGCCAGAGGAAACTGCCCAATTTCACAGCTCTTTGCCCCTAGCTGGTGCAGCAGCACAGTGGAGACAGATTGCAGGTGTGGGGAGGATTGTTTAATAGCCTTAAACTACCCACCCAGAGATAGGACAGATATTGTTGTGGGAGTGCGTCGATGTCGGTGTGTTGGAATATGCTGTGGCAGTGTTCGATAACTCTAGAATAGATCATCTGAGCCAGGTATTCCCCATCAGATGGCCTGAGTGTTATTTTGCCTCTGAGGCCTCTGATTCACACTTGCATATCTCTGCATGGCGTGAGTAAAGTGACTTTGGTTGTTGCTCCAGTTGGCTTGCATTGGCCACAGAATGATATTATGTTGTTACTTTGATAAGCGATATGTTCAGTGAAGGGTGCTATGATGTAGCTGGATCACAACACACATAGTTTAAAATAAAAAAAAAATCAATCAAGGGATTTTCTTGTGGGGCCGTTTATACAGCGCTACTTTCTGCAGTAGAGGAAATGCAAACTCTGCAATATGGCACAAATATCCTTGACACACCGCCACAATGCACCAGTAGTGCCTGTCCAAGACACATTCCTGAAGTAGAGCAGAGTCTAGAGAATGGATTTAGAGACTATTTTTGCTAAGTATAATAAACTGTGAAAATCACGGAGAATCAAAATCCATCATCAAGTGAAATACACTCTGGATTACATTTGCAGAAATTAAAGGTAAAGTTGTGTCTGGATGCTCACTGATCAACGTTTGAGCCACCACAGCAGGGAACAATGGCAGAAATAGTTTTACTACTTCATATTTTATTACATAAAGAGTAAATTACTTTAAATATATGGCTGTTTGCCATTGGCAGCCAGAGTCAGAGGGAGCAAAATTGGCCGTGGTCTCTCTGGGCGGAACAGACATCCGTGGGACCTGCAGCGCATTGGTCCTGGCACTTTCTTCCGAGTGCGTTGGCTGCCCAACAATGATACAGTGGCGCAGTTCGAAATGAGGCAGTGTCTGCCACCCTCCTAGTGTTGGGAGCATTGTGCATGATGGGGGAGAGTTCCAGGAGATGTTTTGTGTGTATGGTGAACAAACAACAACATCTAATTCTGTTTACCCTGCCTGTGCACCTTGAGTGAGCTGACGTTTTCTGCGGTATCAGAGATACGTTTTAGTGTCACATTTCCACCGTAATCCTTGGTGGTGCTTATTGCATGCTGTGCGACAGATCAACAGGTGCTGGTGCCCCGCTGTTGGATTTAGATGCTTCCTCATCCGATAAAAGGAGAACGTGAGAAGTAATTGCATTGTCAACTTAAACACAGCTAAGCAACCAGAGGTAGTCAGGGTAGTTTAGACAGGGATCTCTCTCTGCTTAGGTTGGGCTGATTCTGGTCTGCATCCGTTTCTGCTCTGTGCAAAATTTAAGAAGAGTCTCAGTGAACATGAGAAAGCACCGCTGCCACAAGTGTACTTCTTGGTTGTGGTGTGGGTAGCGTGAGTGTGGATAAACTTAAACTCGAGTACACAAATGAATTTTTTATTAGTACTTTATATTTTCTTAGGAACACAGTAGCAAGAGCCCTCACTCTCTCGCCCTCGTCTTTACTCTCATCTCACTGCTCCCCCAGGACCAATTAATGTAAGGGTACAAGGGTTTGTGCTTTATACATGTGTTCTCCTAGATCTGTAATGTTGAAAATGATTGTCAGCCAACAAATGTAGGGCTAAATAAAAAATCGTTTAAGAATGATCTCATCAAGCAAAGTGAAGCAACTGAAATGGCCATCAGTCCTTCTGGAGAAACTGTGTGTGTATAGAGTTTGGATAGAGTCAATAAGTCAACCACGTGGCCGCCAGTACTCTCTGGTGTGTTTAGATAGATAGATAACTTTTTTAATCCCAGAGAGGAAGTCACATATCACACCAGTGCATGCATATCCAAGCAGAAAGAGCTCAGTACTCAAGCCTTACTAAGAAACATAATAAATATTTTGAATATAATAATTAAAAACTAAGACTAAAGGTAAAACTGCTTAACTACAGAACAGGCAAAACATGTTTTTTAACATGTAACAAAGTTAACTGTACTCACATTGTGTAGGAACATAACTACTATATGGCATTTGTCCATATCATTCATGCCAACCATGCAGTAGGGCTGTTTCCAAGCCCAAAGGAGTGGCATGGAGAGTGGTTACTTGGCAGGGGTACACTCGTCCTGATTTAGGCCACTGTTTCCGGCTTCTCTTTTGTTATGGTTGGGGGGGGGCAGGAGGCTGGTGTGCGAGGGAAGGTGGTGAGTGTGCGAGAAGGGAACCTGCCCTCCCTTCTCCTTCCCTCGTCAGTTTGGCTGGACTTCCATGGCTCCACATGAAAGGCTGGGTTTGACGGAGGGAGATGGCAGCTGGCGGACCTAGACAAAAGGAGCCTTTCTATCTCCCCCCTGACTCCCTTTCAGCTGTTCCCTTTGTGGGCCCGGGACTCTGGCCTGCTTGGGAATCGAATCTGTTGTGGCCACCACAGAGAAGATGGAATCCGGTTGCCCTGGCTTTGGAAGGGAACAAGGCAAAAACGGCCCTCTCGAGGACAGAGGCGGAGGGCTGAATAGACACTGCTTCCCGAACTTCCCCAGAATGCACCTGACACCCCGTGCCACTCCGTGCCTTTTGTCTGCTTTTGGCCAGTCAGTCCTTCCTCACTTCTACGGAGATCCGTTCAGACATGCAGCTGCTCAATCTGCATGCCGTTTGTTTCAATAGACTTTTGTTGAACGGGCTTTCCAACAAATTTCAGGGATGTCCATGGATGTTCGAGGTCATCGTAGGATGGTTGTTGAGCCTTATTTTGAGGCCAAGAGGTGTGGTAGGGGCTACCACTACATGATAAATCATTTTTTATCTTGTATTACAATATGTTATGGTGTTAGACACATCATTAAAGGCTGCGATAACAGAACAGATCATGCACAGCATGGGAGTAGAGTGCTTGAAGACAAAATAAGTGATTTTCAGCAACAAGCATAAACCGTGCTCTGTCTGTACTGTCTTCTACCTGAAATCAAAGTGGAGCTTTTAAACAGTATTTGGGAATGTCCAGGGTCATGTTAACCATAATCAACTGGGTTGATTTATATATATCTGCAGATTAGTCCAGCTTTAATCACATCCTCTGTTTGTAATGAGGCATAGCTAACTGACATCCCAAAGGTCTAGTTTGTAGTTTAGTCTAATTTTATAGTTCTTGCTGGGTCCAAAACGTGATATATAAAGCTGTGTGTGTGTGTGTGTGTGTGTGTGTGTCTGTGAGAGAATACAGGGGTTGGACAATGAAACTGAAACACCTGTCATTGTAGTGTGGGAGGTTTCATGGCTAAATTGGAGCAGCCTGGTGGTCAATCTTCATTAATTGCTCATTGCACCAGTAAGAGCAGAGTGTGAAGGTTCAATTAGCAGGTAAGAGCACAGTTTTGCTCCAAATATTGCAATGCACACAACATTATGGGGGACATACCAGAGTTCAAAAGAGGACAAATTGTTGGTGCACGTCTTGCTGGTGCATCTGTGACCAAGACAGCAAGTCTTTGTGATGCATCAAGAGCCACGGTATCCAGGGTAACGTCAGCACCACCAAGAAGGATGAACCACATCCAACAGGATTAACTGTGGACGCAAGAGGACGCTGTCTGAAAGGGATGTTGGGGTTCTAACCCGGATTGTATCCAAAAAATGTCATTCCCAAGACAAATTGACGCTGTATTGACAGCAAAAGGAGGCCCTAGTTCACCATACTAATCAATTATTGTGGTCTAAAACCAGGTGTTTCAGTTTCATTGTCCAACCCCTGTAGTCAGCATGTAGTCATGTCACCCCACCCTGTCCAGTCTGCACCATGGAAACAAAAGGGAGAACTCAAACACCAATTTAACTAGCAACTCGAGCCGCTCATACCAAGGAAAAATCCTTTCATTCATTAAAATATTCATTCAATTAACATAATCGAGATTGTTAAACTGTTAATTGAAAAATGTTGATGTAATGGTGAACTTGATTTGAGGTTACATTGCCCAGTACTCAAGGTCGTATTGGTGGTTTAGACATTTTGTTTGGCCATTTTAACGCTGGGATATTTGGATACAGTGTGACGTCCACCAAATTGTCAGTATTGTGCAGCCTTAGTTAACATACAACACCAGCCTTGCTGTGTCACCTGCGTTGCCCCCTAAACATAATCCTTAATTGCTTTGCGATTTATATGCCTAGTGAAAGGTCACTTTTGCTCTGGACTTGCTGCCAGAGATAATTACACATAAAAAATGATTTTATATCATTGATTGATTGACCACTTATTGAGGTTTTAAATTTAAACCAAATGCTCACACACCACAGTCAGTCCAACACAGCATGGTTTGACTCCGTTCTAATCTCCTCACCATTGCCTGAAACCAGTAACTGCTCAAAATTCTTAGCATTTTGCTGCACTCCTCAAAAGTCATTTATTTCATCAGGCTTTCAGCAGTAGGATGAGGATGCTCAAGCTGTAGGCTAAGAGTGAAGGACTTGAATCACAAGTATTCCTGATAATCACGACACTCACCTGTCTCTCTTTCTTTGCCTTCCCAACGAACAGCAGGAAATGGGAGTGAATTAACAGCTACGATTGGGTGCCAGGAAGTTTCATTTATAATGTCCCTCGTTATTCCATTTATCTCTTTTGCTTGCAGCTTGTGCCCAATCAATCTCACATATTCACCTCTTGTCTGAGGAATAGTGCTGGCCTTGAGACATCCGAGCCAGGGCTTGCCATTTACAACATGTACCAACATGGAAGGACACGGTCCCTGATAAATCTTGTTGTCAAGTAGCACAGGTGAGAACACCGGTCTTAGAACACTTAGTTCCACAATGCTCCACAATTAGTTGCACGAGTAAGGCTTGTTGATTAATATAACCGGAGCTGAATTGCAGACATCTTTGAGGGATTGGTTGTGGGGAGCAGAGGAGTATTGTGCCAGAGTGAGCCCAGAGACAGGTTTCCCAGGAGCGTGACAATATTGCCTCATTTTTCAGATATGCCTGCGTTGCGCTGCAGGGCTCCCACTGTTTCAGAGAGCCCTGAGTTTTGAGAAGTGAAAATGTTATTGACATCAGCAAGCGTTTCTCTGTTGTGATCGTTTCCTTCCCCATTGTTTTTATTGGGTGTTATCCTCATCAGATTGCTCTGGGATTGTGTGTTCCTCTTAAGGTAGGGCGAGATATATACCCTCTCCACATACTACCGCAGTATATAATAATTCTGGTTATGAGGAGTTGCATAAGTAGTGCAGATGGTCCTAAGTTTCCTTTGTTTCTGTGCCATTTAATACTGCAGAACTGAAAAACAGTAAATGTTCATTAGGCCGAGTCTGTCAGTTTGCCAGCAATTTCAAATGTTAACCTGCTCTGATTGCTGCTGAAAGTGAAGCTGATTAAAATTAGTTTAGTGGGCAGCAGAACATTCTGCCCACCACAAAACACATACAGGTTTGTCTCGGTCAAACCCCACATCGATTGGCTGGTGTTGGAAAGCTGAAATTAGTTTTCTTCTATGGTGGTGAAGGTGTACTCCACTCGCTGAGCTCACTTTGCTTAGCTACTTAATACACACACACACACACACACACACACACAGGATAGAATAGAACTTTATTGTTCTTACAAGCAAAAAAAAAAAATTCAAATTCTATGCTAATACTAATATTTAAATCCTATTAATATTTAAGATCTCAAAGGAAGACATTGTTTGAGTAGCTTAAGATATAAAACAATAGCCTCTGGCATTCTGACCATCTCCTATAAATACAAACAATGATAAATAAATGTGTCAAACAACGAAAAGTTCTATGCATAACTTTATATGCATGGTGTTTCCACTGTCACAGCATTCGGCTGTAATGAACCTGTCATAAATAAAGTCACAACAAAAAAAAAAAATCACAATAACACATTAGTGTGTACATACACACCATTATAGTGCTTTTTTTGTACATGTTGAAAATATGCATTCATTGATTTGGGTGCTAAACACCTTTTAGCAATGGCCCACTTTACTGTATTATAATCGATGGCTCCAACTCTAGTCCTGGGGACCCCCTGCCCTGTAAGTGTTTCAGCTATTCCCTGCCTCAGCACTCCTTTTCCGGCTGATCAGCTCATTAGCTAACCCTTTATGCACTTTATATATTTTTTATATTTTGGGGCAGGTAATGCATTCAATGGCATGATTCCGTTTCCCATAAACAGCCTGAATGGAAAGAAAATGACCAACAAAATGGATTCCTAGGTTTCTAGGGGCTAACAATGAATATAAATCGTGTTCTGTCTTTCTACCTCTATGCTTCCATACCCGTTTATAGCCATTTGAGTTGAAATTTTTTTGTCTTCTTATATGAAGTGTGGTGCAAAAGTGAGGCAGCGTGAGGTACAACTCTACACAACCTTCGAACAAATGCAAAGGAACAGAAGTCCTGTAGGTAATACTCATGCACCTCAATTAAACACTATTAGCATCTTCTCATGTGATGCATGTTAACTTGCATCACTCATCATGAGCTGGCATGTCTGCTGTATTAATGAGCAGCTGACACTAGTAATGATGAGCTTTCTCCATTACAGTCTTCCAGTATCCATCAGGCACTCAGCCTGTTTGTGGCTTAACGAATGGTACACTTGTCTCAGAGGCAGAGCTGGTGATTGTGAAACTCCATCCCCTCGGCTCCGTCCTCGCCTTTGGAAAGCTACGTCCTGTTAAAGAATGCATTGCTGTAACGCTAGCTGCCCATGGACTGTGGAGCTTTGCCTTCGAATACAAAGGCGCAGCATTATTGAGTCCTCCCAGTGATTGGTGCATTTTAGTCATCTGTGGGTATTGCTCTGTGGGAGATTTCCATGGCTATGGCCTGGGGAGTGAAATTTTGGTGAGTAAGTGAAACTTGAGCTTGTTTCACATTGATGGGAGAGCATGTGAAGCAGTTCTCTCCAGTAGCCACTCATGACTGGCGAAGAAAAAGGCTGCTTCGTGTCAGACATTCCAACCTTCTGTTCTTGGGAATAGCAGCACAGATTGCCATCCCAGCATCCCCCATATCCTCTTAAGCCCACTACAAAGTACGATAAAAGGGGTCTTACAAATTTATTGCATGTCACACTGAACAGGATAATGCTGGCAAAATCTAGGCCATGTTATGTAGTGGGCTTTGCAACATCGTTTATATTCAAATGCGATTTATGCCAGATTATGAGATAGAGTTTCTGACAATGGGCTTGCAGTGCTAGCAGATGACACTTCTGTTTGGGTCATCCATCAGTGTCACCCGTTTGATGCTGATGATGTCCTGTATGTCCGGTATAGTTCCCTGTTGGTTAAGGCTGGTCTTGAACTAAATTGCAGTTTTACTCATGACTGGAAATCTAGGCTAAGGCTTAAACTTTTGGAGGTCAGGTGACCCAGACCCAGATTAACAGAATGAAAAAAGCACATTTGGGGGAGATGCATCTGAATGCTTTGTTCAGATGAGTAATGAAATGAGTTCCTCTTCAGATGAGCTAATGAATTAACACTTTTTATGTTCGTAGCGCAGCTAATTAGAAAAGCAATGGAGGCACCCTAATGCAATCAGTCAAAACAACAGCACGCACCAATCAGCCATAACATTAATACCATCAGGAGGGGTAGTGGAAAACGTTCTTCATCCACATCCACAGTGGCATCTTTCTAGAGTTATATATAAGATCTTTTAGGCAGCAAAGATTTTAAACAGTTTTTGAAGGTGATGGCTTGGAAGCAGGAAATGTCAACAAGCATAAGGATGTGAGTGACTTTGACAAGGGTCACGCTGTGATGGCCAGAGGGCTGGAAAAGAGCATCTCCAAATGGCAGATCTTGTGGGGTGTTTCTAGTTTGCAGTGGTCAGTACCTACCAAAAGTGAAAAGAAAGGGAGCCATCTGTGAACCAACAACAGGGTCATGGGCACCGATGCCATCCAAGGAGGTCACACCTCACAGCTTACGGGACTGGTCTTGGTGCCATATACCACAGGACACCTTTGGAGGACTTGTGAAGTACACGCCTTGAATACTGATAATATTGAATAATGTTGTGACAGCAGAAGGGAGACCTATTAAATATTAGGCAAGTGTCGTTCATGTTATGGCTGATTGCTCTGTCTTTGAAGAATGAAACCTATGTAGCTTCTTTTATAATGCAGTTGTGTTTGGAAGATTACGGTGCACTCGCCATGGAAACAATTGACATGGTAATATTGGGCTTTCAGTGATTTTGTTTTGAACTGTTTCTTTTCTGGAGCAGAGTTGGATGCACAGGTTTTAAATGCTGGGCTGGGGATGAGGGATTGAAACCAACACAGCTTCCAAATTAAACATACAGGGTTAGAAGTGTTAATACAGCATCGTTTGTGTTTGGTGAAATGTCCCTTTGCAATTTGCACTTTGCCAAATGTTTTTGGTTGCCATCAGCAAGTCTCCTGACAGAGGCCTGGTTGGATATTTGATCGCTCTTCTTTGCTGAATTGGTAGAGTATGAAGTTTCTGTTACCTGGAATGGACCTGATGTTTAAGCACAGTCCACGTTTTTGAGGATTCAGCTCTTTTCTGTTCTACAACCACCATTGGTCTGTGTTTGGAGCCGCTGCAAGATCTTATTGGAATGCTGATGTGTTCAAGTTTCAGCCGGTTGTGCTTAATAATTCTGAGGTAGTTCTCTTTCAATGTTCCGTTCACCATGTGCAGTGTGGCAGAAAAAACAGCCCTCTAGTTTAATGCTACCACCACCATGCTTAACAGTTGGTACAGTAGTCTTGGAATGAACATCCCTCTGTTAATTTTGTTGCCAAACATCTCAATCTTATTTCTAAACATCTAAACATCTGTCTCATCTAAACATCTAAACAAATAAAAGGCTTTTTCCTCACGCATGCAGTCAACTGCCAACTTGAATCTAGCTTGAAGGTGCAAGATTTGAAGCATTGTATTCCAGCAGGATTGCACTGGTGCTTCTTGGTGGCATCCAGCTTTGAGTGACAATTGGACCTTGACAATGTGACCTCCCAGTAACTTGTACTTGCATACATTTAAATTTATTTATTTGTTTATTTGTTTGTTTGTTTGTTTGTGAATTTGAAATTGGCAAATTGGAAATCAGCAGTCATATTAGAATTTCCACCTTGTCCTGTGTGTCGGTCAGTGCAGTGAGCACTATTAAACAAACCCTTTTAATGTTGGCACAGAGAAAATACAAGCTTATTCAATCATGATCACTCAACGGGAAGTTAAGAAGCCTTGCCACAACATTGTGGAACTTTAAGAACCATTGCGTTACTAATCTAAAGTGGGTCTTTGCATAATTTTCACTCTGTTGTTTTTATGAATTTCCACCAATTTCTTTTTGTTTTATTAAAGACGATTTTGACTTGTAGCCAAATCATTGTTTTATGTTGAAAGTCATCTCTGTGATTACATTGTAATGCCAGACATTGCAGCATTGTAGCTCTGTAGCCTTAGACTTGAGCTTCTGTAAGCCTGTGCTTGTGTCATTTATTATAACATCACTTTTGTGCTTTTTCCCCGGGAGGAGAGTTAGCTGGAGTGTCTGAACATGCCTGTAGGAGTAGGTGGTGGTAGATCATGGCTGTTGTTTTTTTGGACTGGGCGCATGGGGTGGGGGCAGCTGCTGGCCTCTGAGCACGCTGGCCTGCGATGACTCAGGACTGGGCTGAAGGGCAGATAAGAGGTGATAAGCTGGTCCCAGTGGCTTCAGGGCTGCTGTGCTGCTGCAGCCCCGCTGTTCAGGGCTGCAGTTCTGCTGCCAGACCCAACAGAGCTAAAAGCATACTTATCAGCCCTCAACCTCTTGCAGCTCTCCCTCTCTCTATATCTCTCTCTTTCTCTCATTCTTGCACTCACTTATGCTCTCTCGCTCTCTGTCTGTCTGTCTGTGTCTGTCCGTGTCTCTCTTTGGCTAAATAATATATTTCTGCCACCTGTTTTGCTAAATCTTCACTACCCCCTTTTCTACATTCCTCATTGTCTCCCTCTCCTCCTTTCTCCTCCTACTCTTTTTCTCACTCTCTGTCCGTCTTAGTTGTTCCCACCCTCCTTTCCTTTCTTCTTTGCTTTGCTTCATGGCACTTGGAGTGCAGCATTGTGTTCCAGGCCTCCTCCATCTGCTCATCCTTTCGTTCTGTCTTTTTTTTCTCTCTCTCTTTCTCTCTTGCTTCAGTGGACATACTCAGTCACATATGGCTCTGCGCCGCAATCCAGAGCTCTTCCCATTGAACTGGATTGAGCGGAGTGGCTCGTGTGCTGTAGTATTGTGGAGTCATGCTTCATTAACACCTGGATCAGGATGTTAAGGGTTAATTGCCACAAATCCAGGGGAATTTGCTGTTGAGCAAGGGCATCAGCTGTGCACTTCTCCACTGATGTAAACAAGACAATTGCCATGTTTCTTTCAGCCAACAGGCTCTCAGCCTTCCTGATCAACCTGTTTATTCTTTTCAAGTGGGTGCACTTTAGGTTCACCCACACACTGGGTTGTTGGCTTGGATAATGCAAAATGACCAAAAACTGACCCATTCTCCATTAGTCTGAATATTTGTGTGTGGCTCTGCTTCTAGACTGAAAGAGGGAGTGAGATGCTGATATGCTGCATATTGCAGGGGTTGGCCGTGTATTATCTTTAGAAAATCATCAAAAGGCATTTATTTGTGTAAACAAAATGTCTGATACTATGATTTTACAGTGTTTTTTTTTTTTTTGGACTTCATATGTTAAATAAGGCAGTGATGATGTCATCATTACACCAATTCTGATACCAATTCTGATGTTTGTGTTTGTATTAATATTACAGCTCCACAGTTTGGATAAGACGTGCTACGGTCACTTTATTTATACGGTTTATATAATGAGGCTTTCTGGACTCATTTATTCATGTAGTGTGTTTAATATCTTCTGATTGAGTCGGCCTGACTTGCGAATTTAGCAGCTCCTCTAACCCAGTAACTTAATGGGGCATCGATTCTACAAGCAAATCTGGAGGGATAATCCATGCTGTCTGGACAACCACCTGTCTGGAGGAGTCTCTGTAGGTGCAGGATCTCTGGTGCACCACAGACCACAGACTTGCCTACCACATCTCATGAATGCTTTATTGGGTTCATGTCCGATGAAAGTGCAGGCCACACATTCATCATAACTCAGAATGCTTGGCAAACCAAGTCTGGACACTGTGGGCCTGATTAGCTTGCATTATCCTGCTGGAGTATTCCATCATTGTGGTACATACTCCATGAAGGACTTCAAATGGTCAGCAAGCAGTGAAATGTGGGCACCAGTCAATGACCCCTGGACCCATGACAATACACCCCACAACAGTATGGAACCACCACCACTCTGCAGAGTGCCTATTTGACAACTAGGGTCCATGGCTTCATGGGGTCTGCTCCCATATGACATGAAAGCTTAGAAATGCACAAGAATGCTGCATGCGTGACACCACTGGTCATGATCTTTAAGGACCTGTGGATGGCCACTGCGCTGTCCAGTGTGGATGGTAATGCCTTCATATTCTCATTACCCACATGATATTGTGGCTCGAGGAATATGGAAAATGGAATATCCCATCCATCTGGCACCCTCTATCATTTTGTTGGATCATAAGAATGCTGCCCAGTGTTCAGCCGCACTATACAGGTGTGTGCATTCCCAAGGTGTCCCTTAAGATATATAGAAATACTATGATCCTGTGACTTTAGGTGTGGTTATTGTCCAGCACTGTCTTTAGTGACTACTCTACTTGGGGATATGTGATGTGATGTGGACATTTTCTGGACATAATTTTTTGTTTGTTATGAAATGGAAATGTCAGTAATATCTCCCTTAAATATATGGCAAACAGGAATGATGTGATTTTAACCAAAAGGTTAGCAAACACTAATCCTTAATACATGACAAGTCTTACAACTTTGAAACGAAAGGACTGTGTGTATAAACCAAGCATCAGCTTCAATGATTTATTTTATGTGAGCTGCACTACAGATTGGATGAATGTATTGCATATGCTAATTTGTAAAGCAAAGCTTTTAATATTTCAATATCATGAATAATTAAATCAAATTTGTTCTGAAATCATGGAAAGCATGTTTGCTTTAGTGTAACATCTTATTAAATGGTTTTCTAACTCTATAGTGGGTTATTATTCAAACATCTTCTTATGCTTTATATTAGGGCAGGGCAATATGGAGAAAAATCATATCCCAGGATATTTTATCGGAATGGAGATCTGATATATGATGTGAAAAATAGAATCTGTAAAAGACCCCCTGAAATCTTCTGTCTTTTCCTATATTTTAAACCTACTGAAATTTGATCTACTTTATACACACAAAGTCATGTGCTCCCTCTGTACCTGAGAGTGCAAATGGGGCGGAGTGGAGCAGGGTAGAGGAGGAGCTGAGAGCAGGGGGTGGAGCAGAGTGAGGGAGCAGAAATAAGGTTTCCACTAGACTGAAACAGAACGTTATTGAAAAACACACCTCAGCTCATAAAAATCATGCCCCATTTATATTCATGCATAAATATAAATACCGATATATCGCCCAGCCCTGCTTAATATGGATCGTCAATAACTGTAGCACCTGATGTTAATTGGATTCATTTTTTCCCCATTTATTATTATTTTTAATCATTATTCTTTTACTTCAGACATTTATTTTGGAGCTCTTTGACTGCCACTGACATCTCTGTACCCAACAGTCTCTCAGTTCCATTGTGCTACTGGACATTACCGCGGTCTGTCTCGTCCTCGAGAACATCATTTGTTCCATTAGCTGTCTTTAAATTTCCCCATTACCAACACTGAAAGCCGTGGCTAACATAGCTATGTGACTTAAATCCCACCAACAAAAGAAAAAACAACAACAACAACAACAAAGTACAGATGTTGTGCCGAACACTGCAAAACTCTGCTGGATGATAAGTTAGTCTGTAAAGGTTAATGTGGCTTTCACTCCTGCTTTCGTACAGTATCAGCGATTGGTGCCGGCTCGATGGGTGCTGGTTCATTCTCAGCATTGCCGTGACATTGACATCTGTGGTGGTGTGTGGTTCGTGCTGGTGTGAGTGGATCAGACCCAGCAGGGCTGCTGGAGTGTGTGAACGCCATGTCCACTCGCTGTCCACTCTTAAACATTCCTACTTAGTTGCTTCAACTTGTGGATGCAAAGTCACAGACAGAAGCTCGTCTGTGTCTGCAGTTTATGATGGTCACCCTCTAGCTCTTCATCGGTGCTCGTGGGATTGGCTGGATATGTCTGGTTGGTGGACTATTCACAGTCCAGCAGTGGCAGTGAGGGGTTTAAACCCTCCAGCAGCACTGCTGTGTCTGATCCACTCATACCACTCATTATAAACATGGACACACCACCACCATGTCAGTCTGACTGCAGTACTGAGTGAATGAACCACCACCCACATAATAGCTGCTCTGTGGTGGTCCTGTGGGTTCCTGAGCATTGAAGATCAGGCTGAAAGCAGGAGAATAAAGTGTGCTGAGATACAGATGAACTACAGTCTGTAATTATAGAACTGCACATTATAGAAGTGCTCCTGTATGGTCAGAGGAGCTGATAAAAAGGACAGTAAGTGTAGAAATAGGTTATGGTTGATTGGTTCAGGTGATGTCTATGCTCTTATTTTGGAAGTATAAAATCAGGATTTACTGTTGTGCAAACTGCAACATCGAGAGAAGCATTATTATATAAGCTAATATTATACTGTATCTCCAACTCTTCAGAGCAGTGTTGTTACGTAGTGCAGGTAACAGTGTGCTGAGCACAATTACAGAATCATTTTACTTTTAATCAAGCTGATGTTTAAAGGTAAAATGCGACATAATGTTGCTTTAAATCTCAGTGCAAGTGATTTCAAATATATTGCTTTTGCAAGTAATGTTGGCTCATTTCTTTTGGTCGTATTATGATGAAAGTTCCTTACAGTGTCAAAAGCAGCCCGGCAATTAAAAAAGATAAAACAAATAAAAACAACATGTATTTAATCCCTCAAATAGCTCATTATGGTGATGCCGGTTTGTTGTGACAGAAGACATGACTGTTTCACAGGTTTAACACGCAACCCTGGCAGTGACAAACATCACAGTTTTAAAGATGGAGTCAGTTTTAAGCATGTGTGTTTGTGACAGCCTGGCACAGGGAAGCATCTTGGACTTCTATCTCGACGTTTCACCGCTGTAGTCTCATTAAATCACCCTGAAGATGCATGAGTGGTATAATTTTGTCTGTTCTTTGATCAGAGCCCTGAATAAAATACGATCCCTCACTCAACCCTGGGCCTAATTTTAAAAGCAAAGTCCCATTTTTTTTTTTTTAATAGCTCCAAACTGAGCATCTGGTCAGTGGTAAAGTTCAGGACCAGGTAAGAGCTTTATTCACCTTTTGGATCCTTTAAATCTCTGGCCTCTTAACCTGGTGCAGTTTGATTGGATTTGAGTTAAGCAGATTTTCAGATATTACTAACTGCTCTGTGCTGGACCGCGAGCCAGCCGTCCAGCACTGGTGTAGCATTTTGACAGGATTTGAGTTCTTATGCACCCCCATACAGTAGGTTAATCTCCCTCTCTTGCGCGCTCTCTCTCTCTTTCTCTTCTTTCCCCTCATTTGTATTGCTCTCGCGCAACCCGCTGGCTCGTGGGCCGAGAGACAGTGGGAATTCTCAGGTAACCATAAGGTACATAACACTCTCCGTAATGAATGTGTGTTCCCTCGACTACAGCTCTCCAGTCCAGCGCGTTGCTGACTTCTCCCTCAGGTGCTTGGATATTATTACACCAGCACATGAAACATCAAAACCAAAGCAGAGCTTACAAGTCTATTTTTAAACCTTCATGCTGATGGAGCTTCAGTAATCAGGTGCCGGCATGATGAGCATGCACTGGCAGCTGAATGACTTCATGCAGCTGTTTGTCTCCCCCTCTCACCCCCCCACGCCTTTCATCAATGGCTTCTTTCTGTGGCATGAGTGTTCAGGAACGAACACACACACACACACACAGTATATGGTTTCAGGTTCAGGATCCACTCCCCCCTTTATACAGTAGCAGTCAAATATTTGGTCTCACATTGACGGGACCCATGTTGTCATTTCTGTGGCCCACTTAAGACTTTTCTAACCTCTACTTGGAAAATAGAAGGCTGTTTGTGTCACTATGCCTTTCAGACTGATAAAAATGAGCTCTGAGCTCTGTTGTGATTGTACCTTGTTTAAAAGCTGCCCAAGCTGAAACACTCCTTTCTCTCTCTCTCTCTCTCTCTCTCTCTCTCTCTCTCTCTCTCTCTCTCTGTGAGAGGGAATTGACCCTTTTTAAAGTCTTGGTTGGAGAGTTTTCAAACGCCTGTGTCAGCTGTGCATGGCTTGCATTTTATATACACTAAATGGAGCAGACAAGTGGATCATTTAACAAGGAGTCAAGTCGCTGTCCCACTCTACCGTCGCCAGCTGAACCTCTGGGAATGTCACTGCAGTTTACAGTTCTGAGGATGTAGTGGAAAATGTGACATTCGTTCCCACTGTGTCATCACTTCTTCAGAAAGTCTGTTTACATCACATTTTTTTATTAGTCCTTTATTGGTCAGAACCCACTGATCTCTGTAGTGGTCAGTACAAACCAAAAGTGCATCAAAAGTGCCAGGTAGTGCCTGCACATCGGCGCTGGATTGAGCTGGCAGGCAGGCAGGGAATGCTTGTTGGACCCCCGCCCCCCCCACTACCTTGGTCCCTCCCCATCCAGAATCCCATCCCGAATTTCCTGGTCTATGTTGATTTAAGTGTGCTTTTAGTGCTCGGATGTTTTTTAATCTACCTAAATTATGCTCCTCTTGGAACATAGTCTGAGTGTGTGTTTTTTCTTCCATCGTATCTCATGTGCACTGCTTCTGTTTTTTTTTTATACAAGATGGAGCTGCTGAGTCTGCTGCCGTCGCGGCTGCTTTACAGTCGTAATAAGCATTTCGCTGCATGTTGTACTTGTAAGACTGTGTGCGTGACAAATAAATCGAACTTTGAACCTTGAGCTACAATGTTTTCTAGAGATGACCAGTGAATTGTGGGAGATTATAGGGTCCTCAAAATTCCACTTTATGGACATCCACAGAAAAATGCCTGACCTGATTAGTGGCCTACGAGGTAAATATGGTTATTGGGCTGCGTATTGCCCTAAATCTGGCGATGTGATTTGTTTAACCGGGTTTGTAAATACTGGGGTCATAATTTAATATATTCTTTCTTTTGTTTTTTAGTTTTTTCTTTTCTTTTTTGCTGGTCGACGCAGGCGTCTGCCGTCCATTGTGTCATATCCGGGGATCCGGCGTTCTCCTCCAAGCGCGATGGCTGCCCGGTAACGATACAAATGGCGGCAGTTTGAAAAGAGGCGGTAGGCTATCATCACATGACTCAGAGGAAACATGTGGATGATCTCTCCCCCCTAGCGTCGAGAGCAGGGTATGGGATGTGGGGAGCTACTTAGGGGGATGGGTAATTGGCACATGCAAATGAGTAGGAGTGAAAATTGGAAAAATGGCAAAAAAATATATATATATATTATAAAAAAAAGTAAGATAGAAAAACTGTGGGATCTGAAGACAGAACATAACGCTGCAATCAAGTGCTGGGGTTTAAACACAACACAAAATGAACCACCGTCTGCTGCCCATCTTTGCCCAGAGACTGGTTGCTAAAATTAAATACTGTGAGAATGGAGAATTATAACGGAACAGAACATAATGGGATCAATGTGATATCAATAGTTTCTTCTACCCCAAGTCATTAGTATATATAAGACTGATATAACACCAGATCTCTATGATGTCCCAACCCCCTTTTCCATCTGTTGGATCTGGCTACTTTTAATTAGCTGCAACAAATTTCATGCAAAACTAAAGGAAATGCAGAGAGCCATCAGCCTTTGTTGAGAGATTACTTCAAAGGGCCCTTTGGAAAGATAGGGGATGGAGCCCAGCACGAGCATGCTCGATTTATTGTGAGAAGGAGGAAAGGCTTGTAATTAGGTTGGTGACTGCCGTGTCTCATAAAAAAGTATACACAGAACTCCCCTGCCGGCTTACTCTTGCTGGGTCTGAGAGGAACAAGCAATTACATCATATTTATGGAAGCACTCGGAGATGGTCAGTGGTGGAACATAAAGGGAAGTAATGTGATTATAAACATTGCACTGTGAACACTGTCGTGGTGGGAGAGGCCGAAAGAGAAAGGGAAAACAGAAGAGCTTGGCTGAAGAAAGGTCCTCTCAGGAAAAGCTGTTTTATCTCCGAGCCAGACAGTGAAAATAGGAAACTCAATTACACAAAGCAGCCGTCTTCTACATACTGACCCCACTGCCCCACCACTGCTTATTTTAATAATGTGGGCGAGGAGCAAACAGAAACCCGTACGCCAAGCCACTCTTTATGCAGGCAGCTCCATTAAGAATTTTCGAGCCAACCTGCACTTGTCAAATTGTGCTGTAATTGCGTGTGTGTGTGTGTCATGCCCAAGCCGCTCCTTCTGCTGTATTCAGATGAATAATGCTGGTGTGGTGGTGAAGTTGCTGCTTGGAAGTGCTGGATGGGTTTCAGTCACGTTGTATTTGACTGGCACCGAGGAGCTTTATTTCCAGGCGGGTGGGGATAGTGTAACGTCGGAATATGAACTAATCTTTGTTGAGTGCCAGTCTGCTACATAATGAGGAGCTGCTCCGTGTTGGATCATTTGTCAGAGCCAAAGCATTTCAAGCTCCTCCAGCTGTCAGTTATTGAAGGATATTTATTGAGTGGGTCAGCTGATGGTGGTTTATAAAGCACCACACTCTTTAGTGCACGCTCTGTCCACTTTCTCAGAAACCTGCATTGTGGGCCTTCGGTGCACAGTTGCACCAGCTATAGCAGGGAAGGGAGTGAGGACTCCCCTGCCCTGAACCTTAGTGCTTACCCAGCTCCCAACAAACCAGATATGACTAATCAGCTAATGAGCAAGCTCTCCTTGAGTTGGAGGGGGGGTGCTGGAGCAGGAAAAACATGAAATGTACAGTGCAGGGTTTGAAAATTGCATTTTAGACGTTTATTAGTTCAACGGAACCTGAGCAATTAGCAGTGTGAATAGCTGATATCTGATTCCAGATGTCCAACTCTCTCTCTCTCTCTCTCTCTCTCTCTCTCGCTCTCTCTCTCGCTCTCTCAACCATAAACCTGTTTAGTATTTCGAGAATCATCTCAAAAAGTGATTCTTTTTCTTACCACTCTTGGCCAGCAGGGCATTGTGATCTGACAAGCAACCCTATGATGATGCTCCAAATGCAGTACTTGCCATGTTTGAAATGAGGGCTAAAAAGTGATTTCATTTGAACAGCTCGTTAATAATACATAATACCATGTACCCTAAATATTGTATTCCCTTTTGTTGTTCAAATACTGGATAATTACAAGGTTGCAGTATAGAATACGTTTCCTTCTGTTTCTGCTGGGGCTTTACCATCAGCTTTCCTGAAGGTTTCTTCATCCTTAATGAAGCAGGCCTGCTGCATGTATTCTTTCAAAGTATATCAAATAATGTGATGTGTTTTAGCTCAGCTGCTGCCCTTGTTAGGAAATGTTCATAGAAGGGTGAGAGCGGGATCCTATTACCATCTCGGCAGTACCATGCAGCTCCGACCTGCCTTCTTTATGAATATTTAATGGTTTAGACACCTCCACTAATGAGAACATGAGAAGCCCAGTGGTCTTCTTGGTGATGCAGGGAAAATTAGGAATAGGTTTAAAGTTGACATTTTCTGATTTGGTTGACACTTTGGGCCAAAAGCGACTTGTGTGGCCTAGTGCAGGGACAGCACCCCCTGCAGCACCTTCCCTGACAGCGCATAATTTATCAACTGGGAATCGAAACATGACTTCTGGTTGCGGAGAGCTCGAGACCCTCAGCTTAACCATGAACTACTGGGTTGTGGAGATGGAAAGAACATTCTTTTGGTCACATGGCCATTAAGGTGATATGGTTGTATGTTGCTCCTGGAATATTTAAACCTTATTTTTTTTAATCGTTTGAAAATGTCAGCTGCACAATAATAGGACATTAATTTTGCATTGCATTTCAAAAAAAGGTCTTCTAACATGTAAACCATTTTGATATAATTAATTGTACCATTTTAAAATGAAGAGTTTTCATTCATAGTCAACAGCTTCGACTCTGTTTTGTTGGTGGGTTTCCTCCCTGCTCACTTCAGGTCCTTTCACAACATTTCTTTTGGATTAAGGTCAGGACTTTGACTTGTCCATTCCAGAAAGTTAACTTTTTAACATTTTTCCTTAAACATTTTTTGGTAGAACGACTTTTGTGCTCAGGGTCATTGTCTTGCTGCATGACCCACATTCTCTTTGAGATTCAGTTCACGGACAGATGTCCTGACCTTTTCCTTTAGACTTTCATTTTATAGTTCAGAATTTATTCAATCAATGATTTGCAATTTGTCCTGAGATGGGTCCCAACCATTACACTACCACCACCATGTTTCACAAATGGGGTGATGGTTTTTATACTGTAATTTAGTGTTTTATCTTCCTGCATACACAACAGTTCTCATTTAAACCAGAAATCTCATCTGTCCACAAACCATTGTTCTAATGTCCTTCTGGCTTGTCCATGTGACTCATCAAACTGCAGACTGACTGTTTTTTTTTGTTTTGTTTTTTTTTTAGTTGCTTAGAAGTAACACTGGGTTTCTTTGTGACCTCAAGGACTATTAGATGCCTTGTTCTTGGTGCAATCTTTGTTAATTGACCACTCTTGTGGAGGGAAATAATGGCCTTAAATTTCCTCCAGACTCTTTAGAGATGGTTTTTGTAACCGTTTCCACGCTGGTGAGGAACAACTCTGTGCATGATGCATTTCCACAACATGTTATGAAGATCAGACTAATGGATTTATGCAGAAATGAAGAAAAGGATTTGCAAGCTTTCAAGCACTACTGTACATTAAGACTTCTACTATCAAGTGTATTCATTTTCAGTCACTTATCAGCTTAATAGCAATTACATATCAACCATTTGGCAACACCATAGCTAGGGCTGGGTGATTATTATCGATATTTATATCTATATTGGGAAACAGAGCGTGATATGGGCTTAGTTGTGTTTTTATTTGAGATTTGAAATCGAGTTCTGTCTCAATCTTTTTCTGCTCCCTCACTTTACTCTGCCCCCATTCGTGCATACATACATACATACTATTGCGGTGCATAAGACTTGGTGTGTTTAAAGAAGACATTATTACATTATTACAAATTTCTGTATCTTTAAATATAGTAAAAAAATGACAGAAGGAATTCATGGGGTGTCCGGTACAGGATATTGCCATTCAGTGAAATTATATTGGAATAAGATTTCTTTGTCCATATCACCCAGCCCTAACCATAGCAACCATCTGGCGGACTAAAGCAACCACTTAGCAGACCTGGGCAGTGGGATTGAGTTAAGCTATGCAACCATTGTGTTTCATTAAGGATTGTTTTTTCCTGTTATTATGTTTAAATGTTGCTTAAATTCTGTTACAGAATTTAAAGTTAAAAAAGCTGCAACATATAAAATTGATATCTATTAAATATATACATGTCCAGTGATTTCCACACCAAGTTGATGATCCTGCTCAGTAATGACAACCCTAAACAGGTTGCTGGCTATGAACAGTGATCCTTAGAACTGAAGCAAAAAAAAATGAAGCAGCTGAAAATTGCTTGCTAGAGCCTGTTGACGTTAACACACAGTGCAGTGTCTGTACCTGCTGTCAAAGGTCAGTGTGTAGACCTGCCAACTGCATACTGGCGATGAGCTTGTACATGTGGCATGGAAGCGCAGATTCATAAAAATGGTAAATATTTCAAAGACTTGGCCAAGTAATAGAATGATGACGAAATGGACGTATGTGAAATTGCCACCAGAACGTGCTAGATAGCTCTACAGAGAAATGTACCGTTTACTTTTAGAGCTTCAAATGCGGTTAAATATGTCAAATGGATACTAACCCAACATCATCAAATATTCTGCTCTTTGCAAGAATTGAATTACACATTTCTAACGTTCTGTCTGTTCCAATCACACACTAATGATCTCTTTGTTTGATGCCAATATTTAGTTTTAAAACACAGTTTTTAGTCAATAAAGGTTCAGAATGGGTCTTTACAAAACTTTGCAATTAATTATTGCTTGATATCCCTTCTTTATAATTCTAGCTGCTTCATCAGGCTCTTTGAGGACAGAATCAGATTTCGTTAAAGAACCTTGCAAATGGTGATGAAACATTTAATCAAATGAAGATTATTTAAACCTTGTAAAGGTTCTTTACACCCACGTATCTCTATTATCAAAATGGTTGTTTAGGGAATTAAACCGGTTCTTTGTGTAGCATTGCCTGAAGAACCATTTTAAATGGTATCTCATGATAAATGATATCTCTATTATCAAAATGGTTCTTTAGGGAATTAAACCGGTTCTTCTGTAGCATTGCCTAAAGAACCATTTGAAGCACCTTTCATGTTTGACAGACCCTTGCCAGAAAACATCACTGATCTTAAGTGTTTAGAATTGCAGTGCGTGATCATTGCCTTCAGCAAGGATAAATGAAATCCATGCCGTGTGTTCTTTCCGCAGTGGGCCGTCTCCTGATCGAGTTTAGCTCCCAGATGACCATGGAGAAGGTGCAGAGGGAGAATCCTAATGTGACAGAGGGAGGCAAGTACACCCCCCTGGACTGTCGACCCAAGCAGAAGGTGGCCATAATCATCCCCTTTCGGCACAGAGACCACCACCTGAAATACTGGCTGCACTACCTGCACCCCATCCTGCGCCGGCAGAAAATCGACTACGGCATATACATCATCAACCAGGTGTGTGGGCATGTCGGTCACATTTGTAAGGCATTACTGGATAAACATGGGTTGCACTGAAGGTGCTTCAAATGGTTCTTTGAGCAGTACCGTAAAGAACAATCCTAGTGAGAGATTTGAGAGTGTGAAGAACATTTGCATCAAGTGATTGTCCTTTAGGGAAACAATTGTGTTCCTTCTGTGGCATCTCTTAGAGAACCTCTTCTAACAGTTTTCTTCGTGTATTTGAGTGAATTGAATGAATGCGTTTCTGGAAAATTGTGGCAAGAGGATCTGAGGGAGTGCAAATAGGGCCATGAGTTCCTGATGCAGCTTGTGGAGTGAACTGTGAGCAAGACAACATCTCCCTCAGCTTTACGTTCTGGGCCAGGGCATTGAAAGTAGGCCAGCACTGAGTCAGTGTTGTGTTTCCGTGAGACTGCTTTGTTTCGTCGTTGTGAGAATATAATAGCTGTGTTAGGCTACAGAAGGGAAATGCCCGCTGTCATCATTATGGACGGGTCACTGTGAAAACGATATGGCATTAAATAGATCAACATCACTGTCTGGATCTGGAGCTTTATCTGCATATTTTTTGTTTTGTTTATTACTTCGTGGAATAACTCAGTGACAGAGTTGTTTAAAGCTGATTTACTGGTATTAGAGGTGCCCGAGCAGGGAAAACTGTCTCTATCTTGTTGATTAAAGTGCTCAGAACGTGCAAAGTGATAAACCGTACACCTCAAACACTGCTGTGTCCTCACTGATTCATGCTTAACGTGCAAATAAACTCTAAATATTCTTTATCAGCAAACATTTACACACATTCATTTGTTAAGAGAAATTTGTCCAACAACTATTTTATGCTGCTAAATTCCAAACCTGGTTTGTGCGCCCCCAGGTGGTTGATAGTTCAGCTACTGTTGCATTTGTGACGCCGCCTCAGCCTGATGAAACTGAGGTCGTTTCCCTATACTGTGTCGTGGTTCACGGGAACCTTCTGCATGTTGATGCTCCCACTGTTCGCTGTGGTGACATTTGAATCAGAAAAGTGCTTGATTGGCTTCTGCCCTCACTAACCCCATCTCAGCGTGCTCATTACTGTTCTCTTGAAGTGCATTTTTCAGATGTGCTCGGAGGAGGGAGACCTGCTGATACTGAAAGTGGATTTACCGCACAGATAGACCAGCTGGAAACCTGACCACTTCCAGAATGTCTAAACGTACATTACCCGAACAGTTTTGTATTATCATTTAATATTTTTAGGCAGTTGTTTTAGGCAAGTCATCGCCACACTCAGGAAAAAACAGGTTGCCTTGTGCGTGTATGTGTGTGTGTGTGTGTAAGATGTGTGTATAAAAATTGCCTGAGCTGTGAATATTTCCACTGCGGTGCTGAATACAGATGCATTTCATCCTCTAGCATGAGATATGGATGATAATTTCCTGTCAGTCTGTAACCAGGCCTCCCTAATGAGGAGCTGTCAGATCCCAGCTGGAAGCCACTTTTTTTTCCACAAACCATCTTCAGAAAGTAAACTGATTAGATTTTTCTTCTTGTTCAGTTACCCTTTTGTTTAGAAAATTTGCAGAATAAACCTTTAGAACCTTAATTTTGCAGCATATATTTTCATAGCTTGATATACTTCTCTATAGACATATAACTATAGGAGAACAGTAATGTGTTCTTCAAAATACACGACAGTGGTCCAAATACAGTAAAAGAACAATGTAAATATCCTTTTATTATATTTATTATTGGTGTGTGTATCAGTATTTTCTCATCTCGCAACTTTTATTCTGGAATTTGAACACTGTGAGCAAACAAAGAGCAAACAACTGGGTCAGTGACACCACTGCTACCACTCCCACCTCTCACTGATCAGTTGACACCACTGCCACCTCTCACTGATCAGTCAGAGTCTGGGATTTAAAACTGGGATTTGATTCAGTTGTAAGCTAGGGAATTTTAGCTGTATTCCAAGCAGAATGACTTGCTGATAGTTCATCACACAATGATGAGACCACCAGTTTATGAAATGTCATGTCTGTAGGTTACTCTGATCCTGAGTTATGAAGCCTAGAAATGGCACGTTATGTGTCAGCACAGGTCTTTGGTTTCAACAGTTAAGGAATCACTAGATGTGATTTTGCTGTAGTTGTCTCGAAATATAGGGTCTCTCATATGTTGCTCATGTTGCTCCATTTGTTGACACAGATGTGTAAATGCATGCATGCACGCACACACACACACACACACACACACACACACACACACACACACACTCTCAGCTTGTCTAGTCCCTGTAGAGAAGTATTTCCTATTTTAAAGGACACTATTCTATTCTTGGACCTATTGGCACAATGCCTAATGCAGCATTGAGCCCTGGAGCACTGAAACTGTGTAGTGATGATCATCCAATATCCTGACCTGAATCACTGAATTCAATCAAATCCTCACATCAATGGTCCAAAATGTAGTAGAGTCTTCACTGGGAAATAGTTACAGCAACAAAACAGGATAAACTCTTTCTAATGAATGTGCAAGTGTCCCAATTCTTTTGTCCATGTAGTGTACATAAGGGGGTGTGTGTGTGTGCGTGTGCGTGTGTGTAAGGGCTCTGAGGAGGGAGTGATTAAGATGAGACAAGGCACCCACTAGAGGGATGGACACCACTAATCACAGCTCATTAAGTACCAGAGATGGGCTCACTGCTTGGAGATGGACCACACACACACACACACACACACACACACACATAACATGCATATATATATATATATATATATATATATATATATATATATATATATATATATATATATATATATATATATATATACACACACACACACACACACACACACACACACACACACACACACACACACACACACACACACACGAACAGACTATCTCTAGGACTGATGTTAATGTCCACTGGCCTGAAGCGTCATATCCATGTGACGGAGAGTGAAGAAGAGGGAGTGCAAGAGCTAGAGAGAGACATTAGCATTGAGCTTCTTCTATATTTTCTATGCACGTCAGTGGTCCTGAGCCAGCAGAAGAGCACATACTGGTGCACACACACTGGAGCTGTGATGCATGAACCCCATAAATCATAACCACAGCATTCCTTTTAGCTGAAGAGAATGTGGGGCTGTTAGAACGGTGTCCTATTTCCCTGATGAGCCGGGATCTTTCCTGCAGAAAGATACTATTCCTCTATTCATTTGCTCCTCTGTAGCCTCTTGTCCTGTCCCATCTCCCATCACCCCATACTTAAAGGAGAAGTCCAGCAATGTTTCACGTTTCCTTCATTCGGTCATCATTGACCATAGTAGGAATTTCTGATCTCAGCTGGGTTTCTTCAGAAATGAATGGAGCTTTTGAAAGTAGTTTTCATCCCGTCCTGTGGAAATCAGTAGTTCCCAACCTAATACATTCTGTCATGAGTGTGTTTCCTCCAATATTCTACTGGAACCTCTGTATCCTGAGATCATCAGTAAGGCAAAATGTGGCAAAAACACTGCTTTATCCATGTCAGTAATATATCGTGGTTCCTGTGGATCGAGAAGTTTGGATTTGGCCCACAGGTTAAGATGCCTTTATAGCCTTTACACGGCAGCAACATCAGTATCCGCTTCCACAATGTTCAACATCACAACCCGAATTCCACATTGACCAATAACCAACAACCCACCAAGATGAACTATGCTATTTAGGAAGACTAGGACCTCCAAACCAGCACAGACACCTCGGATAACCTGAGAGCAGAGACTTACTCCACTGCTGCACAGAGAAACAGCAGGACAGAGAGAGCTTGTGCTGGGCAGGTAAGACTATAAAGCAGATTAGTAAGGTGTGCTTTGCAACAACTGCCATGTTAAGTATCCAGGCAAATCCAGATAAATGGACATAGGTGGCCAACATCACCAACATCACATCAAATTAAGCAAAACTTGAATAAGCTCCAGGCAGCGGCAGACAAAACACGCCAGAGTTAACCACCCAGAAGTGAAAGTCAGGATCTCCTAAGATTGATAGTAACCTGAGGCCGTGGGTGCACACACACACACACACACACTCAAATCAATTGGTAGCTACCTCATTGCCTGTGGAGCAATTGGTGGTCAGGTGCTTTGTTCAAGAGCCGCTCGGCTGTGAATGAAGCCAGCTTCTCCAACCTTTTGTTACATAATGGGGGTGTAATGTGTGATTCCAACATTTGTGCAGTGTCATTTCAGAGAGTGATCTCTCTCTAGGTTTTTACTGATGGACCCACCACACTAAAATATTTGTTGCCACAAAAAAAAGGACGAGGAGCACATCTTTTAACAGCAGGATCACAAAATCCCGTTAATTCCTGCCATTTTGGACCCAGAGTTTTGTTTATGGGCAAGACCCCAATAGAATGAATGATTGACTTTAGTGGGGCCACTGCAGTCAAGTCCGACATTACACTCTATAATACACACACACACACACACACACACACACACACACACACACACACACACACACACACACACAAGCATTCACGTGTATGTGGTCTTGTAAAATCAGTCCCCTTTAATATATGGAACATATTTATAACTCAATGGTACAGGATACCAGATGCACAAGTCATTTGTTTTTCTCTAATGAATAATACGGAATAAATAAATAAATAAATAAATAAATAAATAAGATGCATTACTGTGTTATAGCTGCAGCCCAGTTCAGAGTGAAGCTCTGCAGACAGGGCCAAACTGTCACACCTGCCCGGTGTGTGCATCCTCACACACAGCACATGAAAGCACATGGTCGTTTCGAGTGCTGCCGTTTCACCTGAACGTTTGGCACTGTCTGCAGTAAGGATGAACATTTGCCAAAACAACAGGAGGTATCTGCCATGCACAATGAAACGAACTGCCTCTTTTACTGCCTTGTTCCTGAGAAATTTGGCTAAACACTCCTTTTCCAGAGGATATGAGGGAATACATTTTTACAGGAGGTAAAATAGTCCAGAATCTTTTCTGAGGCAGTAAAGCACATTTGGACAGGACTAAAATCACAGGGAACCTATGATTAAACATATCTTGAGTTCTGTGCTAGTGCCGCTGGGAGTAATTCCATAATATTATCAGTATCGTCACAAAAACAGGTCTGATCCGAGAAAGTCTACCTGCCAATTGACAACTCCTCTATAAACCAGTCAAAGTGAAGTGTAGGGAAACATGGCTGGTGTAGGTCATGACAGGATGTACATGTATCAGTCAGGTTCTTTTAGTGCACCCACTAAACAGCAGGGTGAAACCACACCTAACAAGATCACCCATAATCAGTGTCACCAAACATGAACCTCGGCTCAGACCTTGTTTTGAGCGTTCAGGTGTAAAAAGCCCTTAGTCTGTGAAAGTGAAACTAACTCATACACAGATAACACGGATCATGCCTTAATAGCCCATCATCATAGTAATGCTCCTTCTTCACCAGCACAGCCTGTTATACAAATAATGCAAAATACAAACTTTAGAGCTCAGTTTGTCCCATACTGGATGTTATAATTATTACGCTCATCAGTCCTCTTTATGGTTGAGGTAGCTCTTTAATTGCTCAGCCAGTTAATGGAAGGACATTAAATTAAATGATAATGTCTGGAGTGTACTCAGCACAAATTTTGACTTGGATTTCTTTATAGTGGTGGAGCCACTGGTTTTGTCTATAATACAAATGTAGACATTTGATTTTTTAAATATTGGTAATAGCAAAATGGCAGCATAATTTCATTAAAGTTTCAGGACAGAATCTACTCAGTGACACTGTAATGTAGCCTATTTGTACCAGAACCAAGTGAATTACAAAATCACATAATGCATGCCTGGCAAGGGATTCAGTTTGATTGGTTGGAGACATTTTTGCACCCCTCCATTTAAGGCCACTGTGGAGAAATGCTACTAGTAGAAATGCTGGCATGTTAACATTCCTGCAGACTGAAATGACTTTATAATAATATAATCTTTGGGGACTGCCCAGCATGCAGTTCTGTGCCGTTAGCATAATTTACCAAATACATTTTTGATCAAAATCTCTCCCAAATATTGTAGAACAGCTTCAATCATCAGATAAGGTTTTCCTAACCAATCCCTGCCATTTCTTTTTTGGGCGTAGCCGTTTGATGCTCTTTAGATTGTTGTCTTCCTTTGTTTGCATTTAGTGAATAACATTGAATACATAACGCTGGTAGAGAGGATGTAATATTGTATTATTGTTGCAGTCCAGTCCAGAGTGCTGGTCAGTGAGAGGAGGACGAGCAATGTAACAGAGGCAGCAGCATAACCAACATGAGTACACAAGAGGTGTAATGGTAATCAAAGTACTGATCATTAAGACACATCACCGCACACTACAGGTATCAGTTTCATCATTTTACACCAACCTTTTTTGGATGGACCTTCCTTGTTTGGAAACCAAAATAGTATTAAGGAAATGTAATCTTTGCTGACTGGTTTGTAAGCTGTTCTGCGTCAAACAGTTTGTAAACACATTTTACAAAATGAGTATAAAGTAAGAAGCTCTCAGAAATATTGAAGCAGTGTCTCAGCCATCGGGGTGGCATGTTAAAGATTTCCTGTAATACATTTTTGAGTGTAGTTTTTAGAGGCTTTTTGGAAATCCCCTGTGTTTGCTGACAAACTGAGTAGGTTTCTCTGTACACTCAGTACACTCAGCTACTTCTGTATATCTTAACCATTTGAATGTATTATGCAATAATTATGAAAAACAAAACCATAAAATTAAGTGTCACAAAATGGGTGTATTTTGTACATCACTGTGTAAAATGCATAGGCTACTGAAAAGTTTAGTTATTTAAGACTGCCATTTATGGATAGGCGATAACAGAATTTATTATCAAATAATCAATCAATTAAGGCCTGCAGGGGTTGGACAATGAAACTGAAACACCTGCTTTTACATCACAATCATTGATTAGTGTGGTGAACTAGGGCCTCCTTTTGCGGCCAATACAGCGTCAATTCGTCTTGGGAATGACATTTTTTGGATACAATCCGGGTTAAAACCCCAACATCCCTTTCAGACAGCGTCCTCTTGCGTCCACAGTTAATCCTGTTGGATGTGGTTGGTCCTTCTTGGTGGTGCTACATTACCCTGGATACTGTGTCTCTTGACACATCACAAAGACTTGCTGTCTTGGTCACAGATTCGCCAGCAAGATGTGCACCAACAATTTGTCCTCTTTTGAACTCTGGTATGTCCCCCATAATGTTGTGTGCATTGTGATATTTTGAGCAAAACTGTGCTCTTACCTGCTAATTGAACCTTCACACTCTGCTCTTACTGGTGCAATTAATGAAGATTGGCCACCAGGCTGCTCCAATTTAGCCATGAAACCTCCCACACTACAATGACAGGTGCTTCAGTTTCATTGTCCAACCCCTGTATGTCTCATTTAAATAAGTATATATCAGTATTTTGGCACAGTACTTTATATTAGGGCTTGAGACAAAAGGGTAATTCACACTGATCCCACTTTCATTGACATATCTAATAGAGGCAGATTATTATTTGTTTTTCATTGCTACTGTATATGTATGCATGTGCGATACTCCATTTCAGGATGCGCAATGGCATGTAAGGCAAATTAGATCATACATGACCTGACACAACTTGCTTGATACAAGAGGAAAATCTGCAAGAGCCACATTTTTTTACTCCACTCTTTGATGCAGGCACAATGCAGATGGGATTGTTAATATAATGACTTGTTGGGTCTAGGCTTGTCATGATTTATTGTTTTGTGCAATATTTTGTCCCAGACATAACATTGCAATAATATTGTTTGTAACAACTTAGACCATTTTATGCCACTGATACCTGCATAATGATGCAGTTGCACCTTATTGTAAAGAAATATTCAGTCTTTTCAAAATTGGTATTGAAATATATTATTCATGGGCATGTCCTCTCTTTGCTAAAAACATAATTAGTGTTTTTAGGGTGATCAGAAATGATGGTGTAATATCATGATATATTGTAAGATAAATGAATAGTTTGATGAACATGACGGCCCTTATAGAATCAGTGGGTTCTAGTGAAATATTCTGTATTTTTTAAAAAACATAAAATGTGGAACAAAATATTGTGATGTCAGCCGTGCAGTAGGCAGCCCTACTGTACATCTGCCCATTTAGCATCCAGCAGTTTAGCAATGCCCACTTAAACATTTCAGCTTGAGCTGCTTTTTAAATATGAAAATGCCAGTCAGAACAGAAGGTATTTGCTTGTATGGGCACAGGAACCACGAAAGATTGTTAGATTAAAATATCACAATATTTTAAGACATTTTCAAAATTTCACTGGTTTAAATATGAACAGTGGTCACTCATTGCTAAACATAGCATCTGTTTACAGATAAGTTCCACCCTTCAACAAAAAGAGCTAATCAGCTCGCTGGTTATGCCATGATCAGAGGAAGGTCCAGGCAGACCTGTCACTAAAACAAAACAGTAACAAAATACTTTTAAAGATTTTGAAATACTTTGAAACATAACTTTAATGTCTCACATTTTTTTTCTTTTGTGCTAATCCAGTAAGTTAAGTGAAAACCGATTTACTTATGTTATATTTGCTGCTGCCTTACATGTCCTTGGTTTTAAATTTTGACAGAAATAAGATATTGGCTTTTTATTCATATTAGCAGCAAAGTTCATTAAACATTAAGTTTCTGAATAAAGTATTAATCTCTATTGTCTTGTAAATGCATAAAACAACCAAAATATCATAAATAAATAGATTATTATTATTATTATTATTATTATTATTAATAATAATAATAATAATAATAATAATAATAATAATAATAAAGAAAAGCTGGTAGCCACAAGTTATTTGATGATGAATAATCTTATTTTCATTTTGTGGACTCAAAATCATTGTTGCAGCTCTACTCTCAAAACCCGAAATGAAACATGAAAGACTTGAATAAAGGTTGAATACATGTTTATTTACTGCTTTATTATCCCAAATATTAACAAACAATACACAATGCGGTCCTAGTTCAGCCGTTTACATGGTGTGGGAACAGGCAGCCTCATCTAGCATGCAAAACATTGCCGATAGTTGTTTGAGCTCTTGAAGGCAGGCAGCCTGGAACAGCAGCCAACTGCATATTCACACCCTGTTTGTGATGCTGTGCTGTGGAATTATGCAAGCGACTTTCCCCTCCTGAACAGTGCAGAGGAAAGCTCCCTCAGTGGAGCTCATCTCACAACTCCATGTATGCCACTGGCATAAGGCCCCAGTTCTCATCCCCTTTTCTCTTCCAATTAGAGCTCTTCCGCTAGTTTGTTCATGGAATGTGTCTCTAGGTTTATTGCCATGTTTTGGGACAGATAATAAGGAACCTAGTTTGATTAGATAATAGGCTACCTCTAGAGTTAGTGTTCAATTCCTTGCAGTATTCCTTTTTAATCTATTGTTTACAACCCCATATCTCACATATCACCCCATATCGGACTGTATATGTTTCTCTCAGTAGGACATGGGCAAGCTTACACTGCAGTTCCTTGAGCAGAGTTTAAAGGGCTAACAATGCACTGTTTTGTTTTTTGTTCAATCATTCAACCCTGTGAGCAGACTGTGGTGGTGCAGGGTGAAGCCCTGCTGATCATAATACTGTGTATTGCTATGATAAATCCGCAAGCTTTTAAATGGCTTTCAAGGCGATACTTTCAACAGACTGCAGTGGACAGTGCTCACGGGAGGCCTCTGGATGAATCAATAAGCAGCAAACTAACAAAATCAACAAAGTGGAGCTTCAGTTTCCCCCGGGAAACTCCACTGAAACGAGAATGAGTTGAATGAGTGAGGGCGAGAGTTTACAACTGAGGTGAACTGGACAAACAATGTTGTATTACTCAGGTTTAACCCACGCTTTCCCAACCTTGTTGCACATTTCAGCTAGACTTGCAGTGTCACTATTAGCATTTGCCTCTTCTCCTAATACATGATACATGATTTTTGTCCAGGGAATATACACTCACTGTGCAATTCCTTCGGATTTAGGCCTGGATGTTATGGCCAAAAAATCATATTCTGTAGCAGAGTTGGGAGAAAAACTTGGCAAATGTTTTCTGCAAGATTGAAATAGTGTTATTTAAAGACTTTAAAACTCAGTATACAAGGTATTGCATCAGCCCCTTGTGCTCTTTTTATGTCCTGATATAGATATAAATATTGGTATACTGCCAACCCATTAGGACTCAAATCATCAAATCAAATCACAATTTATTTGTATAGCACTCTAGGAAATAGTGTAAGGATAGGAAATAGACCCCCCAAGAATGCTTGTACAATTACTCATTTAGATGATTATCAGACAATCACACGGCAGCAGTGCAATGCATAAAATCATGCAAATTCAGTCCATTAGATCATGTTCAAATCAACCATCAGAATGGGGAAAGATTTAATCTCTAAAACGAGTGTGGCATGATTATTGGTGCTAGATGGCTGCAATAAAGAGAACCTACTCTGAGCAGCAGTCCTGTGGACAGAAATACATCGTTGTTGTTGAGAGAGGTCAAAGAGGAATGAGCAGACTGGTTGGATGAGACATAAAGGCTACAGTAACATTTAAGTACATTTAAAAACACCTCGGCATAGACATTTTGAACCCTGAGGTGGATGGTCTGCAACAAAACTGATGACATTGAGTTCCAAAAAGCAAAAAGCTGTGGTTGAAGTGGGCACAGACTCATCAAAACTGTACAGTTGAAGACTTGCAAAACATAGCTTCGTCTAATGGATCTTTCTTGCTGAGGAACACAGATGGTAGACTCAGAATTTGGCCCCAACAGCATGAACCAATGGACCAACCTGCTGTGTGTCAACAGTCCATGCTGGTGGAGGTGGTGTAATTGTGGGAATGTTTTCCTAATAGCACACTTCAGGCATTATTACCAATCACCAGTTACCAGTTTGGACTAGAATGCCAGGCTATTAGAGTACTGTTGCTGACCATGTGGTTCCCTGTATGGTCATAATGTGCCCATTTTCTAATGATTTTTGGCATTATGATGCATGTCACAAAGCAGAATTGGTCTCAAACTGATTTCATGAAGATAAGAATGAGTTCTGAGTTCTTCAGTGGTCAACAGAACACCTTTACTGTGGTTCTAGAAGATTGGGGTATGAAAGTGCATGCCATAAAGAACTGAAGATGTTTGTAGGTCTTCCTTTGCTGCCTAAAGTCTTCCTAATAAATTGCTTGGTGAACGTAAATTACATTATATCGGCTGGGCTCTTTATATTGGGCCTAAATATTATGATAAATGTTGTTGTTTGATATTATAGGAATGCTAATGATTCCCATTATATGCTCAGAAAAGCCTGTTCTAATTTATGACTCCCTCAGTAACACATTACCCACCCATAATTATCTTATAAAATCAGGTGCAATACAAGTTTGTTTTTTTTTTTGTTTGTTTTTTGTTTCTTTTTTGTAATTTAATTCAATATGCTACATTCCTTACATTTAAAGGGATATATCTCAAGCTTTTGTTTACATTAAGTTAAATACTGTCTGATTAGTCATTTAGTCAAACATGAAATTAAATATTCTTATAACCATGAGCCAAGTCATACAGTTCAACACTCAATAGTGTATCATTTTACATATAATGAATTTAAAATCTGACACTTTGTATGAAATTATGAACACAAATGAGTTTCTTAATAATTTGACATGCTCTAGTATGTGCCAAAAGATTTCCTTTAGTCATTCTTCTGTTCTCAGATTCCAGATGTTTGTAGTTCCCTCCCTGTATGGAGAGAGACTGTCAGCTCATTTAGTATATTAATACTATTTAAACCATTTCACAGCCCAGCAAATATATTCGTGATTTGATGCACATAATGCTTCCTTCCTCTGGTTGCTTCTGTTTGTAATGTTCACATGGTATTGAGACCAGAGCCATGTCCCTGATATATACTAAACACTGACTCCAAGGTGTCCCTCAAAGACACTCCTCAGTTGATCAGTATTTTTTTCTTTTTTACTGAGCATTGTCTAATATTATGATCCAGTATTTATATTTTCATTAATAATTCAATGTGCACTCCAAACACATTATAGATCAAACCCAAATCATTTTAGTTAAGATTTGCCAGGCTGCTGATCCATCCATCTTTCTCCACTTATCCGGGGCCGGGTCACGGGGGCAGCAGTCTAAGCAGGGATGCCCAGACCTCGCTCTCCCACGACACCAACCAGATGACTGTGGCGGCAGCATCAATCCACCTGTCAATCTCACGCTCCCTCTCACCCCCACTCGTGAACAAGACCCCAAGATACTTAAGCTCCTCTACTTGGGGCAGGACAGGTCCAACAATCTGGAGAGAGCAAGCCACCCTCTTCTTCTCAAGAACCATGGCCTCAGATTTGGAGGTGCTGATTCTCATCCCAGTCACTTAACACTTGGCTACGAACTGCTCCAGTGCCTGCTGAAGGTTCTGGCTCAAAGAAGCCAACAGCACATCATCTGCAAAAAGCAAAGACGATATCCTGTGGTTCCCAAAACGGACTCCCTCCAACGCCTGGCTGCACCTAGAAATTCTGTCCATAAAGATTATGAACAGAACCGGTGACAAAGGGCAGCCCTGCCGGAGTCCAACATGCACCGGGAACTCTGGAGGGTGTAGAGCTGGTGCAGTGTTCCTCGGCCAGGACAAAAACCACAGTGTTCTTCCTGAATCCAAAGTTCGACTAACGCCCAAATTCGACTTTCCCGGGGAGGCTGAGGAGTGTGATTCCCTGATAGTTGGAACACACTCTCTGGTCCCCCTTTTTAAACGGGAACCACCACCATGGTCTGCCATTCCAGGGGCACTGTCCCCACCTGCCACGCAATGTCAACCAAGCCAGCCCAAAAACATCTAGAGACTTGAGATACTCCAGGCAGATCTCATCCACATCCGGGGCCCCACCACCGATGAGCTTGCAGACCACCTCGGAGACTTCGGCCCGGGTGATGGGCGAGTCCACTTTAGAGTCCTCAGCCTCAGCTTCTTCATTGGAAGACGTGACGGTGGGATTGAGGAGATCCTTCCCAATATTCCTTCCATTTCCCGACGATATCCCCGGTCGAGGTCAACGGCTCCACACCCGCACTGTAAACAGTGTTGGCAGGGTACTGCTTCCCTCTTCTGAGGTGCCGGATGGTTTGCCAGAATCGCTTCGGGGCCGACCGATAGTCCTTCTCCAAGTCCTTTACCCAGGCTGTAAAAACCTAACTTTAATAATTCTTAATCATTTTAATACAAATTGTCAGTTTTAAAAACAAAAATAAAAAGGTGAACAACACATGAATAAAGAATAGACCCTCCCCAGTCAGTGAGCAAGCCAAAGGACAATAGTTGTCCTTTAAGTGTTGTCCCATGAACCAGGAGGATGAAACCAGCACACATTTGCTGTAATACTCAGATGTAATAAAGTAATGATAATTGGAGATGGACATAATAGTAACAGTAGCAGATAATTAGGATCTGTTAAGCCAGCACTATGTGATCTGAATGATCATGATGTCCCATAATGGGAGATTAGATCTTGCAGTTACTCTGGAGCAACCCCATGTAGGGCTTTATATGCAAGTGAAATTTTATCAATACAGAATGTCCGGAAGCCAGTACAGAACTGATAAGGTTGGACTGATGTGTTCAAATTTTCTATTTTTAGTTAAGAGCCTGCCTCCAGCATTTTCAATGGACTGAAGTCTATTTAAAGGTCCTAAAACCTCTGTTTTGTCATGCTTTAGAAGAAGGAAGTTATGCAGCATCCAGGATTTTACAGACTCTACTTTAAAGACTACTTTTATACAGTCCTAAATCTTCTTTAATCTAGGTTTATCATCAGGTTTGGTCATCAAGCTCATAGATAGAGCTGAGTATTGGCTGTGTAACAGTGGAAGTTACGGTCCTAAAGGTGGAAGTAGTGGTCCTAAAAGAGAGCCTTGTGGGATTCCATTTCTCATTTCAGTGACATTGGATACACCATTTACCTTTTGAAACCAATCGGTTAAGTAAGATCTGAACCATGAAAGAGCTGTCCCTGTGATTCCGACCACACTTTCTAATCTTTCAAGGAGAACAGTGTGATCTATCAAATGGTGCAGTTAAGTCTAGCAGCACAAGCAGCGACACACAGCCTTGATTAGAGGCAAAATCATTTGTAATCTGAACTAGGGCTGTCTCAATACTATGATGAGGCCTGAATCTAAATTGGAGTTTTTCATATATTTGATTCTTATGCAGGTATCTGACATAACAGTTGTTGGGTCACAGGTTTTTCTGAGATCTTAGATATAAATGGTAAATTAGAAATAGGTCTGTAATTACACAGTACATTTCCTTTCTTGATCAGTGGTTTAATAACTGCTACTTTAGAAGCTTCAGGTATGTGACCTAAACTAAGAGATGCGTTTACTATTGCTAAGAGAGGTTTGATTATAACTGGTAGCACGTCTTCATTCCATCTTTAATATTTGACATTTTCTACTTTAGAAGAGATTCACACAGCAGACATTTATAAAGCTAAATGCTGAAAAATGTTTATGGGACATCAACAAAAGTATCATAATGTCTTCTAATCTGATAAAAAAAACAACAACAACAACATACTGTTAAGATGAGACACTTTTATTGTGATTTAGTTTAAATGTGTAGATTGTCTGTACCTGGATTCAGACCTTTTTCCCTGCAGAGTCCCTCCCCTATTATTACACCAATCAAAACTTATTTTCGAGACGGTGTTTTCTGAATCTCTTTTTTTCTGGTTACTAAAAGCCCCTTCACACCAGCCCCAGAGAAAGATCTCATCAGCCTGTCCCCAGTGGTCCATTAGCTGGAGGTGAGGCACTGACCCTGAGAGCAAGTCACTTTAAGCGACTGTCCCTGCCTACCAGGACTGTAGAAATGAAGTCAGAGGGAGAGCTTGGAGTGCATAAAGGCCCAGTAATCCCTACACACCTATTCTCTGCGTGAACTGGGCCCATAGCAGTTTCAGCAGCAAACTGAACCCTAAAAGGAAAGGTTTAAGGAGAAATCATATTGGTGCATTTTTCAAATGCATGTAGTTTACATTTGCACTCATTTACACTTTTCACCAGCAAGAGCAAATGTGGTAATTCTAAATGCACAGGTCATTAATGACATTCGTGTGCATTGAGGGTACAAAATTTAACCCAAGTTAGAGCAAACACATTTGATTTCTGCTTTAGGTTTGGATGGGAAAACTAATATACACTTAGCTTAGCTTTAAATCAATTACACCAAACATCTTGCCGGCAAGATTGAAGCAGCTATGTTGTGCATTTACAGTGCATCTGGAAAGAATTCACATGCTTCACTTTTTGCACATTTTACGATACAGCCTTATTTCAAAAACGATTCAATTCATTATGTTCTTCAACATTCTACACACAAAACTCCACAATAAGAAATATGAGAAGTTTGTTTGAAAACTTTGCATTTATTAAAAATAAAACACAAAAATATAACACGTACATACGTATTCACAGCCTTTGTCATGGCACTCAAAATTAAGATCTTGTTACCACTGATTAGATGTTGAACTTCAGATGTTTCTACAACTTGATTTGGAGTAAACCTGTGATAACTTGAGTTGCTTGGACATGATTTGGAAAGGCACACAGCTGTTTATGTAAGGTCCCATAATAGACAGTGCATGTCAGGGCACAAACCAAGCCATTAAGTTTAAGGAATTGTCTGTAGACCTCTAAGACAGGATTGTATTGAGACCCAGATCTGGGGATGGTACTGAAAAATTTCTTTTGCATTGAAGGTCCCAATGAGCACAGTGGCCTCCATCAGCCGTAAATGGAAGAAGTTTGGAACCACCAGGACTCTTCGTAGAGCTGGCTGCCTGGCCAAACTGAGTTATCATGGCAGATGGGGGCCTTAGTCACTCTGACAGAGCACCAATGGGGCTGAAAGTTTGTTCCAGCAGGACAATGACCCTAAGCACATCTGTGGAGTTGTATACAAATGGCTGTGCACTAACCATCCCCATCCAGTTTGGTAGAGATTGAGAGGTTCTGCCATAAACAATGGGAGAAATTTCCCCAAGAACAGGTGCCAGGATTGTAGCATCATACTCAAAAACATTTGAGGCTCTAATTGCTCCCAAAGATGCTTCTACAGAGTATTGAGCAAAGGCTATTAATACTTATGTACATGTTATATTTTTGTATTTTATATTTCATAATTTTGCAAAATTTCAATCAAGCTTTTCTCACTTTGTCTTAGTGGCGTATTGTGTGTGGAAAAAGTGAATGGCTGTGAATACTTTACAGAGGCACTGCATGTTTACTCTGACCAACAGCAAGACGAGAGGTTGTAAAGCAGTGGAACAGTGTTGTCTGGGGTGATGAAACTCCAGTACTACTTGTATGAGCTGGATTGCCAGAACTCATCCAGCAGCAGTACCTGACGAATAGTTGAATCCAATATCTAATGTAAAGCCTTCTTTGAAATGTGGAGAAACTTCTTTCATTTTTGAAGGAATGTTGAATACTCTACAAACCTTTGACTGTTAAATGTAGGGGTCAACCGATCATTGGCCTTCGTGATAATAGAATCTGATATTTATGGGTGGGTGATATGGTAAAATTATTATATCATCATATGGATCATATTTTTAGTTGTAGATAAAATGTACCTTTTTACCATTTTTGGAACTGCTTTTCAAATACTATACTATACTAATTATAGTGATTGATATTTTTAAAATTGGAAGTGTACTGTTTAAAATATTGTCATATTGCCCATTCCTTCATGTTGCCTTCTTGCCAAAAATAACTTTTTTGTTGTGTGCGCATGACCCAGCCACCACCAAGAAAACACACGTCCGTATTGTGTGTTCCACCAGCAGTATTTCTGGATTTCTTATAATGTGCACTTCTGTTGCCTGTCCATGTGTCCCGTCTGGGGTACTGTTGGAATGGTAGAAAAATGGACCACGTTTCTCTTCAATCCAATTAAAGTGTGCTTTTCTGATTTTGTGAATGAATGAGGCTGTGCCTGCCTTGACTCCTGCAATGAGAGGAAAAGTCAGAGCATATCGGGACTGAACAGCGCAGTTGGCGAAACACACAGTGCACTCAGTCATGTAATTTCACTCACTCAAGCCAGACAAACGTAGCTCGTGCATGCAGCTGATGTTTCTGTGCAGACACACAGTATGTGGACTTGTTTTGCTTCTATAGTCTTTTAAAAAGGTTCGGAATGTGTGGGTCTGTAGTGGAACATCAGTGGGTGGCAATTGATGAAGACAAGCTGTCAGAAATATTGTTATAATTTTACAAATAATGTACCATTATGTATAATTTCTGGTCTGTTCACATAGTGACCTTTTTACTGCATAATTGTTTTCTGTACTATTTTGACTGGGACTAAATTTCAGTTCTAATCATTTAATTATTGTAGATTTATATAGTTTTAACAGGAGCTTGACTTTCTTGTTTATATTGAAATGGCATATTTTTGTGAATATGCAGTAAATATGTCAAAAGAAGAATGCACTTATTGAGTATTTTAGGTTGTTCTTTTGATTCTAAAGAGCATCTGGCCTTAGTCAGTGTTAAGTATAATGAGTTGAGACTGTTAAACAGTTTCATATACTGATCGCTTTTCATACTTACATTTGCGGCATTTAGCAGACACTCTTATCCAGAGTAACTTACAAAAGTGCTTTGCTGTTCACTCAGAAAAAAACGTTGCTAATAGACAAAGCTAGAATCTAGAGATTCCACTCACTTAAATACTGTTGAACACAAATGGTAAATATTCCATGGAGAGTTTACAGTTTGCCGTTGTATGGCTTACTTACTTACATGCTTACTTATGAAATGAAACTGAAGCACCTGTCATTGTAGTGGGAGGTTTCATGGCTGAATTGGAGCAGCCTGGTGGCCAATCTTCATTATTTGCACCAGTAAGAGCAGAGTGTGAAGGTTCAATTAGCAGGTCAGAGCACAGTTTTGCTCAAAATATTGCAATGAACACAACATTATGGGGGACATACCAGAGATCAAAAGAGGACAAACTGTTGGCGCATCTGTGACCAAGACAGCAAGTCTTTGTGATGTATCAAGAGCCACGGTATCCAGGGTAATGTCAGCACCACCAAGAAGGACCAACCACATCCAACAGGATTAACTGTGAACGCAAGAGGAAGCTGTCTGAAAGGGATGTTCGGGTGTTAACCCGGATTGTATCTAAAAAATGTCCTTCCCAAGACGAATTGATGCTGTATTGGCCGCAAAGGAGGCCCTAGTACACCATACTAATCAATGATTGTGATCTAAAACCAGGTGTTTCAGTTTCATTGTCCAAATATATATATATATTCCCAGTCAAAGGTATACGCCACCATTGTAAGGACCCAACAGGGCCACCACAGAGCAGGTATTATGTGGTTGGGTGGCTCATTCTCAGCACTGCAGTGACACTGACATTGTGGTGTGTTAGTGTGTTAGTGCTGGTTTGTGGTTGACTGTAAACCAGTAAAACCAATCCGTTTCAGACCATATCCACTCCCATATAGGGTGTTGTAAAACGTCTGGCTATGTATGTGTGTCTGTCTGAACAAGCAATGGAACCTGCATACAACTATGCAAATGTATGTCAGTACATTGCATTTTTGGAAGCCTTCGTTTTTAAGCCTTATTTTGTTTTGCGTACTTTTGTCCACCATTTGTCCCTGCTAAAGCCAAGTGTATGATTTACGCATGTAGTTTGCATGGTGCTAATTGCTGCAGTGGACGCTTGAAATATGTGTTTGCTTAAGCTTACATTAACCTTGTTGCTCGTGTGATATTTAAGAAACCAGCATTTCCAGCAGCAAACATTGCTGATAGACTACATGTAGTGTGAGGATGAAAATTGGGCACTTTCTGATGACATGTCACCAAGTCAACAATCCCTTTGTGAGATGATCAGCAAGCAGTGGGTGGTCAGCCTCCTCTCCTGGGCACGAGAGCCATATAGGCAGAGCTGGCTGAGCTCCCAGGAATGTGGCCAATATTTTCCTTGTCTCCCATCATGCTCATCATGTTGGCTGGCTAACAGCCCAGCAGCAAAAACTAAAGCAGCATCCTAGTTAACGTGCGGTGTTGTGAACCTGCGTCTGCTAACGAGCCTGTCCAGGTCTGCGCAGTCCTGTGCTTTGCAGCCCGTGATTTAAGCATTGATTGTGTACTACCAGTTTTTGGCTGCAGACTGGTTTTCTTACTAATGTATGCAGCCGAGGCCCCTGGCCATCACAAAGCATTTTGTGTGTGTGACCTGTTATGTACTAAATGTAAATTAGCGCAACTAACCATTTGGATGCAGAAATGGTTTCTTGCTTGTTTAAAGGTTCTTCTCATTGTGTCAAAGAACGTTCAGTACTGTAAACCCATGACATGACAATAAATCTGTTGACAGGCAAAGTGCTATCTGTACAGGTGTGGAGGAATTAGGCAGCAAGTGAACAGTTGGTTCAGGAAAAATGAGCATATAGCAGTCTAAGAATCTGAGACACTTTCACAAGGATTGAATTGTGATGGCTAGACAACCTGGAACATCCCCAAAACCTCAGGCAGGATTGTGGGATATTCCCAGTCTGCAGCAATCAGTACCTTCTGAAAGGAATCCAGAGTCCAAAGAAGGACAAGCAATGATCCAGCAGCAGGGTTGGTAATGGACACCCCAAGCTTATTGATGCTCATAGGGAATGATACCTGTCATGAAAGGAACCTACACAGGCAGATACCTTTTAATGCTATGGCTGATTGTTATATAGATGTTAGAATGTTTATTTACATTGTAAACATTTACGGCATTTCGCTGACACTCTTATTCAGAACGACTTAAGGTTAGTCATATTACAGAGGTGGGCCACAGTAGTGTTAGGAGTCTTGACCAGAGACTCGTATTGGTGTAGAACAGCAAAGTTGCTCAGACTGGGAATCAAACCCCAGTCTCCCACATGGCGTGATGGCTCATTGGTGGTGTTATGTGTTGCGCCACACGTCCATAGACATTCAGATCCTTAAACATTGAGATACACACAATGTGGTTTCTGATGCTTCTGATCATTCTGTTCCTTTGTGAACGTAAACTGTGTGACAGTCTGCTGCAGAAATGGTTGTGACTATCTTGTTAAAATTGTATTATTTTTGCCCTTCTTCTGTCTACACTTCACACAACAAGGGATTTAGTGGAAGGTTGTATATAGAACCATCTACAAAATGTTTGAAGGTACCTGAGATGAGTGAAGACACCTAACCAGGCAAAGAAACATTTGATTATTTTAGCTGTCAAGGTTTACAGAATCGTTGAATTTGCTTAAGAACACTTAATGAACCCCCTTTTTAACGAGTGTCGATTGTTAACTTGTGTCTGTTGGTTGATTTGTGCTGAGAGACAGCCTTCGAAGTCCCAATTATTTAAGGCTTATATGTATTGATCGTATTGAAAAGTTCTACGTACCTGCATAAGGAATATTTGAGTGAGTGATATTAGTCTAGCTAAAAAGAGAGTTGTTCTGGACAGATTGACAGGCTAATGAGATTTGAGTTGTCTGTGGTGATGGTGACAATGGTACAGCGTGGCCTTAGTATCCATTTGGCCCTGAAGACCCACACAAAGAGCTGTTGCGATGTCCGTTTGGCCTGGAGGAAAGGCAGCTTGAGGATCCCCAGTTGTGTGGCAGAACTCTGAGACAAATGAAGGAAAAGAAAGAGAAGGTACTGCTGAATTTGTAGAGCACGCTGCAGAGAGGAGAGGAAAAGAGGGTGGCAAAGGAAAGCGAGCCTCACAGGGAATGGGCATGGGACAGGTCGTGGGGGGATTTCTCTGTACAACTGTCACTCACGGAACCCTCGAGTGATTGCTCTTGTGGAGAATCTTGAAGCTTGTCCTGTGAAAACCCTGAACTTTCAAAGGAAGACCACACACTGTGACACTAATACACTCTTTCAAGGGAGAAAAATAGGCCCCTCCTCCTTTCCCACTGTTCCTTTATTCAGTGCCCCCACCCCATGCACTTCTAAATGAGTCCTCAGATCATTTCTTCTTCATATCCATTGTAACATTATGGTAATATTCCTGCATAATGCATGAAGAATGAAGCAATAAAAATGTAGCAGGAATAAGCCTTGATGTGATAAGAAAAGTGTCACCCAGTATTAAAACCCTTATTAAATATAAGATTAATCCTTTCTGTTCACAAAAATCAGCACATCTAGGCCTTTCTTAGGTCGCTGTTTTAGATCCTTTTGTGGTGTTATGATTACAGATGCTGAGTCCAGAATGTCCTTTTGTAGATAATACAGACGCAAAGTTGGTAAAACCAATTTAGCTGAGATATACCAGGCTTTCAAATGCTTTTTAAACAACATACCTCAGTACATGAATACAGAATACAGATGCTTCAAGCTGTGTAAACTCATTATGTGCCCAATGGTGTGCTTATGAGGCACATGGTTCACTGGGGGCCTGTGAGACAAATACGTTCAGTGGTATGCAGATGTTTAGCCACCCCTGGTCAAAGCTCATGTGACTGTTAACCGAGTAGAAGGTGAACTGATATTCACTAGACAAACTTGGGTACTTGGATGCACTAAGTATTAAGGACTGGATTCATTTTTCAATGTGATTTTCATAACTTTTCTTTGTATTATGTGATTAACGTGAGAGCTTGTATGTAAGCCCACACGGCAGTTCTTCACTTCAGTGCACGACTATAGTACTGTAATTGTTATTAGCATCAGTTTAATAGGCCCTACAATTGAACCCTATGGAACTTCACAACTTAAACTAACCGGTTGCCAAGTAATTCACAGTGATTTCCTATCCTTAGGGTTCAAGGAGAAACCATGTAAAAACCATCATTCACTACATTGTATCCCTCTTATGTTCCTCTGTCTCAAGCTTTCCGAGATGTCTTATTAGGCATATTGTATTGACCAGATATCGAACATCAGACCTTGCCCAAGAGATGAGTATGATATATGAAGGCCGCACCTTGCCTACATGTGTGTGTGTGTGTGTGTTAAATTGAGAGCAGGAGGTGTGGATGGTGTGCACGCATGATCACAGAGTGAATATTCTCAGATGGGTTGAATTGGCTTGTTAGGGGTATCGCTTCATCAGGGAGGTTAGTTGGTCCTAACAGTGATATTTGCTTCTGTAAGCAGCTGCCTTGAGCTCTGATAAAAAAATTACTTTCCAGGTTTCTGTTTTCTAAATTTGTAGTGCATTTAAATGATGGTAATTGCAAGAATGGTGGAAAAAAAAATGAAACTTTAATTAAAATTGTAACCAAAATTAAATGTTGAAAAGTTAAAACTTGCTTGAAAAAAGTAAGATTAAGTGTTAATAGCAGGAAACCTACCGACTGAATAATTTGTGAAAAGAAGCTTTGAAAAAGGCTGTTCTCAAATGTTAGTTAATCAAGCATAATGTCATCGTGTCCCAGCAAGATGATGACTCGGCAGCATCGTTTGCCTTTTCCACATGTGTGAGGTCCAGAGTACTGGAGAGGGATTCATATTGGGCTACAACAAGCTCTGACAGCGGCACTCCATGCAGCTACCGCACACTCTACAAGGAATTATATTGCGTGCTGTCACATTGAAGTTTACTTATGAAGTCATTATATCAGTACCACATTCACCCCTGCTGCTGTTAATGCATCACTCCTGGTCTCATGTTCTGTGCTGCCTCTGATAAGTTATTGAAATCTATTAATGTGGAAAGACTCTCTATCCTAAAATAGAGAGTGGCAAATCTATCGAAATTGCAGTGACTCTACCAGGAGGTCACAAATGATCCCAGATGAAGATCTAAACTGTGTACAGTAAGAAAGTGGTAACCAGAAGAGGAGATCTTTGCATGGCACAAAACAACTGCTGACATTAAAACGTATCTAGATGACCTGGGCTTAGATAAAATTCAAAAGTCAAAGATGGAACTTTTTAGAAGTCATCTGGCTTAGGTTTACACCCCATTTCACCATAAAAGCATCATACCAGCAGTCACACATGGTGGGGGTAGTGTGATGGTCCAGGGCTGCTGTGCACCTCCAGGACCTGGATGGCTTTTTATAACTGATGGAGCCCTAAACTCTGCTCCCTAACAGAACATTCCGTTTGTGCTGTATCTAAAAGAAGCAAAGTGGGAGAGTTAAGCATACTCACTGGCTTGTGTTGCATGGAGGATTCACTTTGGAGTGGAGTTTTGTCAGGTTTACAGAAAAGCAACGGGGGTGCAAGAATGGCAAGCATATTGGCCAATGTTTCACCATCAAAGTAGAATCAGCAGTCCATTTGTCAGGTATTGGCAGTGTATTTGAAATGCAAAACATATAGTTTTTCTTTCAGCACCAACAGCACCAAGAGGAAGAGGATGAGTTAAGCCTTTATCACACATTCATGCTGAAAGTTTCCAATGGCTCTGCATCACTTCTGGAGCATTTTAGTTGAGTCTAGACAGCTACGGAGCAGAGTGGAGTGTGTTTGCAGACAGAAAGACTAACCAAGACAGTCGCTGCAGAAATAAATCCCCAGCTTTCTGGGGAAGAATGTGTCAAACCCATTGTTAGGATGTAGGCACCCCCCCCCCCCCTCCCCCGTTATCTCAATGTTTCATGTAAAATGAAACCCTGCTGTATGTGTCCAGTCTAATCATTCTGCGATTGATGTCCAGTCACCATGACCACACTTTCGCATACACAGTCAACACAATCACAACCAACCTGCTAAACCATGGCTAATCCGAGAGAGTGTGTATGTTCTAAGAAAAACACGTTTAAACATACGGTTCTATTAAGGTTTTTTTTGTTGTCTTTTATTTATGTGTAGACCTCATATTAGAAGAGTAGTTTGCTGAAGAAATGAACCCCCCCCTCTTATTATCTTCCTGTCTGGGCCTTTTTGTCAAGCTTGTCTAGTGCTCATGTCAGCGTACATTGTCTCCTGCTGTCTTTTATAATGACTGGGCTACGGGATGATTGAAGCCCTTGAGCCACAACTCTGATAATAGTCAGTGTTTGTGGAAAGTGTGGCAGGACTAAATGGCCCGAAATCAGGACAAAATTACAATTAAAATTTTCATTTGATGTCCTTAATTACCATTCATTTTTAAAACTATTATAATTTAACTAATGAATCCCTAAAAAAACAAAAAAACTAGCCATTCTCTATTGACAACTCAGTGGATGCTTCCTCTCTATAAACTGTTGAACGGTTGATGGTAATAAAACCACCTTCCTGATATTGTGAAGGTTCTCCTCACGCCACCAGAACACCTGAGACCCATTAACACTTTTACAACACAAGACATATCGAACGATATCATTTTCAGTTTGTGCTTCAGTAGTTCTTCTATGGGATTGGACCACACGGACTAGCCATCTCTCCTCACATATCCATGAGCCTTGGGTGCCATTGACCCTGTTGACAATTCAATGAAGGTTCTTGTGGACTTTTTGGGAGTTACTGACCACTGCATGCTTGGAATAGTCCCACTAGACCTGCTGTTTGGTTGGTGCCCTGCCCCAGTCTTCTAGCCTTCGCAGTTTGCTTCTTGTCTCTGTGTCTCAGATTCCTTCAAGAACTGATTTTGCTGCTGAACATGGGTGTCACTACAACCAGATATCCAATTTAATGTTATGGCTGATCATCAGTAAACTGGTCTCAGATATACTAGTAGACTGTACTGAAGAAGCAATAAGCTCACGATTAAAAAAAATCTTGCTATAATGGATAACAAACCCACACATTGAAAAAAATGCCAAACTGATAGATAAGGGTATCGATTTTTTGTGATCTTTTTTAAGCCGCAGGCTGTCCCTGGCATTGACCTGCCTGTTAAGTGTTTGGTCCGGGAGGAATACGGATGTGCTGTGGCTTTGTTTTTCTTTGAAGGATGCAATACTTCTGTAGCAGTGCAGGAGAAGTGTCTCTCTGGAGCTGCAGAGAAGCTCAGAGCTGTTGAGGAAGATGGCAGAGTGAAGCATGTGGGTAGAGAGTACAAGCCCTCTCCTCACCCCCTTGTAACCTTTTGAGGACTGCGTTTAGTGGGCCATCTGGTGTGTCTGAATGTGTTGGGGCTGTAACAGACTGGTGTGCTTCATCGCTCTCTTTTGACCACTTCTAGCTCTATTAGATCCACAGCCGAGATACTGGCTGCGTGTACTGGGATGAAAAATTAATAAAGGCTCCGAATGCAAGCTTTCTTTCGTTTCTTTTTTTTTTTTTTTTTTTTTGCCTCCTGATCTCTCATTGCTTCATCTTTCTCTCTTGCCGTAGAGCGTCGACCTTGCAGGGTAAAAACGGCTACTGAAACATGAAAACAGCCCCCGCTGAGGCTCTGAGGAGAGCTGCCTCATAAAGGCAACACACACTCTGGGTGAAGGCTATGAGCCCTACTTAATTAAGTCAGATTTGCTCCTCGTACTCGCACACACACACACTCCTGTCAAGAGCCGAGACATCACTGAACACAACAGTCAAGCAGTGGTGGGCAGCATTGCCATTTCAACCCTTTACGATTTTCAAATTAATGACTTTTAACCGGCTATAAATAATCAATGAGGAGATATATTAAGGCGTGCCAAACTTTACTGTACAAAACTTACTGACAGTGTGTATGAACGTGTTCATGAAGCTCTGTGCCGAGCTGAGGAGGATATTCACTGAGTTAATGAAGAATGTCTCTTGTACTATTACTAAATATATATGTGGTGCTCTCTGTCCACCCCAGTGCGTGTAACCTGACCACAAGTATAATTTTTTTAATATTGGTCAAAAATGAACTGGACTGCAATAGTTTCTTAAATGGCACTACTAAATGTTAGGGCTGCACGATATATCATTTCAGCAACGTCATCACAATGTACGTACGTGCCATAATGACGAGATGTGCATTGTCATATAATGCAAAATTAATCAAACCTGTCTTGCTTTTGTGCTGTTTGATACACAAGGAAAATTCCCATTGTTCTCATTTTCCACCACATTTTGTCTAGAGCCTGATTTTATCTGCTCAATATTGTTAATTCTACTCCAACACCGGACTGGTGTGCATTATTAATCATTAAATTAATAATTTATCTTGTGACATGCGACTCTGTTCCACTATAATGCAGCCCTACTAAGTGTTAGTTGTCAAATACAGTGTCATTTTTGAACCATCACGTTTCTTGAACTTGAAAGTTAAATAATGTGTACATTGTTGTGTGTGTGGGGTGGGATGTTGTGTGTGTGGGGTGGGATGTTGTGTGTGTGTGTGTGTGTGTGTGTGTGTGTGTGTGTGTGTGTGTGTGTGTGTGTGTGGGGTGGGATGTTGTGTGTAAGGTGGGATGTTGTGTGGGGTGGAGTGTGTGTGTGTGGGGTGGGGTGGGGTGTGTGTGTGTGTGTGGGGTGGGGTGTGTGTGTGTGGGGTGGGGTGGTGTGTGTGTGGGGTGTGTGTGTGTGTGTGTGTGGTGGGATGTTGAATGTATGTTGGATGTTATGGACTTGATTGTAGTGTTGATTCATGACAAGGAAACGTAGTTCAATTCCAGTCACACTGTTGACTGGGTTGTTTTGAAACATTTAAGGGTTAAAATATGTAATTTCACGTTGCGAAAACAATTTGCTATCATATCGTCCAGGCCTGGAGGAGAAGTGTAGGTGAGAAGGGCCGCCGCAGATCTATTTTGGGTGGCAGGGCTGAGCTGATGGAACGCAGTGTGTTTGAACAGATTGGATGGCTCAGTGGGAGGAAGCTCCTGTAGAGGTACAGGGAATGCGGTCTTTCACTGGGTTTGTTTATTTGGCTACCTCGCTGGACTGTGTGATGCTCAGTGCTTCTTCATTCGCCCCTCTGTGCTGAATTTCTTTCTCTATATTTCATGTGGTGATGGATGCTGTGATGAATGTTTGGAAGGTTGTGCCATTTGGAGCCACAGAGCCGTCATTATGAAAAATACATAGGTGTAATTTACAAAGCTGTCACACCATTGTTTTGCTGCCAGTGCGAACGTGACACATTAAGGGCAGGGCGAAGACTTGTTTACCTTTATGAATATGTATAATGTGTACCGTTCAAACGATGGGACCCGTTTACCACGTTTTGCGAATGTCTTCTAAGTCTTAAAATAAACAAAGCAGAAATATTTCTAGGTTGTTGGAAAAGATATTTAAGACCTTAACGTTTATTAAGCTGTAAATGTAGAAATATTGTTTGGTATTTTCTCCAGGTCTATACTAGTATCAGAATCCTTTCATGGAATGGTGTTTGAATGGTTTAACTGGGTTTGGGTGTGAGGTCTGTTTGTCTACAGTGAAGTAAAAGTGTCCAAACTTGGGATGCATCTAAAAATGACGGAACAAAAAAGTATTGTCTCTTTAAGTACATCTGATGACGCTAACAGGAACCAGAAGCAATAGATGTCCTTATTGTGAGACTACAACTAATACTAATTTGAATAATAAGGGCATTTTTGTAAGGCAAGAATGGTTTCTAACCAATAGGACACAGAGGACACCGTGATGGTGTCTGTTACAGAATGTGTAGAATGTGTGTATTAGCTGTTAGCAGTGACTGTTAGCAGTGACTGATTATTACCCAGTAATACACCAGTGAAACCAATACTGATAGTAATGGTGCTTCGATCACTTCAGTTTCTCTAAAGCTTCATACTATTAAGGTCATCTTAAATAGTAAGACTGATTCAAGTGATGTTCATTGTACTGCTGAATGATACCAGAACATGTTTAACAACATCTCTAAATATTACTGAATTGTATTACTGTGTTCACTGGTGACTAAAAGTGAATACAGAACAAATAAGTCATTTTATAACTGTAGACAAATGTACTGAGGGGATAAAAACTGAATACGGTGGATACAGGTGGGTCTAGGCCTGTTTAAGTTTGGGGACCCCCACTTTAAGCTGTAAGATGTTAGTAACACACACTACTGAAGTTATATTAAGCTAATTCGTGTCTAAAATCGAAGCATCTTTAAAGCATCTTCTAAAGAAGTGATTGCTGAGAGATGCTCCTCATTTGTTGAGGTTGTGCTGAAATGAGAGTATAGAGAAGATATTTCTGTCAAAAATGAAGTTTCTCCACAGTGGAAAGGTCTTGATGCACATAGTTTACTGTGCTGCAATTACTGTAATTTGTTCTGTAATTATGTAATGCAGTGGAGGTGGATTTTCAGACTCCCTTCGTCCCCTTTTTACAGTAAATTAGTGTCTTTTTGAACAAACGTGCTCTGGCGTGGTTTTATGTAATTACACAAAGGCCAACAGAAATAAGTCTCTTTCTATAATGCCATTTTTGTCCTTTGTCAGCTTGTGAAGCTGACAGCAGGGGTGGCGAACTTTATGCATAGCAATCTGTCCCTGAACTGTGCAAAGCTGCCGATTTATATACAGAATGAATGGCCACGTGTCTAGGACTGCCATAGAATAGCAATACATCGCAGTAACGGACTTACATACTTATTGCTGCATGGATACAACAGCATTTTCAGTGGCGGAGTTCAAGAATCAAGAAAACCTTCTGAAATGGTTGCTTGTAGGATTGCTACAAAGGCAAATCAAGGCCCCAGCAGCCTCTGCACAAATATGCATTCATTGACTCAATAAATAATGCACCAAAATGGAGTTACTGGATTAAGTGAAACTTTGTGTGAATGTAATGATATATGTGCTGTTGGGTGTACTGTTCCGTATGGGCCTGTAAATCCTTCACACTCATCGATTCCTGAAGCTGATGTCCCAGCTGATTGTAGGGCAGTAGAGGAAGCATTTTTACACCTTCTTTTGCCAAGACCCAGGATCTAATTAGACCACACCTGGAATCATTTACATACTGTATCTGCCTGAAACCTAACTGCGTGCCAGGTTTTGCATCAGTCTGACATTGTGTTCTTTGTCTGTAAGTGTAGCTTTCTAAAAGAATCATCGTATCCTCACAGCAAAGTTCAGCATCAGAGGTTTTCAGACTTTTGCTTTGGGCCCTCTGTTATTTTGAGACTGTGAAATATGGAATTTAAGGAGTAATCTTACGTCAGATATTACAGAAATGTGCTGTCTTTGCTCTGATTTTACTATTTACAATAACCAAAAACAGACCAAGGCTGCCCAAACTTTTGCAAATAAAAAGCATTCTTGCTTAAAATGTTTTAAAAAATCCATTCCAGGAGGCCAGAAGTTCTAGTCTATTATCTGCGCGTGGGCTTCAGTGTATCAGATTCATTCATCCAATGTGTGGAAGTTGATTTGTATTTGCGCCGACAGCGCTGTCTAGCAGCAAGCACAGAATATGAATGCTGGAGGTACTGTGTCTTGTTAATACACACAGTTCTAGCAAAGCTCCAAAATTGTTAGGTAACTAATGACTTTTGTAATGTTTGACAAAAAGAAAGACGCTTTGTTCCCTGCTACAAAGCAGCCCATGATAAAGCAGTGGGTACCACTGGGCTGAATCTCAAATTACTCTATTCCTTATATAATGCACTATACGGGCTTTGAAACGTTGGCTTCCGCAGCTGAGTATTATTCTCAGTGTCCAGTAGGATATTGAGCCGGATGAGAATCCTAAATTACCCTTTCTTAGGCATATTTATGCAGCATGGGGGTGCAGAAGCCATTATACAAAAAACCGTACTATATAGGGACTAGGGAGTGATTTGGGGATCAGAGTGTTTTAGATGGTCACCCTGGTTCCTCAGTGCTTTCTCCTTATAACTAAGGATATGTAACATTGTAATCACAGAGCTGAAACGTCAGTAACTTTAAACAGCACAAATCTGTTCTTCTATAGAAGGAAAGTAAACGCCGATTCATGCTCAGTAAAGTGCACTTTGCATTGTTAACCAGCTACTGTAAGCACTGCACAGCGCTGTATGAACGCTAGCCAGTCTGTGTTTGTTCTGTCAAAACGGAAAATATGGACATCTCTTTGAAGATAAATGGTCTTTTTGTGTCTTCAGTCTGTGGACACAAGTATTCGTTGTTTCTGAAAGTATTAAAAAGAGTTTATCCTGCTTTTGTTGGAGATTTTAGAACATTGCTGTGCGGATTTGGTTGCATTCAGTGTTAGTGAGGTGATCATATTGGATGATTACCACCTCGCATCCTGGACGGTGCACCATCATTCCTGAGAGCGAAGTTCCAGTGCTTCACAGCTCCATGGAGCTCCATGTACATGCATCATTGGTGGAGGACAATTCTTGGAGAAGACGCTGGCTGTGACCTTGTTTAGGTTTTAAGTTTGTCCACATTGTAAAGTGGAATTTGCACATGTTTTTGAGGGCACTATAATCTCCCACAATTCACTGGAAATTATAGTAAACATCGTAGCTTCCTGTACGAGCTGAATATGAACCAGAATGCAACTGAGAGGTTCATTACTAAAGCAACACAGTGGACCGAATGGAGCTGATTCTCATATAACTATCTAGCTAAGCCAACGGTAGGAGCCACTGGATGCTGTGAAGTTCAGATTTTTTTTTTTCTCATGTAACGTTCGTTCATTAATGGGAGGCTTGTGTTTGTAAACAACATAATCAAGGATTATTCCATGAACTGCACAGAGCTTTACTAACTTCAGAAATCAGATTGTGTGTGTGTACGGAGCTTAAACATGGATCAGACACTCCTGTGTTTGTTTATGCGACTGGTGCTGTCGCGCATTGCTGATGAGAAAGTGTCTGAATTCATTTGTGAACTAAATAATTTTTCTTCATGTAGTGCAACACTAGTGAGGGAACTGGGATCTGCTTCAGCCACAGCTACTGTTCGACTCAGTCGCCCAGCACTTTAAACAGATCTTGGCCGAAGTTTACCTCTGGCTTCACGAAGCAGCACAAATTCACAAATGGGTAGAAGGGAATGTGCAGGAATTGCTATTAGTAAGATAATGTATTAACGTGCGAGTGGGTGAGTGTGTAAATCTGTGTGTGTATCTGTCACCATGGCTTATCACAGCGAATAGTTCCATCTACAATTCCATCAGATTACAGCAGTGGAGCTAAGCTCTATTTGCTGCTCACACAAACCAAAGGTGCCGAACCAGTATGGTGCATTCCAGTCCAGTTTAACCCTTGGCTGTGCCACCTCTTATCTAGTCTGAGGTCTGTTTAGCAAGACACTCTCAAAGAGCCAAATCGTTACTTAGTGTTTCTTAAAATGAGCTGCTTTCTATTGCAAGTTAATCTCCCAGTCACACACAAGTACTGCGGATCTGTTTAGAAGCATTCTGAGGTGGAACTACACATCTTCACCAGATCCTTGCCATCTCCTTTGAGAAATCGCTGGTCACTCCCATCTGCAGAAGCACAGAGCTTTTGATGACCATTTATTCTTCTCAACTCATGTTGAAAGCCTGAGCATCCATAGAATCCAACCTTTTTTTGAAACACCCTGTGCACAGACATTCAGTCATTGATTGGAACATCAGTTTCACACACCTTGTGTCCAAAACCGTTATTTGGAGCCTTGCTTCTGCTTCACAGAAAAGCCGTAGTCATTAAAGTCTTAAAAACATTTGTTTTCTGGTGTTAAAATAATAAATTCAGCTTTCGGGTAATCCACTTTACAGAATTATAGCCCAAATCCTTTTTCGCCTTCATTTTGTCAGTGCTTTCCACATCACAGGAACCCCACATCAGGCCCTTGTGACTGATCTTACCCGGCTGCACGACTGGTCTCTAACGTTCAGCCATGTAACTCCACTCTGTTCCTTTCACCGCTTTCCTGTGGCTACCTGATTTTGAACCCTTACGCTGGCAGTTGTCAAAACCCAATCCATGCCTAGAGCTCTTTCAACTTCAATTGCAGCTTGTCTTGACCCACCGTCCTGCAACATACATGGAAGAAAATCATCCATCCCTTTTTCTATCTTGGCACTTAAGTGGTAGAAAGTGGTAGAGTGAACTTCCCCTGGGTGTCCAAACAGCAGAGTTGTTTGCTGTCTTCAGATGCCGATTGAAGACTCATGTCCTTCAAGAACACTTATATCAGCACTTATCTTTCGCTTATTAAAGGTTATGATTTTACTCATGTCTCACTTGGTTTGACTTCCCGGCCAAGTGTAGCATCTTGAGCATTGTGCATCTAGCTATTGATATCTGGAGTCTAGTGTATATAAACTAGACGAGGGCATTTTCTATGCAAATAAGATAATAAAGAACATTTTTGTTAGTCGCTCTGAAAAACACAACAGGCTTAAATGTGATGTAAATGCAGTTTGAACTGTTGTAAGATAGATGTTGCTTTTTAACTGCAAGATATGCTTTAAGGCTTTGGAGTGTAGTGGAGACAGAATTTAAATTTTAGTGTTTGAAGAGTGGGGAGGGACGGGGGGATGTTTTCTTGAATAGGTATAGCATTTTTGCTTTTGCCCTTAGCACCTATTGTAGGTGGGAACATGAACACCTTCCATTACCGAGTGTCCTGCAGTAAAAGGTAGGCATTTGGGATATAAAAAGCGATTTCATCTTCTTTACTTTTTCATACTAAACTGCTACCCTCTGTCATCTTGGGTACGCAGAAGCATAAACTCTGTTCAGCCTCTGTTACCCGGACTATAAGACTATTCATCCCGCTGTGTTAAAATCCGTCATTACAATAAAATGGCTCTGTGGCGTTCAGCTCGTTTTTTTTGCGGGACGTTCTTCAGCGAGAGGTCGAATTCACACAATGCCTTTTGTTCCACTTTCGATTGTGAGCGGCCATTCTGTTCAAGCTAGAAAGGGAGGTGGAGGGGGATGGAGCACAATGGATCAATTTGAATGGCGTTGACAAACTTCACTTAAATGTAGTTTAAAAAAAAAAGCACTATTGTTCATTTTTCATGGTTGTTTGTACCTCCTGACTCCAATTTGTGATATTAATGTAATTTGGGGCTAGGTGCCGGTGTGGAGGATGAGGGGCCGGTGAGGGACAGCTGCATGCCAGATCATGCCAATGTTTTTGTCGGCAGTCCGTATCTGCTCTGGGATTCTACTAATGGGTTTTGTAATAAGCCTCAACCCTCTGTGCTTTCTCTGTGCTTGTTTCACAAAAGCCCCATCAATTCCCAAGCCATGTTCCTCCATTATGGCATCTCAAAACAAAATTCTGGACTTGGCCAAGGAGACAGAAAAGACACTACAAGGGCGTAGGCTGTAGAGACTTAATAGGGACTTTCAGCAGCAACGGTAGCTGGGATGTTTATGGAAGATGAGAATATTTCTGCCACTGTCGCTTACGGTTCTGTTAAAGCAGAAATGTCTGTTTGCCGTAGATGCTAAAAGTAAGTTTGATCTGATTTGAAGATGACTTTGGTTTCCATGGCTATTTCCTATCTATAAAGGCCCATATTCTACACTTTTTCTCACACTTATTTTTTCTCTTCTGAAGTCCATTTCTGAGGTTTGTAATCATATGCATCAGAACCAGGCCCAGAACCATTTTTCAAGCTCTATTAGAGTTAAACAAGCTTCTATATGTTCATGATCCCTGTTCTTAATGGATGTCATTTATTTCTGCCTTTTTCAAAGAGCAGCTTCGACTGAAACTCTTAGAGGTGTAAGAAAGATTTCAGACTTCAAAGTTGAGACACTTCTTTAAGATGTTTGCTTTTTGGCAGCCAGGAAGAATGCAATGTTTAATATTTTACTCCATTCTTCCCCGGCAGTAACTGTGACTCCTCATCACTTCAGTATAGATGGGAAAGCCAAGGTTCTATGAGCTGAATAGGTAGTCATACAGCGGTTGGACAATGAAACTGAAACACCTGGTTTTAGACCACAATCATTGATTAGTATGGTGTACTAGGGCCTCCTTTTGCAGCCAATACAGTGTCAATTCGTCTTGGGAATGACATTTTTTGGATACATTCCGGGTTATCACCCCAACATCCCTTTCAAACAGCGTCCTCTTGCGTCCACAGTTAATCCTGTTGGATGTGGTTGGTCCTTCTTGGTGGTGCTGATATTACCCTGGATACCGTGGCTCTTGATACACCACAAAGACTTGCTGTCTTGGTTACAGATGCACCAGCAAGACGTGCACCAACAATTTGTCCTCTTTTGAACTCTGGTATGTCACCCATAATGTTGTGTGCATTGTAAAATTTTGAGCAAAACCTTCACACTCTGCTCTTACTGGTGCAATGTGCAATTAATGAAGATTGACCACCAATCTGCTCCAAATTAGCCATGAAACCTCCCACACTACAATGACAGGTGTTTCAGTTTCATTGTCCAACCCCTGTAAGAAGACTTTGCAGTGATGTTGATGTTCTTCTTACCTTGTATAAGAGAGGTTAGTGGATGTGTGTCAATGCGGACACTAGAAAAATGTAGAATCACCTGTTTCTTGGCGCTGCCATGCTTTCTTTGTCCTATTGTTGGACACTTTAATACTTTCTGATCATTGTTGATCAACAATGACTTGTATTAAATCAACAGTAACACATGACTGATGTATGACATTTCTATTGGTGTGTTTTCTACATATAAAAGGTACAAGGAGTCGCTTCCCTGTCAGCAATGACCCAGGGAGCGCAGGGGGAGCCCATTTCTGAGGGAACTGGACTCGTTGTATTGATCGAGCTGCTATTGGATATCGTTTCCCTCAAGGACGCTTCTCTGTGTGTTGCTTTGTAAAGCCAGGATAGACCTGCATCTCTTTACGCAGAATAAAACCCACATGGCACATTGAGCCTGTTGTCAGAGGAAAGCGCGATGGTTGTTTCTTTGTTTTGCTGTCTGACAAGTCCAAAGTCTTTGCTGGTTTTCTTCATGCTTTCATCCTTTAGAAATTCAGCCTTAGCCCATAATTTATGAGAAGGGAGGATGTAAACAACAACTACACAACACATCTCTCTTGAGAAAATCAGAAAAAGCAAATCATTTCGATGCTGGGCTGTAGGATATGTGCCCCAAGCACTTTTGGAAGAGTGGGTGCGGTGGTCAGCTGATGGTGTGGGACTGCAGGTTGGCCGGTGCCAGTGCCTTCACCTCCTGCAGTCGGTTCAGATAGGCTGCCAATGCTTTGGCCATGCAGAGTCAGCACAGTCCCACTGCTTCATGCATACGCACACTCGCTCTTGGCAAGATGGCGCTGTTCAACCCTGACCATGTAATAGGATGAATAGGATGTCCTTCAGGGAGGAAATGACCCAGAGGAGCCAGATACTGTGGCACAGAGTGTGGGGTTTGATTGGGGTGGTGCTGTATAAAGGATCAGGAGAGAAAGAACAGTAGGTAGAGAGTGAGAGGAGACCCAAGAAGGTTAATACTCTGTGCAGAGTCGAGGCCTTTTTCCTGAGTCCAGTGGGGGTCTGAGGTTTGGATTGTTTTTTTGTTTTTTTTTTGCTTTTGGGTTTCAGGCTGACCTGAACCACATGATGTTCATAATGCTGCTTTGACAAGATAACATATTGTATTGGCAGATCAACCAGTGTGTTAGCTTTATTACCAGGTATTAACATAGTTTCTCCTCTGTGACTTATCCAAAGTCCTATGGATACTGTAAAATCAAGATGCACATTCCTAAAGATCATAACAGAGAATTTAAGTCCAACGGCTCTCAAATATGTTTAAAGCAGTAAATGGATTGTGAATAAAGGATGATCTTATCTTAAAACAACAAATATAAAATATCAGTCCTTGCACTTTTTGGTAAAATAAAAATGTGTGAAAAGAGTTTAAAAAAAAAAAAACATGCATATTAATGAGAGAAGAACAGACGATCGAAATGACAGCAAAAACAGTCAATATAAGAGTGCTTCTAGTAGAGAGAAGCACTCTGGACCTTGCTGTGTGGCAGGTCTAATCCATCATTCAGACTGAGAGACCCTTATTCTTCTCTCTATGCTCATGAGCCCCTGGACTGCAGACATTACGTTTACTCTTGAAAGGTCAGAAAGTAGATTTTTCCATTAAAGGCAGTTGAAAAAAAAGAAAAAAAAAAGAAAATAGATTATTGCAGATCAGTATAAGGTGTTGGAGCATTGGATGATGAGGGGAATGTCCATAATGTTGTCTGAGCTAACAAATGCGGTGGGCAAAGCAACATAAGCCATGTGACAAATAACGCCATGTGTAATCATTTTAGCTGAAATCCTTTGGTTATGCAACAGTACGGTTCTTTGTCATGAAATCCTTTGGAAGGAGTGACTGAAAGATGAGGAATCCACGTGTTTCAAAGAAGGCCACCATCAAGACCACTGGACAAGTGGAAACGTCCTGTGACAAGTGCAGCTTGTTCCAAAGTGGCCTAAGCAAGTCACAGTAGAGTAGCACACATATAAATACCCTTTACCAGCCAATTATAACTTAGAGCTTCACATTAGCAATGGACTGCTGAGTCATTTGAAAGAAAAATGAAATGTGAAGATTAAGAGCCAAATCTTGTACTAACAAAAAGTGTTCAGCTGAGTTTTAAGTGGTGGTGCACTGTCCACCAGTCAAGAAACAGCTGTGTCTACAATCAGCAGTGAAGTGAGTTTGAAGGAATTTCAGGAAAAGAATACTTGGCCAACTGTGAAGCATGAGGCCGAATCTATGATGCTTTGGGTTGTGTTGCTGCCAGTGGCACTGGCAATATTGCACAGGCAAAAAAAAAACTCTGAACTAAACATCATAGAAAAATTATGTATGGACATATCACACACACACACACAGACACACACACACACACACACACACAGTTTTTAAGTTGTATGGTAAAGCATCAGCCCATATGGTGTGAATGTGGTGTAAAGCTGTTGCTGCTGTGAACTCAAGGACAAGCAGCTGAATGATCAAAGATCCATTTGCTAATGTACTCGCTTCTGAAGGGCCACTGCTCTAGAACTGGAGGTAATGATGTTTCACACATCCAGAGTGGAACGGTTGGGTAGATGGGGAGTCATTCCATCTGTTTATCAAATTATTGATGTAATTCACTGTTTTAAATACTAATGGGATTGATAATTAAAGTTCAGCACAGAGACTATGTAAACTGTAAATCCTTCTTTAAAAATCCACACACCAGGGTTTTAATGCAATCCTATTAGCAGCGTCAGATGGAGGACCATTAAAAAAATAAAGCCTAATTCTCTAATTCTTTAATTGCTCATGTTTTCCTGTCTGTGGTTCTTACAGCAGTGAACTTTTGTGCTAAAAGGTGTGATGGACAAAAAGCAAACGCTATATATATATTTATATATATATATATTTTTTTTTTTTTTTGTGTGAGATCAGTTTTTGACACTAAAATATGAGTCATATTTAGTGTTTGTTGGCATTCTGATATCATTCACTTGTAATGGACTTGCACTTTTGGAAAGCACACTTGTGATTCAGAAGAGGTCCTTAAAAGTTCTCTCATCAACTGCATAACTGAATAGGTCTCAGCAGGTGCCCAGATGAAGGTCAATGGAATGGTAATAGAACCGTCCAGATATTTGGAGCACTTGAGTTGAGATGCATTTTGTAATCCAATTTTCATTTGAAAAGATGAGTAACAGAGTATTTATCCTTTGCGGTTTGCAAAGGTATTGAGCATCGTGGTTAAGCTTGGGCAGAATTCTCGAAATGCTCTGAGGAATTTTCATAATCCACGGTGAATACATTGATACTGTATGTATTATAGTATGTTGTTTATTGAAGCCTAACCTTTGTAAATAATTTTCATAATTGTTAAAAAAATTAAAAAAAATAAAAAATTTGTATGTATATATATATATATATATATATATATGTATATTATATATATATATAAGAGACAGGTCCATGCTAGTGCTTGTCTTCCTAAGATGTGTATAAGAGACAGATATATATCTATATATAAAATTCTCATAATTGTTAAAAAAAAAAAAATATATATATATATATATATATATATATATAATAAAAATAATGACAATACACAGTTTGACAGCTGTCATTTTGCAATTCTCATTTCTCTTTAATATCAAAACTATCATATAACCATTGTACAGTGGACATTGATGACTAGTTTACTTTATTAAATAAACTAGATATTGGATTAAAACCGCTGGCTTTTCTCAAACAGAGAACTCTGTAGCTGTAGCTTTTAGGGATGTCAAACTATGCAGATGTCTGGTTGTTATGCTGAGTTTCACACTACACCACTCTGGATGACTTTGTTTACATTTTAGTGATTGGTTTATGTAGACAGTTAACCTGGTTTACTTTAATAAAGGTTTGATTACATAATCTATGCATTGGGTGGTAACTGTTACTGGCCTTCTGCCAGCAGAATTGGTGAAGCTGAACACTTCTAAGGCACGAGGCAGTGAGTTTGTTATTACTGTTAATGCAGCTTTAAGAGACAGTAAAGTTTTCGCCATCTTTTCTGGTTCCCGTCATCACCACTGTGAGCGATAGGATTTATTGAGAATGGTGCATTTCACACCATTACATACAACATTTACAACTTAATGGTTGAACTATGCAGACAATAAAAGAAAACGTCCCTTTAAATTGAGGAATTTTAATAACAAGGTGGAAGAGGAACAGTTTTTATGTGTTTACAGGTACTGAGTGTCTAGAGAGGCCACTCAGGTGCTTGTTCAGTCTTTTGTCATTTCAAGACTAGAACTGCAGCTCCCTTCTAGCTGGTCTTCCTATGAGACCATCAGACCATTGCAACTTATCCAGAATGCAGCAGTGCGGCTCTTCTTCAATGTCCCTAAATTCAGTCACGTAACTCCTCTGCTGTGTTCCCTTCAGTGGCTCCCGGTAGCTGAACATCAGATTCAAAACCTTGATGCTGAACTACAAAACCAAAATCGGACCAGCACCTCCATACATGATGGCAATGGTCAAAACTCGAGCTGTACCAAAAGACCTTTGAGCTTTAAGTACAGCTCGGCTTGACCCACCGTCCCTCAAAACACAAGGAAAACATGCATCCAGACTCTTTTCTGTTCTGGCACCAAAATGGTGGAACGAACTTCCCCTGGGAGTCCGAACAGCTGAGTCCCTCACTGTCTTCAAACGCAGACTGAAGACTCATCTGTTTCAGGAGGATTTAACTCCATAAAGATATTTGTTTCAACAGGATCTAAACGTGCGGAATCTCTAGATTCTAGCCTCGTCTACTAGCTAAGGATGTTCTAAGTAAACAGCAAAGCACTTTTGTAAGTCGCTCTGGAAAAGGGCATCTGCTAAATACCGTAAATGTAAATGTATAATGTGCATAATGTTGCTGTCACTCAAAACCAATCAATCTCTATTTTTACTTTGACTCTTCCAGTTTTTACACATTTATACATCAAAGTCAAGTCAAAGTGAACTTTGTCATTCAGACTTTACAGCCGGACTGCAGAGCTGAAGAAGATTGTGTTTCTCTAAAGTTGGCGTGAGCAAGAAACACAAGAATTTATACAATATATACACATAATTTTGCGCATTGTTCAGTGATATTACTACTGATGAATGGACCAATAGAAATGCTTAAAATATATATTTTTCACACCAACTTCCATTCAAAGTTAAAGGTTCCTTTTGCTGTACAGTTGCCTTTTCACAGGTTCTAGGTTTTTGCATGAGATATAGGTTAGAACTGTTTTGATACGGAACAACATATCGATTATTGAAATGAACAGTTGATTATTGAGATTATAATTAACTCTCATATAGCTATGAACTTTTAAATTTAGCTGTAGGTTATTTTGTACTCTCCCGTACAAAATTACAGTACACCCTCTACAGAACTTAAAAACAGGGATGTGCATCAATAAATTATGGCAAATGTAAATCAGTTTTCCCAGCATTTTTAATCCATGCAAAATGAAAGGAGACAGGTGGGTAATATTTATTAATCATTTTATATTCCTGCTTTGTTTTTATTAGACTTATTTTGACATGGTCTGTTTGTTTGTATTAGTGATGTTTATTTTGACATGGTCGGTTTGATGTAGTGGAGGCATGGATTAATTGCCTCTCTCTCACGCTCCATTTTCTTTAATTCCATTGGATATTAAAAGTTAATAGCAGATTCCATCATTCTGAGGTGGAATTACTGGATGATTTCTCTTTTTCCCCCAGTCAACCTGTGTTTATATGAGACTCCAGCGAGTCGCACAGATAGAACTGTGCTCTCCACACACACACACACACACACACACACACACACACTACAGTGACGTTGCTGCAGATGTGTGGCTGTGTAGACACACTCCATTTATGTGACAGCTGCTCAGTCTGTATGATTTCACTGCAGCTTGGTGTCCTGGTTGAGGGAATTATTACTGTAACACAGCGGCAGTTCAATTTTGACAATCTTTAACAGCTTAACAGCTTTACTTTATTTACCTCCAATGTCTCAGATTTTTGCCTTTGGAAAGTAACAGTGTGACGTACAGTAACACACTGAAGAGATTTTCCAGTAAACTAATAAACACATCGAGTCCTAATGAGCTGGTCTGCTCTTCAAAAATGTGCATCTAATTCTCTGTTTATCTTAACAATTACCCAAAGGCTGCCCTGCATTCTTCTGCAGAACAAAGGCTGTTTTCTTATGAACTAAAAGTGAATATATAATAGATTTTTTTTTTTCTTTCATGTCTGCACTTTTGCCCTCGCCAGGCGGCTGCTGATAGCCACAGAGAGACTGGAGCACTGAGAGGAAGTGGCCTTCTTCTTGGTTCTTGACCTTTTAAGTAGTGAGAAATTGAGGTCATCTACTGTGGCAGTCCAATTATGTCCTAGCACTAGTTAGATTAGCGGCAAAAGGTCTACCAATGCATTCACAAATCTTAGTCTAGCTGAATCTGGTTTTGGCTTTAGAGGAGAGCAAATTGACACACTTCAGTTGAAATCAGTTTATGAAAACCTGTCGAAATCCTCGCTTTCGCTCTATGGAAATGCATCGTTAGCTTCATGCAGCAATGCGCTCGCAGGAAATATGCTGAATATTTTAAAACGCTGCTAATCAACTCTTCTCACATAGTCATGCCCAATAATGTTGGCACCTTTGACTCTATAGCAGCACACTCATTTAATACCAATGAAGCGCTCCTTCTCCAGCAATGTGGCGAGGGATGGGCCTTGAACATTTGCTGCATTAACATATTTATTAACGCCGTCCTTATTGGTGAATGCCATCCACCTGCATTAGCATTCTGTCAGATTAACATTCTGTTGCTCTTCCAGGTGGTTTTCCTGCTCGGGGCTGACTTTGCAGGCTGTGAAATTTGCATTGCGCCTGGTCCAGACGCCGGCCATCCAAACAGACCCCTCCAGCCATTCATTAGGACACGAATCAGGCCTGCCACTGATGGCCAGCATAGTCTGTGCTTCAGGAGGGCCAATCTGATTCATTAATCAAGCGTTTCTCTTCATTTTGGAGTTGCAGTGGCGGTGGCTTGGGGCAGATGTTTGAGAGATAATGAGTTGGGATTGTGCTTGATCACGTTCCAGTGCAGGGCCCCTGCAAGGCCACAAGCTCATTTGCATAGTTGGAATTCTTATTTAACTAAGCCCTGTAAACACTGACTGTCAAAACAACTTTTAGGACGGGCTAATGCGTTTGTACTGTAAGCAAACCCATAAAGTAAACATGCCGTCTTCTGCAAGAAATGACACTGCGAACCTAAGGTATCCCTGTTTGGTGAAGTGGTAACACTCTTTCTGTTACTGTTTATAGCTTTTATTCTAAAATAAGAGACCGAATGTGGAAAATAGTGTGTGGAACATTATGCTCTCTCCAGATGGTTGCTTTCTTAAAAGTAAATGTGCTACAAGAGACATTTTGCCAAATTGCTCGCTCATGTTGAGACTAAACATAAATGAATTTATCAAACTACACTTGCTGTTATTACGTGGTGTAGTGGCTCTATCAGTAAGAGTTCGGTTCTCCTACTGATTCCATCTGAACTTTCACCTTAAAGATTTGCCATTATTATCACCTGCATTTCATTATGTTACTTTAAGGTCGGTTAGAATATCAGCTCTGTTACTGAGGGACCTCCAGGTTTAAGCAATATAGGAGAATATAAGTATGTGTAATATAAATGCATCTCATATGCACTAATATGTAAATACTAGTGTATATACTACTAAATACCTTATATCAAAAATACTCACATCTCAAAAAATGAAAATCATTAAAAAGCTTATTTGTATGTGTATATATTTGTTGGTCAGAATTAAGGCGACTTAAACAAGCGTAGAGGTTGCAGATGACTTTGACTGCAGGCTGGTTCGGGCTGACTTTAACACTAGTTGGTGCTTGTTTCGGTTGCATAGCTGGATGCGCAGTACATTTGCAGAACCAATTGCTGAGTGTTGTGTTGACAGAATCAATGGCTCGAGGAAAACATACTGTACCTCCACTTTACTGACCTGACAGCAAGTTCACTTTAATAGCCCCTGATGTTTGACACCTGCATGGATGCACACAGGCTGGAAGAGAGCGTGGCTGATGATTGCTATCTGTATACTCCATCCCTAGCGTGGTAAAAGTTTTTTAGAAGCCATCCTCTTTTCAACTTAAGCTTTTTTACGAATGGTCTTGTGTTTGCTTCCAGAGTTGGTTGGAATTTCGTGGAACCTATTCTTTCCTTTAAACGAGAGATGCAACAAACCCCCATGATTGATCCACCCCCACCAAACCAAATACTTCTATTTTAACCTCGTTGGTCCACAGGACCAAAAATGCATCAGACTTGTTTAGATGTTCTTTTGTAAACCTCTGATGTGGGATCTTTTGGTGAGGTCACAGGTTTTCTTGATGATGACTCTTCCATGAAGGCAATATTTGTGCAGGTGTTGCTGAAAAGTAGAACAACGTACCACAACTCCTGATGGTCTTTTGCCGTCAAGTGGGGATTCAGATTTGGCTTTATAGCAATGAGCAGTTGTTTCTGAGCATGTTCTTGGTCTTTCCGATCTTATCTTGACCTGTACTGTTCCTGCCTTTTGGAGATCATTTCATCTTCAACTTGCGTAACCTTTCGCAGTAACAGTAGTTTTGGGTGTGCCTCTCAAGCTCCATCACGTTTGATTCAGTTCCAAAAGGCCCTCCTAGCCTGATCATTCAGTGTGCCTGGGCAGCCAGCTCTGGGAAGAGTCCTGGTGGTTCTTTGCAGCAGAATGTTTTTCTGTAGCCTTCCCCAGATCTGTGTCTCTGAGGTCTACATTAGGTATTCATTAGACTTCATGGCTTGGTTTGTCCTCTGACATGCACCGACTACTATGGGACCTTATATAAACCAGTGTGTCCCTTTCCAAATCATCTCCAATCAACTGCATTTACCACAGGTGTCGAATCAATCTGTAGAAACATCTGAAAGATGATCAGTGGAAACAAGATGCACCTGAGCTCAATTTAGAGCATCATGGCAAAGACTGTAAAAAAATACTTTTTTACATGCTATATGTTTGTGTTTATTTATTAATAAATTTGCAAAACGGGCCCCGAATGGCATAGCGGGCCAAGGTGCTCCCACTCTGATCCTGGGGTCGCTGGTTCGAATCCAGGTTCATGCTGCTCACCATGGGCAGGTCCAAGCCTCAAATGAGCAGCCAGTGGGCAAACAGTGTCAAGGAAAAACTCCCTCAGTCTTGGAAGAAGATACCTTGAGAGGAACCAAGGCTCAAGAGAGGAACCCATCCTCCTCTGGTCGACACAGGAGAGTATAAACAACGGCACAATACATTGGGATGGAAAGTAGAAAAGAAATGAAATGAAATAAAACAGAGGGAAGGACAATAAAGATAGTTTGCTTGTAGTAGTGATACAGGTATGAATGAATAATGAAGTCCATGCAGGTGGCGTAGTCGAGTCTGGCAGTAGTACTAGGAAGTGGATGAGTGGACCGGCATCCGGGGCAGTTCAGGACATGGGGGGAGAGAGGGAGAAAGGTTATTGCCCCCTTAGAGGTGTTAATGAAAAGCCTGTGTAAAGAGAAAGGTTTTCAGGCGTGATTTAAAGATGGAGAGAGTGTCTGAGTCCCGAACAGTAGGAGGAAGGCTGTTCCAGAGCTGGGGGGCTTTAAAAGAGAAGGCTCGACCCCCAACAGTGTTCTTTTTAATTCTAGGGACAGTCAATAGGCCAGCGTCCTGAGAACGCAGTCTGCGTGAGGGGTTGTAGGGTATTAAGAGGTCTTTTAGGTAATGGGGGGCTAAACCATTTAGTGACTTGTACGTTAGTAGCAATATTTTGTATTCGATTCTGAATTTAATGGGAAGCCAATGGAGGGATGAAAGAACCGGACTAATGTGGTCAAATTTCCGAGTTCCGGTGAGAACCCTCGCAGCAGCGTTTTGTACTGATTGGAGCCTCTGTAGTGATTTCCCTGAACTACCAGCTAGAAGGGCATTACAATAGTCTAGTGTAGATGTGATGAATGCATGCATTACTATCTCTGCGTGCTTGTGTGAGTGATTTACGCATTTTAGTAATATTGCGTAGGTGGAAGAATCCCGTTTTACTACGTTACTAATGTGGCTGTCGAATGCAAGGTCGGAGTCAAATATAACCCCAAGATTTCTTACAGTTGTGCTCGGCGTAATTGAAAAACCATCTAGGTTGATTGGGTCAAAGGGTTTATTAGATCCTAATATTAAGATCTCTGGGTTTTTTTTCAGAGTTTAGTAAAAGGAAATTTTGTGTCCGATTTTTAATCTCTTTAACACAGTTTGTTATTCGGCTGAATCAATGATCCTCATTAGGTTTTGCTGATATGTAGAGTTGGGTGTCATCCGCATAACAGTGAAAGTCAATGTCATGTTTTCGGATGACATCACAGAGCTCCTCCCACACCTCATAAGTGTGCTGCTGGTCAACACGGGCGTCTGCCGTCCATTGTGTCAGAACCGGGGATCCGGCGTTCTCCTCCAAGAGCGATGGCTGGCCGGCAACGATACAAATGGCGGCAGTTCGATAAGAGGCGGTAGGCTATCGTCACATGACTCAGAGGAAACGTGGACGATCTCTCCCCCCTAGCGTCGAGAGCAGGGCATGTAATGTGAGAGGCTACTTAGGGGGATGGGTAATTGGCACATCTAAATTAGTAGGGGTGAAAAATTGGAAAAATATACAAATAAATAAATAAATTTGCAAAACTTTCACTCAAACTTTTCTCACTTTGTCAACGTGGGGCATTGTGTGTAGAATTTTGAGTGAAAAAATTGAATCCATTTTGAAACGAGGCTGTAACATAACAAATTGTTCAAAAAAATGAAGAATGAATACTTTCCGGATGCACTGTAAAGCTAGAGGAAAGGGTTCACCTACGATCTAAGAAGTTAAGAAAAACCTAAGAAATGAAATGATATCAATTAGATTTAGAAAAAAAAAAAATGTTCTCATGTGTGAATGAAATAAATCATAATTGTGCTGGTGTAGAACATTGCACCACCACTCTGCCTTAGCGAAAAGGTCTCTATTTAGAGGCTCGAATCTCTCGGGATGCCCAAACATTTGCATGGTGCCTTTTTCCTTTTCGAACTAAAATCTTAAGCCAAAGTATGTAGGTGTAGTGCAGTTATATAAACGGCCCTTCAGGAAAGTGTTAGCAGTTTTTGTTTGTGTGAGTGTGTTACAGGGTATTGTACATTTTGTTGGGGATGGGATTGCTACTATCCCCCCTAATTAATAAATCACCACTTTGCAAGATTAGGCTGTGTCTGTTGTGCTGCAGTTGTTTGTGCTTGTCTGTGATTTGGATGGATCTTATATAATAGCTGTATGACATTAATGTAATCTTGAGTCAGCCTCATATCAAGTAGCTGAAAGGTCATGCGAAGTATTTGTACAGCGTCCTAGTGACACTACAGCCTTTTGTCGGACTTTAAAAGGTTAGGACACTTGTGTACACTCTCTTACACACCACACACACACACACACACACACACACACACGCACGCACGGGAGTGTGCTGGTAATCCGCTAACTGTTATTGAATGTATGTCGGATGATTACAGCATGTTTCACCATTGGATAACAGGTTATGAGAAGTAATATGGCATGTCAAGGTGTCTCCTGGGACAGGAGCACCTGGAGCCAAGCCAAAAGCACAAATGAAGATTGCATCTCATGCAAGCAAAAGCCATTTCACTGTAGACTGTTCAGACAGTGAAGATTGTTTATGGCCAGGTAAAACAAGCTCTCTGGCCTGCTCGTTTTCTAACTGTGGCTTCCGACACACTGATGCCTGTACAAATGGACACCAGTAGTATGGCACCAGTATTAATAGCCATCTTAAAGCTGAATTTGGTGTCATACCATGTGAGCAGGTCTAACTGAAGTTACTGAACTGTTGCTCTGGTTTGTGGTGTGTGAGACACTCTTAATCATCAAATTCAGGTGTTTTCTTCAACCCCATTGGCCCATGTCAGAACACTTCTCCATGCAGCCTGCCTTAATAAACGTTTGTGATGGTCATTCCAAGGAAGTTGACCTTGAACTGTTTTTGAAAGTGGTGCTATAATTGGATGCCAGCATTGGAACAAGTCCACATCAGCACTGCCACAGTGTGTTGGGTTGCATAAGAAGTTAGCGAGAGGTCGCTGAGTGCTGAGGTGCGTAGTGCATAAGACATCAACAATAACCTGCCATTAGAGCTGCAAAAGAGGGGCCAACTCCATACTAATGCCTATTAAAATTTAGAACAAAACCTCATATAAGCTCCTAGGTGTCCCTGTACATTTGTCCATATCATGTATTTCAGGACTGCACTTGTCTTAGTGTGAGTTGATTGTAGTTCATGTGGCAAAAAGAGCTCAAAATTTTTGCAGAACTCACTTTGTGTGTTTTAGTACTAATCCTTAAAATTGAAAAGGTTGTAATGATATCAAGGTCAATATCCAATATCACAATGTTCTACGGATTTGAGTGTATTTTTATAGATCAGATCTGATACAGATGTCACAGTTCAGCCTCCATTCGATGACTGAAGGTGAACGAAATGCAGAATCAACGTTCAAAAGTGCAGTTTGCACAATTGTTCATTTTTTTTTTCAGTTTTTCGCTAAAACAAACAATAAACAATGTGTGCCCTGACCTGCTGCGCCGTAGTCAAGTGACGGTCTCTGTGTCCGTATGCCGAACAGTGAGGTTTAAAAGCAACTGAGTTCTCCTAAACTGCTGCAGCTGGCGTTTGAATGTGTCGCTATGGCGAAGTGACAACACAGTTTGAATGCTTCTCAACCAATCAGCATGCATGGGTGAAAGTGTTATATAGATGTCAATATATTACACAGTAGGGAAAGTATCGTAACTCGTCCAGAGTGTTCAGTTGTACAGCAGTAGTCTTGCCAGTAAAAAAAGAAAAAAAAAAATTTCTTGGAATTTTCTTGGAATTTTTTGGAAACTGCAGCTCTAAGTCTGGATTCAGCACTAATTCATACGCCGATATTGATGGACACTTGTTTTTTTGTACTAGCCTCTCTGTGTACACGGTAATATGGTGTCCCATTGGTGCTTTTATGCCTGCTGTTATTTATTTATAACAGTATATAGAGAGACTTCATATCAGCATATCATATCAAATATCTCTTACACGTTTACAGCTGATATTAAAACACCCTGAACATGTCCCTAACGTCTGCGGCGGCGTCATTCTTCCTTTTGCTGGTGATGCATTCTTGGATGCCTCGGGACATCTGCCTAGCTCATGATCAGGAGTTACTGCACATCTCAATCCCAGCCGTAAACAGGGTGGCAGGCGATCTGAATGGCATTCTGTAGAGTTAGGTAGCCGGAGTGCTCCAGGCAATGTGAGGATGTGTGTGTGTCTCAGGAATGTTTTGAGAGGCATTTGACATCCTTCCCTTGTTCTTTCACTCTGTTGAGTCACTGTTTTGACAGTGCTTATGAGAATCTATCCTTGTAGATTATATCAATTGTTTTGCAAATTACAACCTAAGGTAGAGCAAGGTCCTCCTGTAGACTACCCTGGGATGATGCATTGTTGTGACTGTTGCTTATGGACAGAAGATTGGAGGGGTGGTGTTCTGGCTCTGATGGCATAAGAAGCAAAACCCGTTATACTGGAGTTATGACAAGAAAACTATAAAGTGTAGGGTTTCATCACAAGAGGGGTGCAGAACATATTGATATTAGTCTTCTCCCATGACATTTCCCTCTCTAATGGCTGAATGCCGGCTGCTTTTTCACGAACACCCTGTGACCCTGTTAGACAACAGAGAAAGCTCTGCTTTCACCCTAATACATCACGCTTCTCTCTCTCTCTCTCTCTCTCTCTCTCTCTCTCTCTCTCTCTCTCTCTCTCTGTCTCTTGCTCTCTCGCTCTCCCTCTGTTATACCTGTAACATGTCTGTAGCAGGAAAGGCTGATTTATGGCTCCCCTTTATGCAGCAAAGCTCTAATCTAGAATCCCCACCAGTTGAAGGCTGAGTGTGGGTTAATCATGTGCTGATGAGACGCAGCCGCCGCTCATCCCACTGCTACCTGTATGGATTATACCAAAAGGAGGCCAGCCGCCTAATTACGTTGCGTTAGCATTCCTCTCCCGCCTCCTCCAGCGATCACACTTCACTTCCAGTCTACTTAAGGCAAGCTGGCCTGTCTCTAGTTATTAAGTGAAGTTATTCTCCTGTGAAATGTCCGTTTCCTTATTTTTAAATGTACAGTGTCCACATGATGATGCTCTAGTTTCGTTGTGAATGTAGGTCAGTTTCAGACTGTGTCCCCTTATCCAAATGATTTCTGCATGTTTCTGTTGTTTTGCCAGAGCAGTTGTGTTCATCCGTAGTTGAACAGGGATTTTTGTGCTGTCTTTGCAGTTGGTCGTTGTTTGTTAAGCGCTCACTACATGACTGGCTTACACGGCAGGATCTTAAAAATCCTAACTGATGTTGAAAACAGAAGAGCCCCACAGTACATGATCTGCCTTGAATGAAACCACACACTTTATTAAAGGTTATTTGTGCGAACAAGAAATCTGACCAGTGGCACTCAACCTTAAATTCTTGCGGGAGATTCCTGCAAACTGCTGCGGAAAAAGCAAAGAGGAGGACAAGAATGAGGCTGAAGCTGTGCTGGAAAAGAAGAAAATGGGACATAAACATCCTGGAATGCAAGCTGTAGGTCAATGCATTGATGAGCAACGCACTTCAGCCGTGTTGAAGTGTTGAGTACCTCAACGTTTTTGTGTACATCACAGCCGTTTCCCTGGACAGTGAGCATTGATTTTCTCAAGAAACAATTCTGTTAGAATAGATGCAAACATCAACAACCTTCATCCCAATCTGAGGTCCAGCTCTGGAGCAGGTTATTATCAAGGATGTCTCTGTATATCACTGCAGTCGTCTTTCCCTCAACCCTGACTAATCTCTCAGTTCCTGTTGCAGGAAAACATCCCCACAGCATGATGCTGCCACCACCATGCTTCACTGTAGGAAAGGTATTGGCTAGGTGATGAGCAGTGCCTGGTTTCACACAGATATGATGCCTGGCAATGAGGCCAAAGAGTTCAATCTTTTTTTTTTCCATCAGACCATCTAATTTTGTTTCTCCTTTAGGAGTGTGTTGCAGAAATGGCTGTCCTTCTAGAAGGTTCTGTCAGAGTGACCATTGGGTTGTTGCTCACCTCCCTGACTAAGGCCCTCCTACCATGATCACTCAGTTTGTCCGGGGGGCCAGCTCTATGAAGAGACCTGGTGGTTCCAAACTTCTTCCATTTATGGATGATTGAGGTCACTATGTTTATTGGAGTGCTCAATGCAGCAGATCTGTTTCTGTAGCTTTCCCCTGATCTGTGTCTAAATCCAGTCTACAGACTCCATGGTTTGGTTTGTGCTGTGACATGAACTGTCTGAGCTTATATAAACCAGTGTGTGTCTTTCCAAATCATGTCCAATCAACGGAATTTATCACAGGTATTCAATCAAGCTGTAGAAACATCTGAAGGATGATCAGTGGAGAGAAGATACATCAGAGCTCAATTTTGAGTGTCATGGCAAAGGCTTTTGTGGCTCTTCATGTGTGCGTTCACATGATGCCTGTTGCAGTATGTATGAAGCCTGTTCACCCTGCTGAGTTCGATTCAACTGTGCTCTCATTGATTGGTGGTCTTTCGGGCATAACATCAATGCTGCATTTCACACCCGAGCAGCAGCGTCCACCACACACTACAGAGCAGCAAACAGAACGCAGCCCTGACTGCATTGGAAGAAGATCAGAGGACTAATGATTGGATTATAGATACCCCACATTACAGCATAATCTGGAAAGATATCTCTAAAATCTAAAAGAGACCTTTTGCAATTGTTATGAGGAGCTGGTTGTGAAGGACACACGGTTAAGGATGTGACCGAGAAGGAAAATGTGCCACAGGTCTATTTCCTGTTAGCTTGATGTTGGTTACTGTTTGTTAGGTTCAGAAACAGTTCTCTGATCAGTTCATGGTTATACGTGTATATATATATATATATATATATATATATATATATATATATATTCAGAACTGCACTGATTAGAAATATTAATCACCTTCTAATATAATTAACTATATCATCGTTAAAGCTATATAACCATCTTAATAACTCATCTGAAGAGGACGCCTGCAACACAAAACTCTTACTTCAGCAATTTTGCAAAGACAAAACATATTTTTGATTATCTTTTATTATATTTTTGAATGCATAACTGTTTCTACCAAATATTACTTTTATAAAGTTGGCAACTTTAAAAACTGGCCCTGTTCGTTTCTCTGCATACGTTTTTAGGCTCCTTGCACTCAGTGGTCAGCACCCCACAGAACCACCACAGAGGTGTCATTTGCATGGCAGGTCATTCTCATCGCTGCTGTTGCTTTGGTATGGATCAAACACAGCAGTGCTGCTAGAGTTTTTAAACACTTGGGTCCACATACTGTCTACTCTGTTAGACAATTCTACCTTGTAGATGAAATGTCAGACAGAAACTCATCTGTTGCTGCACAGTTTGTGTTGGTCATCTTCTGGTCCTTCATCAGCTGTCAGAAGACACTGAGAACAGGGCACTGCTGGCTGGACATTTCTTGTTGGTGGACTGTTGTCAGTCCAGTAGAGACACTGAGGGGTTTAAACACTCCAGCAGCACTGTTGTGCCTGATCCACTCATACCAGTGCAACACACATGAACACACCGATATACGTCAATGTTACTGTAGTGTGGTGGTCCTGACCATTTGAAAAACAAAGGGGAAAAGGATGCTTACAAATTACAGATAAAAAGATGGACTACAGTCTGTAATTGTAAGATTACAAAGTGCTCTTACAGGGGTTGGACAATGAAACTGAAGCACCTGTCATTGTAGTGTGGGAGGTTTCATGGCTAAATTGGAGCAACCTGGTGGTCAATCTTCATTAATTGCTCATTGCACCAGTAAGAGCAGAGTGTGAAGGTTCAATTAGCAGGTAAGAGCACAGTTTTGCTCAAAATATTGCAATGAACACAACATTATGGGGGACATACCAGAGTTCAAAAGAGGACACATTGTTGGTGCACGTCTTGCTGGCACATCTGTGACCAAGACAGCAAGTCTTTGTGATGTATCAAGAGCCACGGTATCCAGGGTAATGTCAGCACCACCAAGAAGGACCAACCACATCCAACGGGATTAACTGTGGACGCAAGAGGAAGCTGTCTGAAAGGGATGTTGGGGTGCTAACCCAGATTATATCCAAAAATGTCATTCCCAAGATGAATTGACACTGTATTGGCCACAAAGGGGCGCCCTAGTACACCTTACTAATAAATGATTGTGGTCTCAAAGCAGGTGTTTCAGTTTCATTGTCCAACCCCTGTATATGGTAAGAGGAGCTGATAAAATGGACTCTGAGTGGAGAAACAAGGAGATGGTCATAAAGTTATGTCTGGTCACTGTACATGTGAATGCACATTTCAAACAGCACTCCGACGTGAAGAATGCTATGTTGTGATGTTTCAATATAGGGTTCTTCATCTAAAGTGCTCTTGACTTCTAGGGAAACATCAGCATGCTGTAACCTGCTTCAGTCTGAAACAAGGCAGTAGCTTTTCAAGTTGTACATCCCACCCAGTCAATGATTAAATTGACTCCCAACTTGAACTGTTCCTCCGTCTGGATCATAATCAGCCCTTTCAAACTTAATGTAGCACGTAAAGCCTGCAAGCGCTGAGACCTCAAATTGCTTTTTATGTATGCAGCCTCTCAAACCAAAGTGCTTTATCCTTGAGGGAATCTATTGTATATCCTCATATCTAACGTGATCGTCTTTGTTACTCATTAGAGAAGTTAGCAATGCATTGAAACGGCACTTTTTCGAAACTGAGCATTTGATGGAATAGAGCAGATGTTCAGTAGACAGGCCCCCCATTGCTGAGTTGTCAAGCCTTTAATGTTGCCGCGTCTGATGGGTTTTGTCTCTTGAAGCTCTTTTGCGTTAAGCCACGTGTCTCTTTTGTTTTGAAATGTGATGATGGACAGCCTCTCACTGTGCATTGTTGATATCTTGCATGAGATTGCTGTGGCAGGCAGTGCCGGCTTGCATGGGTGATGTGCTATTGGAGTGTGTACTCTTGGCCTCGCGCCTGGCTTCCAGAAAGTCAGAGTGAAAATTAGCAGGATCTCGTCCTTTTGTCACCTATTTTGTGTTGAGTGCATGGCCTCATTTACAAGAAGCAAAACGTTCCTCGAGCACGAGCAGCCTGGGCCAGCAAAGTAACTCACTTTGGCAGGTTGACATGGAGGATCCTCCACTCTGGATTATGGCTAGGCAACGGGTGCTTGGTCGCCTTTAATGCAACCTGATTGCAACAGTGCCACCCATGATTCATTCCAGCAGCCTCCGCAGGGCTTCAGAGAGCTGTCTTGGCTGCAGCTTTGCCTGGCCGAGTCAGGATCTGTGGCCAGGATGGTAGCAGCGAGGTAGTGAAGAAAGCTGCCTTCCTTTCAGTGCGATGTAAAGTGGCATCCTGCACCTGCTTCTGAAGCACAGAAAGCAGCGTGGCATTGAATCTATCGGTAGAGGCAGGCAGTGGAAGTCTTTTCCTCCATTTCTGAGCTTGATTGATGGATGCTGCATCTTTGTACAACAGATACGTGCGAGGTGATCCCGACCCAGTCCAGCAGACCTGGGCAGATTGTGATGCGTCACTGTGTATGATGATTCCAATGCTGACAATATGCCATGAAAACTGCCTCTCCAAAGCCTCTGGGGCTGTCAGATTGGCGTACTCTCTCTGCACCTCTAATTTTTCACTAACTAATCAAGTCTGATATAGTCAGGTGTCCTCTATAGCTCATTGTCCCATCATTTTCCTTGATGTCCAGCAGTCTACCTCAGGATCAGCCAGGTTTACATTCATGATGGCTTTGTGCTGCACATGCATAAGTGCCTTTTATTATTGTAAAGCGTTTCCTATGGCCTGATGTGTGCTCTCGATGTCCTGTACCCCCACTGATGTGCTGGTACAGGCCTATATGAATGCACATCTCTATTTGAGCTTCGTGTAAGTTAGAGGATGTCCAGCAGTAGCAAGTAACCAGGCAACTCTCTCCTCAATCAAATAATGCTTATGTTATAAGGACAATAAAGCGTGACTTAATGTGATTGGATAACTTTGCTGTTTAGTTGCTGTACTTGGTATGCATGTATTTATATTGTTTTTAGGTTGGTGCGTGACATGGGCTTTCTTTACCGAGGGTTGTTATTTCCTCTGAGTGTTTTAGGAGTCCCAGTGGTTCAACTTTAATCCAGTAATGAGCAAGAAGTAGGGCACTCAGCTAAACACACAATACTGTGGAGCCCATTAAAAATACAAATCAAGGAAGGCTCCTGCACAGCGCTTGGGTGTGTTTTTGGCTCCTATCATGGGTGTGCCACATATGGTGTCCTCATTCAGGTACCACAATTTATCATCCTCAACCTTATGCATTGTTGCTTCCTTTATTTGAAATGCAATTGCTCACCTTTCTTACTGCTTTTCCAAAGCTCACCTCACTTTAGCGCACTCCTCTCTCTTCCAACCTTTCCCTCTCGCTCTCATCCTCTCCTGCTTTCACTGCCACTATCTCTCTTTCCACACACCCTGACTTATGGTCTTTCCAGCTCACTTTGTGTGTCTGCCTATCCTCTCCGCCTTTAGGCCTGGCATCGATAGCACTGCTGGGTGATAAGGTCAGCCTGCTGGGGAGTGATAAAACAGACACACATGCACACACATTCACTGCAAGACAGCCCTGAGCACAATCACTCAGCCCAGGCCCTGACCTAATCCATCTCCATAGCAACCGGCCCAGGTAGGCCAGGCTACCCTGCCTGAAAGGCCTGGCTGGGTGCAGACGCGCAACCCGGAGGGAAGAGCCTTTCGCATCCAGTCATCACTCAGATGATCAGATAAAGGTAATGGGGTTAATTGCCTCTCAAAGGCCAAGTATTGAGGGATCAGCACAGTCCTGATAAGCCCAGAAGAGAAGCCTGGCACAGACGGAACAGCCTTGGATGCTTGACTGGGTTGCACCTGGGCTTTGGGATACGGCCCCTGTTGCTCTTCTCTCTGTCATGGAGTTGCAAAGCGCAACTAGGAATGTGTTTTATTTACAGTGTGAGATTCAGATTAGTCTGCTTCCTGCAATTAATCAGACAGTCGGGGGGAAAAATGAAGTCACAGCCAGGTATTAAATCGACTTTTTTTTCCACACCTCCTTCTAACACAATGTGTGTTGCAAGTTTGCGAAACCACCTTTGGGTCTAATTAATGCAACGGGCTTGTAAGGCTCCCTCTTTTTTTTCGGGGCGTAATTTGGTTCAAAGAGAGTGTTCAGGTTTGAACCCTCCCCAGATGCGTCAGTGTTCCGGTTGCGGGCGGTGTCTTGAAAGGGCAGTTCTTGTTGACTAATGAGAGTTGGCTTCCTGGAGTGGATTTCCAGGCTTTATGTTCACAGAATCAAATGCAGGGGCACACTAATTCTCTGTGTGATTTCTTCATTCACATTGTTCCCAGCAGTGTCACATCTCACTTTGTGTGTGTAGGCGAGAACAGGGTGAAATGATCGCAGTGCCTGCGCCATAAATCGGAGCTTTTAAAGCATGCTGTGTGATTATGGGAGATGTAGTGCTCCATTTGCCTGAGTTGACTGGTGCCTCATGAGAAGCACATCCTATTGAAGAGCCAGTCCGGTAATGGTTAATGAGCATACCAGCAGCAGGGAAAAACTGCAATTTGCCTTTTTTTAATATAGTGTCTTATCTGCTCTCTCTCTCTCTCTTTCTCTATCCCCACCTTCTTCACTGTCAGACCATCTCCTGTCCGATAAGGCCGTGTACTGAAGGCTCCTACATTCTTGTCTTTATATCTCTTGAGCCAATACAGATTAAAACCAGGCGTTTAAAGGGTATTCTCATGGTACTCTCATGTAATATTCAGAACAGATTTTCTTGTTAGCTTTTAGATGTTCTGTGATTTTAGGATTAAGCGTTTGCCTCCATATCCAATTACTGCTTCATCAGTTTTCTGTGTGGGTCAGCATGCCCAAAGGGAACCATGTTCATACAGGAGCTGTAGAGGTGATCTGCTGCCAAATCTGTGCCAAACTGTGCCTGCTAGACCTAGACCTTCAGTGCATGATACAAAGGTCCAAAAGGTAAACCAAAAAAAAACCCTCTTTGATGTTAATTTATACTTTTTCCACCTATAAAATGAGAAATCCATGTTAGTGGTAAGTTAACACCAATGCACACCATTGTGCATAAGACATCCCGTCTTTGATGTTAATATATTTCTGATTTTATGTATCTTGGACTTCCAGAAGCCCCAGGGTGACGTTTCCTGCGACAAGAATGATCCTGGAAATCTGGATTCCACTCTCAGTTTTCAAATCAGTTCTTTCTCAAATCAAATGTATTTGTGTAGCACTTTTTACAACTGAGCATGTTGCAATGCAGCTTTATAGACATCAAAAGTAAGATAATCAACAAAACACAAAACAAATATAAAGCCAAAGCCCCAGTGAGCGAGCCAAAGAGCAACAGTGGCAAAGAAGAACTCCTTCAGAGCTGGAAGGGAAGTCTTTTGTTGCCAACCTGAATAGACAAATAGACAGAATAGTGCTGTGATGTAGAGTTTAATAACCAGTATAAATCTGGACCGAAGTGTAATGGTTCCGTTTTGAGCTTGAGATGCTTCATTCATTCATGATGTTCTTGTAGGCTGATATTACCAATCACTCATTCCTACATTTTGGATTTAAAATCCATAAAAAAGACCACTTATTTACTCTGTGCCTTGTGTTTATATACAGCACTACTACATTTCTAGTGTGAATGGGGTGGACTTTAACTCCTCCTAAAAAATTGTAGTGGATTTGTGACAGTAGTTCTCAGCACCGAATTATTGGGTCAAATCTCTAGCATTACCGGATTACATGGGATTATTGTCACACTGGATTATTAGTTCAGACGCTGTCTACAGAGGAACCTGCAATACCTCCACAGGATGTAAATAAGAGTTTCAGCTTCAAATCCCAGTTAATGAGTCTCATTTAAATAGGCCTGAAATCGAAATAAGGCCAATAAGACTGTTTGTCTCACGTTGCTCTCCGTTCTTCTCATTTAGGAAAGGTTAACAGCTTTTCAATGTGGTTAAAGTATTAACACCTCAAGAATATGGAGTGAATACTAATTGCTCATCACGCAAATGCTCATCGTAGCCTCAGATAATTCGGAGGGAGCCAATGAGCTTCTTCGCATTATTCCAGCAAGCTGCTGCGTTTGTCCAGAAAGGCTAATATTGAAGCAAGAAGGTGAAGGTCTTGCTTAACAGTAGAGTCTTGGCCATCAGTGGAGATCGAACATAACCAGGGGATCTCCTGGTTCATACAAAACTGAACCTCCATCTCCATTCAAGGCTTCAGGTCTTCTGCCGACTGTTGTTTATTACCTGCCCTCAGGAACTCCAAAAGTGACCATGAACTTAGTTTGCAACATTCAAATCAAATTTCTCTGATATTAGGATTAAACTTTGATCTCTGTATCTAATTACAGCTCAGACCCGCTTCATTAAGCCTCTGTTCAGACCAATATACCCCGAAAGGGCTATGTTCATAAAACTTTATAAGGAGCTGGAGAGAGATATGATCAGCGCTGAGCAGTACTCCCATTTTGAGCTGCTCCATACAGCTCCTAATCTTCCTGTCATTGGTCGATATTAGCTGTAACCTTAAATCCTCTAGACCAGGTTCAATTGGCTTGAACTGCACAACACACCATCAATGGCCTGACAAAACAAAATTGGCTTCCTAAAATTCTAACTATCGATTTTCTTGGTTTGGTTGTTTACTGTGCAGTAAGAAAGCTCCATGAGTGATTGTGTTTTTCACTTATGCTCCTAAAATGAGTTTCTGACTCCTTAAAAGACCTAAGACGTTTTCTTAAATGCACCTTTTCTTTTTCAATTAACTCTTTTTTTTAACTTTATTCATATACGATATGCATTGAAATATAAAATTGTTGGCTGAAGAACTATTGAAGATGTGTACTTTAAACTACTAACTTTAGCTACTAATTTCAAAATGTGCTGTTTTAGTTGAAGTACTTCGCTTAAAGCCAGGCTTATTCTACACGATCAGCAAAACTCATTTGAAAACTCGTATGAGATGCCCGGTATTAGTGTACGCACGGCTTAAGACGTGCATCTGAAAGTAGGACATCATGATCAAACTTCTAAATTCTGCTTTACCACAGGATGAAAGGCACATCACATGGTGTGTAACATCATCAGCTCATGCATTGTGAGGGTGTGCTGTGTCAGGCCCGATTCATCACAGCACTGGATCAGATTCAGTGTCCCCACACATCCACCTCTATTCGCCCAGTCTCTACAGGTACCATTGTGATGGTGGTACTTACTGATACTGAGGGTAGACCACCTGACCCACCCAAAGACACCGAGACCAATTAGGCTCGTTGGGCCTCACGGCCATGAATGACCACTCCTAATACTGATTCATCTTTGTGTTTTGTATGGACGATACTGTGCGTGTATATCATTACCATCAGTTTTGTTGTCTTTTAGCTCGGTGAGGACACATTCAACCGGGCCAAGCTGCTGAATGTGGGCTACACGGAAGCGCTGAAGGACGCTGAATACGACTGCTTCATCTTCAGTGACGTGGACCTAATTCCCATGGACGACCGCAACCTGTACCACTGCTATGACCAGCCGCGCCACTTCGCCATCGCCATGGACAAGTTTGGCTTCAGGTAATGGCCGACTGTGGCTTGTCATAAGGGGTCCGGAGAGGATTTCTTACACCCCACTTCTATGGTCTTGTTTCCTTGATATATGTAAACTAATCACAGATGTCCTGAACTCACCTGCTTACGAGGGGTTGAGGGAAGGCGAGACTGGAGGCTGTACGTTTGTGCATGTAATGTGTTTTTGCACCAGTGGTTTAGTCAGAGTTTCTTGCAGGGGTTGTGGCATTCAGTGGTATTTAAATATTAATGGATGTGGGGTCTGCCTTTGTGCCATCTCTTTCAGGGATGTGTAATCAAACAGAATAGAGCCATTTATTCAGTCACTGAGTGCTGGAGGCCTGTCTGTCTGAAGTCTGTCCTTCAAATTGGTAATTGCTTCTTTTTTTTTCCAGTGATGGTTCAGCTTACGGCGCCAAACTGTTGCCTTGTCTGGAGCTGGTGAAAGCAGATCACTTTTGCTTTTTTTGTTTTTTTGTTTGATACCAAAATCTCATTTGATGAACTGTGGTGGTCTTAGATATGCTGTGGCCTTGCAGACGTATGCATTAGTTTATTAAGCTCCAGGAACGGATGGAAGTTATTAACTTGGAGATAGCGCGGCTATCTGTAAGCCTTAATAGCGAAGGATATTAGAGCTCTGGCGAAGGTTGTCTGAAGTTGAAATGAAATTCTTTATCGCCGTCTAGTCGCTTTGTGATATTTCATTTTCCACATCTGTTCAAGGGCTGACTGTTGCGGACAAGGCCTTTCAGGTTTGCCTGAGGCGACTGAATTGTCATGTTAAAGTCAGCCTGGATCTTTCAAAGAACCACTTGATATGTTTCCTCTCCCTCTCCATCGTTACACAATGGAGTTGACTTGAACTCTGTAACCCGCTGTACCGTCTCTACATCCACTCATCTGTGTGCGAGTAACCGCATTACAGCAGCTTTATGTACAGCAGGTTAGGGCAGGCCGCAATGCTTACCACAGTGTATATTTTTGGTAATGCTCAGTTGTATCAGTTTCACAATGCTCGATATTAAATTTGACGGGGAGAGACAAGCGCTGTGTCTTTCTGTTTTTTTTTGTTAGCTGCTTTTGAAAATTTCAGAAAATGCTAATCCACCCATTTCTGCAGCAATTTACAAAGTTTAAACTTGTCCAAGCGTAACTACCTATGAGCTGTTTGGCATCAGCAAAATCCAACCCTTGTTACAAATGTAACATTCTTTAAAAACTGATGAATTCCTGCACAATGTTAATACAGTTTACTGTTGCTCAAGCAAATTTCTTGCATATCTTGCAAGCTGAGCAATGGCAACCATGCTCATGGCAAGGAGACGTGAATTTTCAGAGTTTGAGTGGGGCATGATGGTGGATACCAGATGGGACATTTCATTTCTAAAGTGATGACATTTAACATTCCTTGAAAACACAGTGCCAAGTACATACCATGAATGCATCATAGATGCCACTGCCACCCATGGGTACTTAATGATCGTGACTGGCAGCATCTGTTTTAGAATTGTCCAGGCAGAAATCACATCTACATTCAATGCAGGAGCCCAACACGCATCTCCCTCAGCTCAGTGCAGCATTTTTTAGCTTCTATGAAATATGGGAGCAGAAAACACCACCTCGCTGGACACATTTGCTCACGTAGAAGGTTACTAACTAGACCCTAGAGGACTGGGAACATGTGGCCAATTGTTTGGGCTGATAGTAGGGTTCATGTGTGGCGCAGACCCCAGTTACCAACAAGGCACTGTGCAGGTTGGTGGTGGTTGCATACTTTTTTACTGCTCGGAGACTGCTTCCAGCCCTTCATTAACTTCTTTGACGTCCACAGTGATGGGATATTCCAGGTATTCCAGGTGGGTAATTGGGGCCAAGTTGTCCAGAATTCGTCTTGAGCCTAGGTGAGATGCTATTTCCAGTGTCTTGGCGTTAACAGAGGCCACTGCGCCGTCTACTGTCAGTGGCAATGCTCAAACTCCAGGAATTCACGTCACCCTGGCCATTTTAATATGCCTCATTAACATGCCTCACAACTGCCACATTTTAATATGCACATTCTAGAGTACTAAATAGATAGAACGTTATTGATACATTGAGATGGTTCCCTCAGGGAAATGAAGGTAGTCTAAGGTAACTATGTTCATAGTCTCTTTTATAGTCCCCTTTTAATATTGGTTTATGGTCAGAAATAATGGACAGTTTATTTTTGGATACAAGTGTTAAAGTGCATTAGCAAAACCACTCCATTCTATCTTCATGATGAGTGACCTACACGTTGAATAATGAACTACTTTTGTAAAATAACCATTTCTATAGTGTTCAAGCTTAATGAACAGTCTGGCTAATCAGGTTTAAAGCACTGAAAAAAATAACATTTTCCAGACTCAGGTTTACATGAAAGAAAGTTACCTTAAGCAGAGTGGAAACACTGATGCTGCAGACATAGAAACTTTTCATATTCTACTCTAAAATAATTCTAAGCGGCAGACAATTAGATGTTCGTTACTTTCTGAGAGCAGCCTCTTTGCTGCAGGCTGTGAATAATGACAGCGGCACAGAGCAAAACAATAAGCAAAGGAGCAGAAATGGAGATGTCAAAGTGCAGCTGAGGCACCATTAAAATATACCTGGATCTGTCCTGATTTCAACCCCCCGGATCAGGCAAGGTCTTCACATGTCTGATCTCAAACGCCTTTTCTTCAAATATGTGCTGTATTTATTTTTTCTCCATTAGTTTGACTGTCACCGGTAGTTAAAGGGGTTTCACACCTGGATGTTTCAACACCCAGATCTGAACCAAGGTTCGTGTTTTTGCTGGTCTGTTTACATTTGATCTGGTCCGTGTTGGTTTCACGCCGCACTTTAATGAGTGCACTAAAGAACTTGCATGATCTGCTTACATCCGTTCATCACTTTCTCTGTGGGCTTTGTCTCCCTGTACTTGATATTGATTGGCTTGTAATGGGACATGTAGGGGCGTCTGACATTGGAGTGCTGTCAGTGTGGCAGGTCACCTACTCCAGAAAAAAGCTGCAAAGACCTTTTTAAAAGACCTTGCCCTGCAGGAAAAACAATCATTCTTTTTTGCTCCAGATGTTTTTCTTCTGTTGTTTAAAGCAACATTATATAGCATTGTTACTCAAATAACTGCTCCAAAATCATGTTGATGCTCCACTGACTTGTCAAAGGGAGAGTAGCGTCCATCGCTGATGCTCCGTGCTCGGCGTGCTGCTAGAACTGCGCTGTGTAACTTTGGTAAAACAGGAAGGACAACACTGTCGAGAACTACATAACACTGCGCAACCCGGAGTCATATTTATGTAAAATCTTGGAATATTACTCTACCGCCTCAGTGCACATGCTTCTCTCCAGGGTTTTTGGATTTCACATCACTTGGGCTAGAAATCAGTGGTGTAAACACTCCATTTTGACTCAGCAGTTTCACATTTAAGCTAACATTTTATCTACTAAATGCCTTATAAGAAAACCTGCTTACTATATAATCCCACCTCCCGACTGCGTGCCATGCTGTTGTGTCCCTTGTGTCCCTTATTAAAAGAGGAAAGGGCAGAGACTGTACAGGGCACATCATGGGTCATGCAGCCAGGGCAGCGGTGCCATCGGTTGACGGTGCACATTTGCATGTCAGCGTTCACCAAAGTTGAACTTCCATTGCATGCAAATGCTTGGACAAATTGCTGACAAACACTCCGTGCGGACAGGTCTCAAAGCTCGTCTTTTGGGGTGGTTCCTGACTGGAGAGGAGCCCAGGAGCAGGAAGCACAAGGTATCAAATACTGCTGCTTGAGTAGGTGATGATGGGCTGCACCGGCTTCCTTTAATCATGCCTGGTTTGAGGCACTTTTCACATCTACTATTTAAATCTAATTTCCATTAAGACATGAAGGCACCTAAGGTTTAGCTCCCCAATATGAAGTGTTCAGAAATGTAATCATTTCTACGAGTGCATCAACCCTCTTTCATTACACCTCATTCATGTAAGGTGTTTTGGAGCCAGGGAAGTAGAAGATCATGCCGTGTTGTAGAATTTGAGAACCATTGCCAATGCAGATCATAGGATTTCACTCCTCACCTTCTGCTTTATGCGAGGGCACTTGTGATCCTGTGGTTGAAAGCGCCGAAGACAGCTTCATTCCACAGAGAACGCTGCTCCATGACAGCTCACCTGTCTGCCTCCACAATGCCACCATTGTTGTTGAGCAAAATGAGCATTTCCTGGCTGTATTGAACTGAGTTCTGTATCAAATCCCAGCACCTGCTTCAGGCTCTGCTGCTACAATGTTCACAGAGAGAGCAGAAGAGTGAATGCCTCAGTCAGATGATTTCATCTCTGCTCAGTGAGTGAGTCACTTCAGAGGCCTCTGTGTGTGCGTGCGTGTGTGTGTGTGTGTGTGTGTGTGTGTGTGCGTGCGTGTGCGCGTGTGTGCGTGTGTGTGTGTGTGTGTGTGTGTGTGTGTGTGTGTGCGTGTGTGCGTGTGTGCGTGTGTGCGTGTGTGCGTGTGTGCGCGTGTGTGCGTGTGTGTGTGTGTGACCCAGAGAGGTCAGAACTCGGCAGCCTTTAATAAACGAGGCACCTTTAGACATGCCCACTCACACAGGCTGTGTGTGTGTCACTCCCAAGTCACAACTGCGCTGTCCTACCACTGCAGCAGATGGGCTCATTAATTTCAGCTTGTTGTCTTTGGGTCTGAAAGGGGTGCATGTGTGTGTGCGCATGCGCATAGTCGTGCTTTTTGTCCTTGCCTTATGTTATAGATTGTTGTTGTGTGGGTGGGTGTGTTTTGCAGTTGCTTGCACACTCGCATACATGCTTGCACTCAGTGTGTGTACTAGCCCGGGGCGAACCCCAGGCATCTACCCATGACAACCCTCGGTGGGCATCTTCAGCTCAGTTCACGTCTTCCATGCTGCTGAAGTACGCAGCTGTCATTCAGCGCTCCTTCTGCTGCGGACGTCGACAGCTTGCGTTCGGAACTATTACAGAGGTAATTATATCGTACCGAGGCCCCATCCATACGTATCTGGATGTTTTGAAAAACATGTTTTTCCCCTCTGGATTTTGGTCTGCTGTGCACATGAGTTCAGAGAGCATTCTGGAAACTCTCTCCAAGCTGAAGATGTTTTTAGTGTTTTTAGAGTTTGTGTGTGGGGTATGATGGGACGTCGAGTATCACAATATTATGTTTTGCAATACCGTATCGGTTATTAAAAGCACTGTACTGAGGCCACCTCATTGTTTCTAAATTCACAGTCCGTTTTATCAGCTCCTCCGGCCATATAGGAGCACGGTGTAGTTCTAGAATACAGACTGTAGTCCATCTGTTCCTCTGCATACGCTGTAATCCGTTCTTTAATGGTCAGAACACAAGGACACAGGTCAGCCACAAATCTCTTCACAGTACGATGATCATGCTTAGGTTTTCCTGAAATATCTAATGTTTTTATATCTGGCATTATTTAACGCTTTTCAGCAGCAACGAGATGTTCTATCCCTTTTCCTTCCCATAGTGACTGAAACCTGTGGTTTAATAATGTGCAACATCCTTTTAAAATAGCTTTCTTTTAATTGGGCTCACCTGGCAGACTAATTATCACAGATCGATTTCAGTGCTGCAAACAGCCCTGAGACATAATAACACCATCCGTGCGTTTAACCGAAAAACAAACCGAAAATATATCTTTTGACATGTACATTTGAATTTGCATAATACTTTGGCATGTGGTGGATGTACACGACCAGTCAAACGGTTCAGAACCCATATTGGGAGTCTGACCTTTAAGAATTGTTTGTAGCAACTTTATTTTACGAGTGTATTACATGAGATTGTATAAGATGAGCACAATTTAGCAGTGATTTTTCTGTTGTTTCTTAATAAGTGGAAAGTGCAGATGATGCAGACGTGTGTACAAGTTATCCATTTTACCAGGGTTCGCTGAGAGGGAGTTGAGAGGGAGTCAACTTTCAATTGTAGGGGTCACAATATCGATGTGAATAATATCGATATCACAATATCGATGTGAAATGTGATAAAGACTAAAGATTTGGTTTGGTTGTTTGTACAGCATAATGAAGAAGCTACAAGATAATTAACCCTGAATACAATGTCAAAGGGAGTTCAAACATCAAAGTACGAGCATTCTGCAGTTTCCTGGCTCACTGAAGCTGATTTCAACCCCCCTCATTGAAAAGCCTCAGTTGATTGGCTAACATGATCCTGATAAGTGATTAATTATATGTGACATCGAACATGTTTGATTATATTGATTATATTGATTATTAGCAAAATGCAGTCAGTGGATCAGATACAAAGTATGCACACCTGCTTCAGCACATCATCATATCGCATATGGGTTCACCACTAATTTGTTCATATCACTCCAAGGATCTTCAAATGACTCCTGAGTTTTGATTTAGTGTTAGACCTCCCTGTGCGTCCTGTAGTGCTTTGAACTTTTGAACTCCTTGGATGAAAAGTCCATTGGTTGTGAGGGTAAGGATTCTATGGTAATAACACACTTCAGCTTTCTGGAGGCCATATCCAACATACTGCAGGATCTATGAGAGAGAGAGAGAGAGAGAGAGAGAGATAGAGAGAGAGAGATGGTGAGAGGAAGTGAAGCGCAGGATGAAATAAGGTCAGGTGGGGGATAAGATATCATTTCAAACGTAGGATTCCCCTATGGGAGGATTCTATCTCTCTCCCAGCTCGCTCAAGCAAGACGGAATTGTGTCAGATTGGAACGCCTGAGTTGACTGGTTCACCCCACTGAAGGACTTAACCCCAGAGAAATACAGCGAACGCGTTTCAGATCTTTTGCGTCCCCCCTCTTCGCTGAGACACTTTTGTTTTGAAAGACGGGAAGGAATTTGAAGCTTCTGTGGCCCTACATCTGAAATCAGGTCTGACCCGATTTGGCCTAACCTGAAAGAGTCTGTGTAAGAATGTGGTCATTTTTTGGCAGGTGGAATGGACTTGCACTTCCTGCGTTGCCCTGTGTGATGAAGCTGGAAGACCTAGTGTAGCCTGTGGCTTTGTGTGCAGTTATTACAGGGATATCAGTCCATGTAGTCATACCATAAAAATATCCAAAAACGGAGAATAGTTCTGAACTCACCGTGATTTTTGTTTATTTCAAACAAGGCTCTGTATTCAGTTGGAAGTTCTCATCTGGCTTTGTTAGCACTTCTGTAATTTAATCTAATTATTGGTGCGCAGTCAGACTTGGAAAAGCAACCGTGAAGCATAGAGAGGATCCCGGACGTTGTCAATTATTCCAGGTGAGGAAACCACAATACATGAGAAAAATGCAGGCTTGAGCTGTGTGCATTAAAATTATGACCAGCATGATCTATTTTATACCATGGTTTGGACATCAGTCACAATAAATCGAGAACAACCAGCTATAAAATGTGGGGTCATTTTTCATTCATTATAAAAGTCATTTACTCAATTTATGTTTAGTCCACCTAGTGTCATTTAGTCCCTCCTCGTGAGTTGGTACAAACCTGGTATTGTATTGAACATGACAAAATGTAAGACAGGAACACACACTCACACGTAGGGCTGATTAAAAAAAGACAAATGTCACAATTGGATGCAAAACCAAAAAAAAAGGCATTTATTTATTTAAAAGTACATCATGAATAGAATAATTCATTGCCCAGCAGGATTGTCTCGTGTTGTGTGTGTGTGTGTGTGTGTGTGTGTGTGTGTGTGTGTGTGTGTGTGTGTGTGTGTGTGTGTGTGTGTGTGTGAAAGCCCTACGATGGACTAGCGCCCTGTCTAGGGTTGTTTCTCGCCCTTGCGTTCAGAGTTGCCGGGTGGGCACCGGCTCCCCCGTGACCCTATTCAGGAATAAGCGGTCTAGAAGATGGATGGATGGATGGATCTTATGAAGGTGTGGTTACACACCCTTGGCTGTCTTTAGAACCTTTTTGTTCATTACGAACACTTTTACTGTTGAAACATTACACTTACCAGACAAATCTAAGGGGAAAACCTGGATTCCTTCTGCACTGTCAGATCAACGAGTTTCTCTTTGCCTGAGGTCACCTTAAATGGTGTCCGGATGGAAAATGCTGTTCTGAAAGTTTGTTTCACATTTGCTTTTATCAGTCTTTACTTACGAACTACCAATAAATGTCTGTAGAATTGCATGCACTTTAATATCTGTAGCACAGCCTGTTCAGGATGAATACACATACCGCTGTGATCTTAAATCAATCCATCGTTACCAGTCTCCGTTTTTAATAGTAGGCATCAATTTGTTGGGGAAAAATTGTTGTTGGGTCTCTTTGTCTCTTCCGTCAGTCCTACAAGCATCAATGACTATGAAATGTAAGGCAGCTGTATGTAAGAATCTCCAGTGTACGAGGTACAATTGCGGGAAGTCCTGCACCTTATAAATATATAACGTCATCATACCTGATCCAGTTATACACTAACACACCATCACCATCACCATGTCGGTGTCACTGCAGGGCTGAGAACGATCCAGCAACCACCTACTTTATATTTCCCCTCTTCAAAGTCTTGTTGGCACAAAGCTAATAATGGTGTACATACTTTTTCCAACCGTGAGTTTGACACCACACAGCTGTAACTGAGAAACACTTTGTATTGTACAAAATTATAAATGACTGATCATAACATCTCCGTTTTTTTCTTCCAGGCTACCGTATGCAGGCTATTTTGGAGGAGTCTCTGGCTTGAGCAAAAAACAGTTTCTTAAAATCAATGGCTTCCCCAATGAGTACTGGGGCTGGGGAGGAGAGGATGATGACATCTACAACAGGTAAGACAGTAGTTACTGTTATGCTCGTCACGTCTTTTAAAAAAAAAAGGATCTCAAAGACATTATCTGACACGCTTCAGTGCCCTAAATGTACTTAATGTGCTTAAAGGTCCTCCTTTCGGATTCTAGAAAGATGTGCTGCACAACATTTGAAAATAGGGTCCCATCAGACAGTTAATTCAGCAGGAGGAAAGACATGATCTGATAGGTGTTCTAAATGTGTTTATTTGTAGTCCTGTGTCTCCTCTGAATGGGAATTGTTTTTCATTTTTTTCATTTTTAGTTTTAATTTGTTTTTAAACATAATGTCTTGGATGTCATACAAAACACAAACCACCGGCACCGGATGATAAGATAAGAATGGGGCAAATGTGATCTCTGTGATTTTGAGTATGGAAGGATCGTTGCTGCCAGACATGCTGCTGTAGTTATTTCTTGAACTGCAGAGCTCTTGAGATTTCCAGCAGAACAGTCTCAGCAGAGTGGCAGTTCTGCAGACAGAAACACCTAGTTGATGTGAGAGGTCACTTTAGAAGACTGGTTAAAGCCAACAGAACCACTCTGTGGTGAGGGGGGGGGGCGTATCTCAGAATATATAACATGTCCAACTTTGAGGCTGATTGGTTACAACAGCTGAAGACCATGTCAGGATCCAGTTCTGCCAGCCAAGAATGAAAGGCTGATGCTGCAGAAAATGGACAGAGCCTGGCCTGACGAATCGTGATTTCTGCTTCAGATGGGTCAGAATTTGGTTTCAATGGCATGGTTTCAACCTGCTTTATGTTGAAACTCCAGGCTGGTGGATGGGGTGTAATGGTCTTGGGAAGCCAACACTATTTATTGTTGTTGACATGCATCCCTTCATACATGAGTTCAGTGCTCCTCAGTGGCTCTCCCAGTCACCAGAACTGAACCCAGTAAAACATTTTGGAAGAGTAGAAGATTCATAGCCTGAAAGTGAGATTGTGTGATTCAGTCAGGTTAGGACCAGAATCCCAAAAAGCTGTTTATATACTGGCCCAGAATAGATTTGATTTGTTTAGTGGTATCTTTAACATGTTGGCTGTAATTTGAAGGTCTCCTTTGTTGCTGCTGTCTTCCTCTTGCCTCCCGTCTTGAGTTGTAATGCGATGTGCATTCATATCTGTCATCTGTTTAAAAGGGCCTCAGAGAAAATTATAGTGGTCAGATGTGCTGAACGAGATTTAAAAATCAGGTTTCATCAGGAAGATTAAGAGCACTCACAGGTTCATTCAGCAGAAGGAAACGGTGAGTGTGTCTTCACGTGGCCCTTTCATTAAGCTAAACATGGAAACCATTAACACTCACTAAGCCACGTTGAACTCGTCGTGATTACAGACCATCCAATCCAGGCAGCGCTCTGTCAACCCCTCCTGATTTCAGGCTCCTGACGTTTTATTTTTGACCACTACAAGTTCCAGAAAGCATCTTAGATTTGTTTTGAGCTATGTACATGCATCATCTGCAACAGTGGCTGTGTCCTTCCTCTTTGGCTGATCTTCAAACTGCATGAAGCTTCACTGCTTTTTTAGCACCACCTGCAGACATGTGCTGCTCGCCAACATCCACTGGCTTGGCCAGGAGTGCATGGAGGGCAACAGGCAGACGGTCACGGAGGTGTGGGCTCTTTCTTGCACACCAGTGACATTGACTAAAATTTAGATGTGAGCCTTGTTGTTCTAATAAGCTTGAAATAAAGGTCCTTCCCAGCCTCCTCTTTTAGTGTGTGTATCGCTAGTTATTATCACACATGAGAAGAATTATTTTCATTATTTAAAAAAAATCACTAAATAAACTGCTCATGTTGCTTGCTTGGTTCAGTAATACTTCAAAAGTTGTCCATTTATTATTTCATATGCATTTTCATATACATATCTACAGCGGTTGGACAATGAAACTGAAACACCTGGTTTTAGACCACAATCATTGATTAGTTTGGTGAACTAGGGCCTCCTTTTGCTGTCAATACAGCATCAATTCGTCTTGGGAATGACATTTTTTGGGTACAATCCGGGTTAACACCCGAACATCCCTTTCAGACAGCATCCTCTTGCATCCACAGTTAATCCTGTTGGATGTGGTTGGTCCTTCTTGGTGGTGCTGACATTACCCTGGATAACGTGGCTCTTGATACATCACAAAGACTTGCTGTCTTGGTCACAGATGCGCCAGCAAGACGTGCACCAACAATTTGCAATATTGCAATATTTTGAGCAGAACTGTGCTCTTACCTGCTAATTGAACCTTCACACTCTGCTCTTACTGGTGCAATTAATGAAGATTGGCCACCAGGCTGCTCCAATTTAGCCATGAAACCTCCCACTAAAATGACAGGTGTTTCAGTTTCATTGTCCAACCCCTATATATAGCATTGTGACACAACTGTACACAGTGGATTGTCGTTTTTGTAAAAATCTGATTAAAACAACACTAACATGCTATTTAAAATGAGTGATATGCTTTTTTTTTATCATTGCCTTAATGTTCGATGTCCAGTGTTTGCTTTAAATTTGCCAAATAATTAATAAAGTAATTCAGACTCAAATTGAGACATTCAACATGGGAGCTGACTTCAGTGACTTGAGACTCCCCTTGATGCTTGACTTTACTGACTTTGGAAACCTACCTTGGCTTGGGGCTTTATTCCACTTTCACTGGATTTGACTTGAATGTGTGGCAGCAATATTGCTGGAGGCCAGAGAATGAGTGGAAATTACAGAACAATTAGCTAAAGAAAAACATGTACTCCGTACCCTGTACAATCACAAAGTTTTATATTTTTTAATCAAACTAACCTTTTTTCTCCCTCTTACATTGTACTGTCTGTACCCTCATTAAGAGCATGAAGGTTTAGTTCATCTGTACCTACCAAAAAAAAAAAAAAAAAAAAAAGTGACTCTTTGCTTTTATTTATTTATTTATTTATTTTTCAAATTAAACATTTTTGATTGATTTAAGGAGAAAAACATGACTTTTTTTTCTGATTTTTAGATTTTGGGAGCAGTTGAAGTGCTTTGTACTAAATTTTAGACAGTTCCATAAGCTTCGTCAGAATGTTCCGTCACTGTTAATCAATCACAGTGCTTTAATTGTAAAATAAAGGGAGAGAGAACGGACACAAAGTATCAACTCTCTTGGAGTCGAAACTTCACTAGTGCAACCAGGAACCCTATCCAACACTAATGTCCTCTTCATTGTAGGACTGTGTTCATGCATAGTAGCAGGAGCAACACAAACATATATTTTAACATATTATGTAAGACAAATTCAGCAAACCATTACTGCTTCATGTTTGTTTAGTTTACTGGTGATGCACAGTCAGGCTAACATGAGCCTGGTCTAAATGGTATTATCTGCTCAGTGGTGGTGTGATGTCTTATAAGAACCTTGGTAATGGCCATGTCTCAGTTTGATGTACACCTGCTACTGTACTGGCTATTGCTTTTCACCCTGCTCAGGTGATGGTCATCTGTATCTCCCTCACTGACAGAAAACCAATAATGACTTCACAGGCTGAAGATAAGCTCGTCATCATTATGATCACTTTTTTTTTTTTAGATTTGAGTTAGGAGGCTATAAGAGAAGTGAAGGAAGCACACCTATCCATTTCGCCTTGTGGGCTGCATTTACATTTCGGCCTATTTATGATTTAGGGTTTATGACTTTTTGCTTTGTGTCCTAAACTCAGTACTTGCAATTCTAATTGGCTTCATCATCCTGGTGTGTTTGTTGTTGAACTAATATTAGGCAATCAACATAATAGTGGTATGACATACAATTAAATTGTTAAATGCAATAATATGTATGTCAGGTAATCGTCAGCTGTGACCTGTTGAACCGAGGTGGGCTGTCTCCAGTCTTTATTCCTGCTATTATATTCACTATTTTAATGGCTGATGAGGAAAAAAGGGAGACAGCAATAAAATATATTCGCTTTTGTTCCTTCCTGCTTCAAGAGCATCGTATAAAAATGGGTGCAAAAGGATAGCTGGACTAGATGTAATGCATTAAAGCGTCAAGATTTCCCTAGAGATCCCTCCTCCACAAAGACTATTTTTATTGCTGAGGACTTTGAGAAGGGCTTCATGGTGGACTGTTGTCTTTATTGGGGATATTTCAGCTGTGCGTGGAGGTCTGCTTGATGTGGCTCCAAGCTTGATATTGCTTGCATTCTGTTTAACGTTTTGTGGATGTTTTTTGTTTTTTGACTCATGAACTTTTATGACTCATCACCATCATCATCATCATCATCAGCATCATCACCACCACCACCACCATCACCACCACCACCTCCATCATCTCCATCACCATCATCTCCATCATGATCATTACAACAAAAATGCTCACAAAATAAAATAAGTCCTGTCCTGCTTCTATTTGGATTAAACGACTTTACTGTCCATGCAATGCTTCCTACTAGATTTGAACATTGCTGTGAGGATTTAAATGGGTTCAGTTACAACAGCGTTCGTGAGCTCACTTCCTCCCCAACTCCTCCCAAAACTTAGTATGGAACACCATTATTCCATACAGAACTGTTCTACTGTTCCGTAGCTTATTGCTGGGCATGAGCCCACAACTGTTATTAAACCAATAGGGTTGTGTTTGTGCTCCAGTGAGTCCTGTTCTATTGAAAATACTTGGTTACAGGGGCTAGACGAGATGTCAGCAATGGGTGCAGCTTAATGTATTTAAAGTAGCTTAAAGAATGCATGCATTAGAAGGGTCCATGAAGCATTTGGTTTGGGTACGGCGATGGAAACAGCAGTGAGCGTAACCTAAACAAACTTATTCAGGTGTATTTTCAGATGCCTTATAAGGTTTGAGGAGGTCAGTCCAGTGTCCTTAATTTGCACATTGCCAGTTTTATATGCCAGGTAGCTGAATGCTACCACATAATGGTGCTCTCAATAAAGCCATGCTGCACTGCTTTGTTTACATTTGGTGCCACAGATCTAATGCTTGCACTAGCTGGATGGAATACAGTACATTTCACACACTATGTCTGGATAATGATACAACGCTCACTGTTCTCATGTTATTATTCAGTCCAAGTCCAGTCACGAGACTAGAGATGAGTTATAAGTCTTAGGTTTATTTGTATGCAACTCAAAAAGTGCATCTCAAACAAGTTCTCAACTCAAGGGCCAATCTCTGCCTCATAATCATCATTATCAACATCATTATCATCACATCATCTGTAGTCATCTTCATCATTGTATCATATTTCTTTGCTTAATCACTGATGTTGATGATGGCTTGTTTTCTGTTTAACATTTTGACCACAAAATCATCTCAATCATCTCCATCATCATCATCATCATCTCCATTATAATAATCTCCATCATCATCAAAAAGTGTTTATCTTCACTCTGTGGGGTCTAAGGAAATGTTCTGAATGTTTCCATGCCTTCATGAATTTGCCTTTAAATGCACTTGTATATAACAATATCAGCACAGTCTATGATGAAGCCCAAGTGATCTAGACCACTGTGCGAAAAGACAATCTAGTGATTTCCTGAGTGTTTGTTGGTCACAAACATAGACACATGTATGTATCCACCGATTTCAGATGAGAGACAGTTTCATGAATCCACTAGTAAGACATTGTGAGAGCCAGAAGACAAGTTTCTTAACCTTCTTCAGAAGCGTGTAACTCCTAGGTGATCTGGTGATGAGATGCAATCAAAAGATCAGACTCTACAGATTCCGGAAATGTTTATACTCAGGCTTAATGTTTATTAGGAGTGTTACTTAAGATGGCTTTTATTTAATAAATGTTCTTAGAACAATGTTCATCATCATCATAATTATTTAATCTTTTCTAAGCCCTGGGTCCCTATGAATGCATAGTACAACCAGAAATTCTTTGATTGAGGAATCATAAATTCCAAAAAACAGTATTGTCAGCTAATAAAACAGAATTAGCGACTATGTGATTAATTGGTTTAACCCTTAGACCCCTAGCTACACAAGTTGTGTTTTTGTGGGTTTTTGTCATTAATTATATGAGAGAGTCACATGGCCTAAACTGCTTGTCACAGCAGCCCAAAACTTGAAAATATTTGTTCAGGGCCAGTATGACCAACATCTCAGGTAATAAAAACTGCTTTATTATACTGGATTTTAATAACAGGAGCTTCTTGAAACAAATTTTATACAATTATGATTTTCCACAATTAATTACTCACAGATGCTTCACTGCACTATAACAAAATCGCTACAGTTAGAAAGTAGGTTCTGTGGTTTCTAACATATGTGTTTTGTGCCGGTACGTTGAGGAATTCCTGACTTATAAAGCTGAGAACACAGCGTGTGATTCTGGCCTCACAGTGAGAGTCGAGGGCCGAAATGTTTTTCATCATGTCGGAAGTGCCGGTCTGTTATAATATTAGACAAACCACTAACACCAAGTGCAAAGATAACATAAATAAAGACGCATCACAACAGACTGTATAACACAGTTACACAAAGTAACTTACATCAACTCTTGACTGCATTCTTCTTCAGAGACCCACTACTGTACAGTGATGGACATCTGGCTAGAGCTGTCATTCCTTCCCCAGCATGTCTGGAGACGTCACTTCTAAGTAGTGGTCATCTAGAGACTTATCCAGAGTGGTCAAGGGCAGTCAGCTTAGGCTCCAGGGAGTTCAGCCTCTTTTGGCACTTCATTCCCAGACTCTCTCCACCCCTCCTCCCCCTCTCTGCCATTCTCTCCACACCACTTCCCTTCAGAAGACCACCAGTCTGACAGCTCAGGGTTGAGAACCAAGTTCATCTGTCATCCCAAGCAGCATCTCCGCTTCTGAAAAGCTTTTGCCCTCACTCCACCCATCCCAGCTGCCACCTGATCCTGGCAGCTCAGCCCTGCTATCGGTGAACTCCCATTCGCACATATGGACACATTATCCAGTCTCACTGCTTAGCTGGCAGGCTGACCACAACCTATGACCCCAGATTTTCCTCCAATGATGGGTGTACCACAATCATGTCCATATAACAAACTTTTATCAAAATACTATTTGAGGCTAAAGCTGAACAGTCCTGGGATTTTGAACACATGACCTTCTGGTTGCTGTCTTAAGTCCCTTATTATATTCACTATAATAGTACAAATATTCGTCCCAACCTGTCAAAGTACAGGGGTCAATGCTTGATGCATGCAGACCGTCTACACAGTACACTGTAGCCTATATGTAGGCCTTAATGCAGAACCAAAGTTCCCCACTTGGACCACCACATATCTGCTGTCCAGTACCTGGAAGGTGGGCAGCCAGTGTGCCAGGCTGGCAGGGGAGCTCAAGGTCCATCTCAGATAGGTAACAGGGGGCCTCTGAAGAGGTGGCAGGAGAGCCTGAAGTCAGCCTCTGAAGGGGTGGCAGGAGTGCTCAAGGTTAGCCTTCTATCAGCCGGGCCAGTGGTCTATCAGTGGTCTGTTTACTCATGAAAGGTGTACTCGGGAGAGATATAATTAGTTTGGTGTTTACATTCATGGAGAACAGAGAATGTAAACATTACCAGAATGTGGGGAGTGGCTCCAGCAGATCTAACTAAAAGGAGAGGACCAGAAGGTGACATAAACGTAGGAGCATCCTGAAATATTGGCGTCCAACTGCTCCATCCTCACAAACCTGAGTGCTCGCATGAAACGATCAGACGACAACGTCAACATCGCAGTTTACCATAAATCCCTGTGTCTATGAACGCCTTTGATTACGGTGAGACATTAATTACCTAAAACTACACTGAACAAGTAAGTTTTCAGCCTAGACTTTAAGATTGGGTGTCTGAGTCCCCATGATTATCTGAAATGTTATTACTGAGTGGGGGGTGGGGGGGTGGGGTTAATGACATAGTGGGTTTTTAATTCTTGTCATTGACATTGATGTAAATGAAGAGTCATAACTATATATATATATATATGGTACGTAAGGCCAAAATAAAATGGAAAATATGTGCTCATTAATATATCAATGTCTTTGGACTGCTGTCAGTCAAATATTGGTCCTAGTGTTTCACTGTTGTTCACTTTGTGGACCAAGCTAAGCGAACCAAGTGGAAGAACAGAAGCCACAGAAAAAAGAAGGCTGCATTGGAACACCTGGAGGACTCCCAATACTGCCACAGCATATAATGCCTCCAAAGGATATTTCATTTAAACCCCCTCTACCATCTGCCCTGAAATGGCCAACTTGCAGTTCTTCATTTTCTTCTCATTGTTATTCTACAGTGAAGATGTGGCCATTATTTCCTCTTCAATTGGAAATCACTTGGAAAGAATGCAACTGCATACGTCTATAGCAACCATTTGGGGATACAGTAGAAAATGCTTGGAAACCACCTAGCACCACTATAGTAACCACCTGGCTACACCCCAGCAACCACAACAACTTAACCACCTAGGGTACCTACCTAACAGCACCATAGCAACCACCATATCAGCCGCCTAGTTTCCATAGCAACCCTATACCATATACATATACCATATACATATACAAGCCTAACAATTGCAGCCATCTATGATAACATTTGTGTAACATCCACTTAGGATCCCATGGCAACCACACAGCAAATGTACAGCAGGCATCTACCAAGACCATTGCATTCTCTGGGGATACCCATGCAACACCATAGCAGCCACTTGCACTTCATTGCACTCTTAGAATACTAAACACCCCTAATGATCCACAATGAACGACCTAAAGGGACACAAGCTGGTGATGGCCCTCAGTGTCTTCCAAACTAAACACAATTTGTATTCTGTAGATAGAGCTCAATAAAGTAGTGCTAGAAAACACAATTACACTAATTTTTAAAGAAGAATGACTAAATCTCTCAAACATGAAATGAAAAAACTGTCTACTGCCCCTGGTTTGGAGGGAACTCTGCCCGTGATGTCACAGATGATATCATTTACTGCACAAATAAATAAGAGAGCTCGCTAGTTCATTGTCGTTTTGGTTAAAGGACATGATCTGAATGATGGTTAAAAGGCAGAGGTGGGTAGTAACTCTGTACTCTGATACATGTAATTAAGTAACAATTTTTGAATGAATTGCACTTTTAAGAGTTTTAAAAGAGGGTATCAGTTACTTTTTACTGAAGTATATATGTATAAAAAGTACTTTTACTCCACATCTACGTTCCTCCTGTTACATTTTAAAATATTGTGAAATCAAGCCAGTGAATCGAAACATCATTGGGTGGATTTTTATTTCCTACATGCCTCTGAACTGTCCTCCAAAAGACTTTGTTTGACTAATTAAATGCAGTTTTAAGTTTGATTTACACTACACATAATTCTAACATCATTAAAGGCCCGAATGCACCGCTGGTGCATTGTGTATATTTTACAGTGTCTGGCCAAATGATTTAGACAGTAGCTTCTCTTCTTCTTCTTCTTCAACAACCATGTCAAAAGACACGTCCTTTGATCAAGCAGAGAAAACATCTAAGGAGACTGAAACTACTAAATTCAGGTTAAGAACTGTTATTAAAAAGTGGAAGGAGAGTGGGGAAACATCATCTTCAAGAAAGGACAGTGGTCAGTAAAAAATCTCGAATGATCAAGGATCAACAACACTTCCAGCACATCAGTGGCTCTACCTCCTTAGGCGTTTGAGGCATGCAGGACTCGGGAGCTCAGTCCTCACCTCCTTTTAGAGTGGTGCGATGGAGAGCATTCTGTGCTCCAGCATCAACATGTGGCACCAAAGCTGCTCTGCTGCAGAGAAGATAGCTCTGCAGAGTGTGGTGAAGGCTCAACAGAGGACTGTTGAAGTCAGCCTCCCTACAGTCTTGGACAACAACACTTCCAGATGCAGGAAGAGGGCCACCTACATCATGAAGAACTCCACTCACCCAGTGCACACACTTTTTACCCTGCTCCGCTCAGGCTGGAGGTTGTGGACAATTAAGTTTAGAACCACTAGACTGAGGAACAGCTTCTTCCCTGAAGCTATAAGACTCTTAACTCTGACTAGTCAAACCACTGTTTGAACACTTTAACTGGATGCTCAACACTTAACCGTGCTGCTCTTTTGGTTGTTTTTAATCATAAATTGCTATATTCACATCCATCTACACACAACTGTGATTCATGTTGCTGTTTACTGCACCTTATTTATGATCATTCGTTGTTACTATAGTTCCTGCTTTCAAAATTCCGTTCCACCTCATGTACCGCGTGACACACATGACAAAGTGGTCATAATGTTCTGAAATGACAGTTTATATACTTTATCAAACATAAACAAAATAATCCCACTTGTACTTGATTAGTAATCTTTCCCAAACTGGAAGTTACATCACAAATATCTGATTACATCATCCTTATTGCAAGGGCTTACTAATGATTAGTTCTCTTGAACAATGAGAGCAAGAGTCCTCTCCCTAAGGCAGATGTAGTGCCCCTGGGCTTATTTATCCTTTCACATGCATAATGGAAGAAGGCGCGCCATGCCCTATGTTGTCCGCCTTCAAAGCCGCAGGCCTTGGTGAAGGTCAGCTCTGCTCACGTTTGCTGACCGGAGACATTGTGGACAGCAATAGCCTGGGGAAAGGTGTGCATGCTTGTTCTTGGGTGTGTGCCTGTGTGTGTGAGTGGAGGACGCAGATGACTGCCTCTGCCCCGATGCACAGCAAATGTTCCTTCAGAGTTGCTTAGAAAAGCAAAGTAGAGACATGTAGAGTTCACTTGTTCCCTGCAGTCAAGAGCAGCAGGAAGCGGCAGTGGCCTCAGATGTGGACAGAGGCCTGGAGGGACATTTTCTCTCTCCTTTTTGCAAGCAGGTAGAAGTTAGAGTTCGAGTAGAAGTTGGCACTCGCGCTCCAGAGCTGACTTTAACTTTTAAACAAAGTGGCAGGGGACGAGACAAAAGCTTCCTCCAGAAATTGGTAGCTGTCAGTGAGAGGGACGAGAGAGTGTGAAATTTCCCTGCAATCCTCCACTCAAATCTTTTGAGGGTAGGTTAGTGGAAGTTGGTGTAAGGTGCTGTAATTGGAGCTCTGTTAGTTCAGCATCAGTGGCCTGGCTGGTTCACCATCTGCTTAAACAAGGTCATCTATGATTTCAGTATCATTGACCACTGTTTAGCTTTTCAAAACACTTTCTTGATCATTTTTCCAGCATTGAGAATAAAAGCTGGAACCATTGCCAAACACATTATGACTGTTCAGGATACATTATGTTCCCTGTGCTGCTAAACTGCCATAGACTTCTCTAGAAAATCAAATAAAGCAGTAGCATAAACACAGTGCAGCATTTAATTCTAATGTATTCCCCTGTGACGTTGGAAGGGGGCCAAATATAAGCAGGTTGTTGTTTTTCAGATCTGACTGCCTTTTTTATTTCACAGTTTGTGGGTTGTTAGACACTCAGACAGAATATCCACGTCTATGTGCATAAGCACCGAAAGAGTTTTTCACAATATGTCCCCTTTAAATAAAAATTTGAGTATTTGATTGTCAGTTTAATCAAAAAGGATTTATTAGAAAGGAGCTCTGAAAGTGTGTTGGAACTGGATGATTATGAAATAGCATGAATAGAGGTTATTTGAAATGATTTGTTTTTGAAACTGTTGTCAGCAGCATATATGGAAAGTTATTTTTTCCAAAGGTGGTCCTGCTTCAAATAAATGTCAAACATGACTATTATAAACAGGCCAGTTTATAATAATGATTTCATTGCGCACGCACACACACACACACACGCGCACACACACACACACACACACACACTAAAGGCCACTTTTAGAGTCACTAATTCACCTACCATGCATGTCTTTGGACTGTGGGGGAAACCGGAGTACCCGTGGGAAACCCACGCGAACACTGGGAGAACCCCACACAGAAACTTCCCAGGTCGCCCCACCACGCCCTACGATAGACTAGCGCCCAGTCTACGGTTGTTTCCCGCCCTTGCGCTCAGAGTTGCCGGCTGGGCACCGGCTCCCCTGTGACCCTATTCAGGAATAAGTGGTATAGAAAATGGATGGATGGATGGATGGATATTATAATGATATTCCAGGTTGTTTATTCCAAACTTTTGAGTCCCCACCAGTCGTTTCCATTCTTTTGACAGTTTTGGTTCAAATGGCTGAACAAAGGGGTTATTTTATGTATACGTTAGATTGTTCCCTTGGGTGTGAGGGTGGGAGAGGGTTTGATTTTATAAGGTCAGTTCGGATGACTGGCGGTATCAATTGTTATGGGCTAAATGTAGGGTTTGTGTGTGGTGCAAATCCCATAAAGCCTTGGGTAGTTGTTTACAAGCTACTATGCAGGCTAGTGGAAGTGCCATACTGGTGTGGCAGGTATATTCTCATAGCACTGGTCTGCTTGAACACATCACTGAATGATGCTTACTATGTTTCACTGCTCAGTGAACATTTGCAGTCTTTCTGGACTTTGTGTACCCCTACAATGATGGGATATTCCGGCAGGATAATGCACCATGTTGTCGGGCCCCAAGTTGTCTAGAATTGATTCTGTGACCCATTCTCGATATAGAAGTGGCACTACGGGTTGGAAAACCATTGTAAATGGAATGTTCCACTATTAGACACAGCAAGGTGATATGAATTATTATAGTCCGGGCAATCAGCATGCTGGCCAGTGTTCAGCTTCAACCACAAGATATCACTTCGCTTAACTTCTACAGACGTGGGGGTTCCCAAGCCAAGCTGAGGTCACGCCACTTCATAATATTCCTGCTGCTGTCCCATTACTTTTGGCAACCAGTGTATATTGTGATATCAATGTGAAAGAGATGAAAGGCGGAGAAAAAGGTTTTATACAGTCAGCAGTTCAGCCTCAACCTTCTCTCTCCGTCTGACTTTCCTCTTCTCTCACTCCACTTTCATTTCAGCTCGGGCTGAGGAGACATGAAGCAGTACTAATGATTCCAATTCCCTGTGACTCCACGGGTCTAATGCAATTAACTGCACTTGTGGAAAGGGAGGGAGAGAGTGTGGGTCTGGAGAAATTCACCCTTAATCCAATGAGAGAGGGAGGTGGGGGGGGGGGGGTGGTGTGCTCGGCCAAAATGACTACCCAGTCAACAGTTTTAATTATAAACCTCACTATATAGAGGAGATCTGTCCTAATCACGGCTCCTATCATTTGCTTAAATTAGTTATCTTGAGTTATTTCAGCAGCAACAAATAACCCAATTACATTCAGTCCGACCATTATTTTTCCTCCATTTGCTGTCTTCTTGTTCGCAACCCCTTGCGTTTCGTTTACGCTGGTTCATGTCCATATGTTCTGAATGAAGACCTGTCTGAGCCTGTCAGCACTGAATCCAGCTCGCGTTCGTTTAACCCCTCATTCATTGAACTTCAGGTTAAGGTTACTTGCTGAAATCTGCTACAAGGAGCTGCTGTGTGCACTTCTGTCTTAGCCAAGAGGAAGCAATGTGTTGAAGTTCTGTTCCCAACACCACGTACCAGACACAGCAGGGTGACTCATGTGGGCTGTGCTCGGAGTCCATCTGACTGAGTGTGATCACGTTCAAAGTGCTGCTTCAATCCAGAAGAGCTTATTACTGTTATTTAAATCAAAGTAACAGTGCCGTGCGACCGATCTGCGAAGCACGCTGCTGTTTACACTTCAAGTCTAGCTTTCAAGCAACCCTGCAAGGACTATTTCTACAAGCAGCACTGTTTCACAGAGGACATGCTGGATTAAATTGACCAATCAAGGAGTTATATGAAGGTCCTAGCCATAGCTGGTCAATTAGGGTACCCAAATATGTGGCTACGAATAGCCTTTGCTGGAGGGTTTTAACTATTTGAACTGTTTTAATGTTTCTTTCTGGTTATTCTGGCATGTTTGTTCTGAACTGTAAGAGAGGACAAACCGATTCTATGTGTGCATTTAAAGAAAGGTGATTTGATGGCCTATGAGTGACAACAAGTAGACATGTGCTTTTTGTGTAAGTGAGTGTGTGTGTGTGTGTGTGTGTGTGTGTGTGTGTGTGTGTGTGTGTGTGTGTGTGTGTGTGTGTGTGAGAATTTGCTGGTCAGCTTCACTTTGAGCACTTTGCTTTCGAACACAAGCCAGCAGCTGCAGGTGTTTAGAACTGGAGCCAAAGGCTAATTATCATCATGATCTCAGCTGATGAGCATTTTTTATTTATTTTTTGGTGACTATAACATCTTGAGTGTGTGAACGTGGAGAGACTCCAGCTCTGCATCTACTTCTGCTTAACTTACAGAGAGAATAAACATGAGGTATTACTCAGTACCATCACATACATATATTCATTTATTTATCTCTCTCTCTCTCTCTCTCTCTCTCTCTCTCTCTCTCTCTCTCTCTCTCTCTCTCACCCTCTCTCACCCATGATCAATACACATACCAATACTTTCATATATCAGGATATAAATAAACTTTAGGTGACGAATAAATAAAAAATGCTTACAAATGGCCTATTCTTGTGTTTTCACATTGTATTGAGGTGGGTCTCTGATGGCTTGTCATAATTAGAGAGACAACTAAATGAGAGGTGTGGCTCTGTCCTTTCTCTCTCTCCCTCTCTCTCTCTCTCTCCCTCTCTCTGTCTCTCTATCTTGCTTTTTGATCATAATCTCCAGTGCAACTCGCGTGAAATCTCTAGTTTTCAGGTCAAGAATACACAGAGATTAATACCAAACCCCCCGCACTGAGTCATTTACAACAAAAGCCTCACTCTTGTTTTATTAGGGGGGACAAAGCCCCCTTGCACAAACATGCGCATCCTCACACACCTCCGAGGGATTTCCATATAATCAAATGCTTTAAGAAACACATCCGTTCTTTAGACACGCAACAACGTGGCGCTCACATGAAGAGCAGAAGAAGCACTCTAATGCCTGAATGAGGAGCTGAGCCAGGAGATTAGAGTGCCGGAGATGGTGTTCACACAGTGTAAGCTTTGCTTATTCAGGCAAGTGGAGCTGGGCTCCAGCATGGAGAAGTCTGGAGTTGACTGGTCTCTCCAGGAATAAATGCCAGCTCTGATTCAGCTTTGATTCTACTCACTTGACTCTCTCTCTCCCTCTCTCTCTCTCATGCTTTCTGCTCCTGGCCATGAATTTCACAAATGTTTTCATGCCAGGAACCACATTTAAAGGCAGTGTGGTATCGTGAAACCCCAGCTTGGCCACTTTGTGAAGTTAAAGTAGACCAACTCATTGAGAAAGTCCTTAAGCTTTCAGTCTGCTTGTCCCCAGTATATTGTTCTTTCACACAGCGCGAGACTTCACACGAAAAGGAAGCATGCATACACCTACACCCTTTACTCTCACCGGATTAGTTTGTTTTTAAGGCCTCTTGGCACCAAGATCATTGTTAAAGGCTACATTTTGTGTGCATCACATGATAGAACGTGGCGGGGTCAAAGGTCATGTTCCGAATATGAACGCTCTGGATGCAGCAGAAAAGTGGTTTGTGTCTTTGGATCATAGTTTTGCTGTCATTGGAAAACAAAAACAATCAGGCAGTGACATTTCTTCTTGACCCGGTCATCCCCACACTGTGACCACAGCTGTAACCAACATGTCTGTCTGTTTCCTTTTTTTTTCTTTTCTTTTTAAATTGTTTATTATTTGTCTTCCATCTAATTATTTTCCTAATTCATTATCATCCTTATTTTTTCCCGTTTTTCAATTATTCTCATCGTCTTCTTCAACCTTGTGTCTTTTTTCTTCTTTTTCTTTTTCATCTTTTTGTAATTCCCGTATTTTTGCTGATTCTTCCCTTATTTCTTTACTTTCAGCCCTCTTTGTTGCTGTTTCTCTTATCTCTTTTCCTGTTTTGTTGTTGTTTTTTATGTGTATTTGCCCTGTAAATACATTTGAAAATCCATATTTTTAAACGATCTGTTTCAAGAGCAGAAATGGTTTATTATTGGTGATGATTTCTGTTTGTTAATGTTCTCTGTCTCTCTTTCAGGATTACTCTGAATGGTATGAAGGTGTCGCGGCCAGATGTGCGGATTGGCCGGTACAGGATGATCAAGCACGAGAGAGACAAGCACAATGAGCCAAACCCCCAAAGGTGAGCACCCCCCCCCCACACACACACACACACACATCTCCCACTGCATCGTTAACACTTGCACTTAAAGCACACACTCCACCCTGCAAGCCAACCCCTACTTACACTCATCTGCAGCACAACATTCACTCCCACTCTGCTACGTTTGATACATTGATCTGAAATCACCCAATTTATTTCAAGATCACAGCTCAGTGCTGAAGGCTGGCAGGGCCGCACGCTTTCCTCCGACTCCATCTGAAGAGGAGGAGATGTGTAGGAGGAGGTGCTTCATTCATTGCCTGTGCAGTGCATCAGCAACAGAGCCAGTGTGGTTATTAGTGATGCCTTTAAAGTGAAACCTGGAATTCGGGACACATCAAAGTGAATCAGTTAGTGGGAAGAGGACTTTATAAAGCAGGCAAAATCTACATAAACATAAAAGGTTCACGATGAAGATTCAAATATTCACCAGAGCTTTCTTGGGGTTTGTTAAATTCATTATAAGATTCAAGCTGCGGACAATTCTGCAGCTTAGAAATGCGTCGTTAATGTGATGTAGACTTTTAGTTGAGGAATTTTGCAGGAATAAACGTTAGAGATGTCTAGGAAGATATGGGTCACTGAGGTCAGTAGAATGTGATCTTATCATATTTTTGATGATATATTGTTAAAATCATCAAATAAAGAACAGAATTTTCTCTTAGCTGAACATCTGCAGCTCAGATTTTAGTGCATCCCTGGTCCTTCACCTGAAGTTCTTGCAGAACGAGCTCTATGTAGAATCTGTGACTGGGATCAAATCCCAGTGGTGGTATTGTGCCTTTCCTAACTGAGGGACTGAAGGAACGTAATTGGCTGCATTCTGGAATGAAGGAGTTATTGATCACCTTCTTCTGTTTAGTCTGACCAGCTGTGTGCTCACCTGCGGAGCACCTAAGCATGTCTGAGAGTGTAAGATGGATGAAGAGCCGTTGTGTGTAGTACATGAACAGAGATGCCCATGGATTTGCATTAAAGACAACTAAATTGAGTGAAAATTACACATAAGTACAAAAGAGCTTTAAATAACGACCGCCTGCTTCGCAAAGGTCACTCAAGTGAGTCATGCAGCATATGCTGGAGAGAAGCAGCGTCCTCACATGAACTACAGCGCAACTTTCCCTTTTTGAAAGTCAAAGCACAGTTTGATTTGAGTGTCTGCAATTTAGAAAGCCTTGATTAAATGCATAGTATGTTCATTAATATCAGAGTATAAAAATGCACTTCTGGTTCAAATCTCAGTGAATATTAAAGTGAGGAGGAGCTGATCTCATGCAAAAATCAAGTTTCTTTGAATCTTGGAGAAAAAAAATTGGGCATGCAGATCGATTGGTGCTCTCAGGTAACGCATAACTCTCAAGCTCTTGGTAAATAGTCAGTGATGTCAAGAAAACATTCCAGGAGAATATCTTGTTTGCAACAGACCTTCAGGGAGATTGGACTCTGGAGTGGTGGTGCACGTTTCTGCTTTCCAGCAACACTCGCACAAACACGATTCTCATTGAAGGATTATCAAAAGAACAAGTGTTAAGCAGATGTTGAACAAATGAACATCAGAATAAGCCTGATGCTTTTTGGAACCAAGAAAGGTTTGGAGAAGAAACTAGGGCCCTAGAGCACTAGTGTGGATCAGTCATGGTCTGGGTTTGTGTTGCAGCCAGAGAGGAATAGCTTCAGTTAAAAAAAAACGGATGGAAAAAGGACGGCTGTGGTCTTTCGCACACTTACCTTCCTCAGTGAACAACCTCATGAGTTGCAAGCTAAAGGTTGCAGGGTTCTCAACATACACTTAATCCGAACTCTGGATAGACCTCAAGAGTAGTCCTGCAAGATGCCCCAAAGGGTTTTTAGGAATTGAATGACACTTGGCTGATTACGGAGTGTTTACAAGCTGTGATACTTGCCAAAGAAGCAGTTATTTGGTAGTGACCATGCAGAGGGCCAGAAACCTTTGCTCTGGCCTTCTTCTTTTAACTGTAAATGATGGAAATAATCTCGTTTGAAATGTTAAAGAAATGTCATTTTGAACTTTATGACTTTTGGAAATTAGGTCATCTACTCACTACTGAGCAGGGCTGCCCAGACTACTGCTTTCCTCTGTGTAAATATATATGCGCGTGTGTGTGTGTGTGTGTGTGTGTGTGTGTGTGTGTGTGTGTGTGTGTGTGTGTGTGTGTGTGTGTGCGCGCGTGTGTGTGTAATTGATTGCTGCATATATTTAGATGCTGAATTGTTCTCAGCTACAGAGGACACATCGACAGCCTAGAAATTACAAAAGAGTTTCAGCAGCTGACACGAGCAGTGAAGGGTGAGCTCACTCTTTAACAGCTGAAGATGGGGCTCGAGGTGAGACAGTGAGGCGTCAGTGCAGGACAGTCATTAAAAGTTGGGAATGGTTTCTTTGCTGGCGAGCGCTACAGCTCAGCTCTGCCCATCTCATCTGATCTCAGCAGTGAGGGCTTCTGACTCAAGTGCTCTTCCTCTTTCTGTCTTTCTTTCTTTCTTTCTTTTTATTTTTATTACCATCATTTTTTCTCTTTCTTATTGATAAGTTATATTGTATATTAAATCTGATTTATATTCTTCTTTCCTTTTTCTTATTTTTTTTGCTAAATTCTCGCCACCTATGACACCACAGTGACCACCTTGAATACCAAAGCAACCACATAGCAATGGCCTAGCAGCTGCCTGTGCGACCATTGTGTAACTGTCATACATCTGTCTGCCTTTATCTTTAACACTCCTTCCTTTCTGATGCTCTTTCTTTCTCCTCTCTTTGGATTTCTTCCAGCATTTGTTTCATTCTTCACTTTTCCACACGTCCTCCCAGCACTTTGAGTCTCTCCCTCTCACTCCTTCCTTTTCTCCGCGTCTCACTAGTTGTTCGGTGTGACATTGTACCTCCCCTGCTTTCTCCCTTTTCTTTTTCTCTATTCCCCCTCTCACTCTTTCAATATTTATCACATTTTCTCTTGGAACACTTATTTATTTATTTCTCTATTTTTTACTTCATTTCATTCTTTCTTTTTCTCTGCATTTCACTCTCTCTTGAGGACACTTGAGTCCTACCCTCATTTCTCTTTCTCTTTGTATCTTGTTCGCTCCCTCACTCTCTCTCTCTCACTCACTTACTCACTTTGGAATTAAAGTGAATGGGATCGACAATTATAAAAATAAAACAAATGTATGTTTATATTAAATTCTTTGTTTAAAATGGAGTTTGTTTTTTTTAATCTGCCTCTGTAGTGCTCCATAGTGCTCTCTCTCTCTCTCTCTCTCTCTCTCTCTCTCTCTCTCTCTCTCTCTCTCTCTCTTGCTCTCTCAGTCACTTTTTATCTGTTTCATCTACCCACCCATTTACACTCTCTTTTGTGGCTCTGTTATTCTTCTTTCTGTACTCAGACTGCCCTCCTTTCTATTTACCTCTCTCTCCTCTATCTGTCTGCACCCATCTCTCTCTCTCTCTCTCTCTCTCTCTCTCTCTCTCTCTCTCTCTCAGATAATGGGAGTAGTGCGCTCTATGCTACACTTAAATTCCTCTATATTGGAGGGAGGGTGGACTGTTGGAAAGCCAGGCGTCTGTGCTGACAGTAATGAACTCCATCAAGCAGTGCTAAAGTGGGCCTGCTGTCACAGGCAGGCAGTTTGTTTGGATCCTGTCACACTTTGAAATAATCCACTACCTGCGGACCCTCCCTCTGCTCCCACCGGTGTTTTCAAACCCACAAATCTGCCTTCAAGTGTCTCATTGGATTCTTTTAACCCCAGAGTGATTCTTTTGAGGATGTCTCTATTTGAAGGATGCACTGGATTCAGAGCTTCGTTCATGAGCACTGTACACGGAGCGCTCTAGAAATATGGACCGTGTGCTTGAAAATGCCACTGCTTTCATTTGCCCACGACAGGTCTGTCTAAAGCTAGGCTTTATTAGGCAAATGCCACCTTACAAATGAGCAGGACTGGCAACTGCTTTAATTATAGCTCATCAGAGGTAATAGTCAATGGAAATTGCTCATCACAGAGTGTAATTGTAATTTTCATTATGCTTCCACTTTGCATAACTGTATTGATGGTCAATTAAAGCTCTGTACCATTCTGCTGCTCCCGCTCAGGGTGATGAAATCCTGCCGTGCCTGGTGCTACATTTCAGCTGTTCTTTATTTATAGTCTTTGGATTGCATTGTGTTGCCGTATGGACAGTACAGGCTAAAAATGGAACCTGAAGGTGGTTTCGTAGGCTAGCAGTAAGGATGTGGACTTTTAATGCACTTTCTAATACTGTATGTGACGCAGTATTAGTTTCAGCACAATCCAATATGATATATAAAGACGTTTATTTAAAATAATGTTTGTTTAGTCAAACAAAAATGAATGAAAATGAATTTGGCCTATATTTTGTGTTTATAACCAATCAGTTTTGCTCAATTTTGCCTTCAGTCTTTTATGTCTACAGTATTTTAGCCAGTCACACTCACCTGATCTGGGCTCGGAGCACATAGCAACAGCTATCGTGTAGGAAAAGAGTGCACTTATCAATGCATGAGGAATGATAGGAAGATAGGACAATGGAAGGATGGAACTGGCACCTCAGTCAGTTAACTTCTACCTAAAAACCTTTTTGTAGAAAAATCACCTCCTTCTTTCCCCAAACAGTTATGATAATTCTATAATCTGATACGCTTGCAGAGTAAAAGCTGAAGAATGTAGTGCTGGGTGGGTCAGAAACAGGATGTTTTTCCAGATTGTTAAAGAGGAGAACCGCCTTCTTAGGCACATTTATAGTGCCACGGCAACGAACACACAAAGCAATGCAGCCACAGCAGCGCGCACACACACACACACACACACACACACACACACACACACACACACACACACACACGTTTAAATTGTACAGTTGTGAGTCACAAAAAACTGCTGGACAAGTACTGCACAGGGTTCTACACATCACTTCTGCACACCATCTTTTACAGACGTGGAACATAAATTTGATACCATCACGGTTTTACGATCTGTTGTAAATTCCAATCTATATAATCATAATGTGACCAGAGGAGTTTAAAAAACAATTTTTCAGCAATTAAGGTCTGCACTGAAAGAAAATGAGATGTCAAAGTGCTTGCTGGGTGCATTTCTATGGTGTCACTAGTTGGATGTTATGGTATCCGTGGTAGCTGATATTAAAAGAATTGCACGAAACCTGCATACAGATCATTTAAAAAAGTGATGGGTCTACTTGTCAGGTTGCCCCTGATCTAAACGTGGTGCCACCTTAAGTTTGTCTCAGAAGTTAATCTAATTCATAGTTGGGTAGAAATGAAGGAAATGTACTCTGTTACAAACGTAACTCCTTTGAACAAAAACAGGGTACTTTTCACTCTTACTTGAGTGTATTTTTGAAGTAAATAGGTGTAACTATACTTTTCCTGTTATAATCATATGCGTTCCTCCCATTACTTTTAAAAACAATGTAATCCCAGTCCAGAATATGGAAATCCTCCAGGATGTTGTGCTTGCGCCATTCTGCCGCAGCTAAACTAACCTAAACCAAGCAATCGGGGCAACATCCTGGGGTGATTTTTACTTTCTAGACCTGGATTACCCTCTCCTGATCCAAGCACTGCCCTCCAGACAAAAGAATCTTGAATGATTTTGTTTGACCAACTAAATGCAGTCATAAGTGTGGGGGGAATTTGCATCGTTAGAGCAGAAAACAGTAAAGAGATGAAGAACAGTAAGTAGACAGAGATAAGATATGCTCTAAATAAACATCTCTTAGCTGAAACATTCAAAATAAAGAATAAAATCAACAAATATGCTGTTTAAACATGTAATTATATGTATGTTGCACATTTCCAGACTATATATTGCAGAGAATTGTAGATATTGTGTAGAATTGTAGATATTGCACAGTAATGATTACAGATATTGTGCAGAGTTGTAGATATTGCACAGTAATAATTATAGATATTGTGTAGAATTGTAGATATTGCACAGTAATAATTACAGATATTGTGCAGAATTGTAGATATTGCACAGTAATTGATTATAGATAGTGTGTAGAATTGTAGATGTTACTTTGTGTAATTACAGATATTGTGTGCAGAATTGTAGATATTGCATAGTAATGATTATAGATATTGTGTAGAATTGTAGATATTGCACAGTAATAATTACAGATATTGTGCAGATTGTGATCATGCACAGTAATAATTGTGAATGTTATTTTGGGTAGATATTGCACAGTAATAATTAATAGATGTGTGCAGAATTGTAGATATTGCACATTAATAATTACAGATGTGTGCAGAATTGTAGATATTGCACAGTAATAGTCTGATATTGTGTAGAATTGTAGATATTGCACAGTAATAATAGAGATATTGTGCAGTAATAATAGAGATATTGTGCACAGTAATAATTGTAGTGTGCACCAGTCATGATTATAGATGTTGTGTAGAATTGTAGATATTGCACATTTATGACTAGATATGCAAATTGTAGATATTGCACAATAATAATTAGAGATATTATTGTAGAATTGTAGATATTGCACAGTAATGATTATAGATGTGTGCAGAATTGTGAATATTTTTTTGTTGTATTACAGATATTGTGCCAGAATTGTAGATGTGCACAGTAATGATTGTAGATATTGTGTAGAATTGTAGATATTGCACAGTAATAATTGTAGATATTGCACAGTAATGGTGTAGATATTGCACAGTGTTGTAGATGTTGTTTTTAAGGTAGATATTGCACAATGTGTTGTAGATATTGTGCAAATTGAATATTACTGTTAATAATTACAGATATTGTGCAGAATTGTGAATAATGCAGTAATAGTGTGATATTGTGCAGGGTGTAGATATTGCTGTCTAATGATTATAGATATTGTGGTAGAAGTTATTAGATGTGCACAGTAATGATTATAGATATTGCACAGTAATAATTGTAGATATTGCACAGTAATAATTGTAGATATTGCACAGTAATAATTGTAGATATTGCACAGTAATAATTGTAGATATTGTACAGAGTTGTAGATATTGCACAGTAATAAATTACAGATCAGTGTGCAGAATTGTAGATGTGCACAGTGTAATTCTGAATGTGTGCAGAATTGTAGATGTGCGCAGTAATGATTACAGTGTGCACAGTAATAATTGTAGATATTTGCTGGTAATATAATTGTAGATATTGCACAGTAATAATTGTAGATGTGTGCAGAATTGTGAATATTGCACAGTAATAATTACAGATATTGAAATGCAGAATTATTAGATACGTAATAATTATGTTATTGAGTGTGAATATTGCACAGTAATAATTACAGATATTAATGAAATTGTAGATATTCACAATGTGATTATAGATATTGCTGAAGTAATAATTGTAGATATTGCACATTAATTAAAGCAGATATTGCACAGTAATAATTGTAGATATTGCACATTAATAATTGTAGATGTTACACAGTAATAATTGTGAGTCATGTGCAGAATTGTAGATGTGCAGTAATAATTACGGAATATTGTGCAGAATTGTAGATATTTTTCAATGTGATTATAGATGTACTGTGGTAATAATTGTAGATGGCACAGTAATAATTGTAGATATTGCACAGTAATAATTGTAGATATTGCACAGTAATATTAAGTGATGGCACAGAACCTGTGTATGTATTGTACTGTTGTGTCAGCAGCAGATATTGCACATTAATTAGAGGTACAAGACGATATAGGTCTGTGTGGTGTGTTTGTGATGGAGTGCAGTATGATGATAGAGTGGGGTGTGGCTCCAAAGTGTGTTTATGACGGAGAGTGTCTAATCTTTGCTTGGGGCGTTTTCAGTTGTAAACTACACGTAACATTAACATGGTTAACAGATCAAACATGTCGCTGATAACAGTCTCAAATTGAAATGGAAATCTCAGCATGTAGGTGGAGAAAACCTCGTTTGATGGAGTAAACAAACAGTGGCAGTAATTTGGATGATTATGTAGTATCATGCTTAACACCACTGTTAAAATTTATTTTACTGTGTCTGCAGAGTATTAGGAATCTTAAAAGTGACCACTGGGTACAAATTAACCTTGTAATTTAACACTTTGTGACGGTCACTTCATGAGCTGTACTATTCACTGATTTTCCATAACATGACCACGTTCTTACCCTCATTGTCCATTTTTTTCAGCTCCTACCACTCAGGTTCTCCTGGTAGTTCTATAATTACAGACTGTAGTCCATCTGTTTCTCAGCGTACTTTGTTAGACTCCCCTGTTCTTCAGTGGTCAGGACCACCACAGGTATTATTTGAGTGGTGGGTCATTCTCAGTGAGACTGACGTGGGTGTGGAGTTTTAGTGTGCACTCGTATGAGTGGATCAGACACAGCAGTGCTTTCTTACCTGAGTAATAATTTAAATGAGCACTTAAACTTCTACTCGAGTACTAACAGTACTTTTATCTTAGTTCAGTTTAACCTCTGATCTAGCTCATAAAATAGTATAATACGACGTCTGCTTCTACTAAGCCAAACTGCAAACTAACTTTTATATCTTTTATCTTTTTTTTATGGAGCACTAAGTGTGCTTTGTCAGCTGGTCCCTGGTCGGAGGATAAACTAGCTGTTCATGTGACACCGATGAAGATTCATAGTCTGAGTGGGACTGGATTAGAGCCACTGTATTAGGCCCTGTCCTGTCTGACACACATCTCCATCACTCTGCCTCAGTCTGCTTCATCAAGACGAAGATGATCAAGATGAAGGTGCAGGCAGACAGAAATCAATTTTAGTCTGCTAGAGATTTACACATTGCCTTTTTGACGCATTGATTTTCCCGCCTCACTAATTATTTTTTGCATCAATTAATACTGAAACGTGAATTTGATATGGGTAAGAATATTTCCTGCAAAACGAGCTGCCTTGTTCCCTGTAATCAAGGCTGGACCTTTTAAGGCTTTGTTGTGTGTGGAAAGGCTGTCTTCTCTGTATATTCGGGGGTGGATCTGTTAAGCTTGACAGAACCTTTCAGAAGCAGAGAAAACAGTCCGATTAGCAGATTGTTTAGCAGCATAGAATTCTGTGGATTCAAACGAGTGATATGTGACCACTATCAGGAGATCGAAATCCTACTGCAAGACAGTCCCAATTATCCTTGATTTCTGGAGGATTATTTCAAGATGGTTCATTGTGTTTGATAAGAGGTGTAGTCTTGGCTTCAAAGCTTCTTGAAAGGTTTTAAAGGTTGAAGAGTCCTTAAATGATGGCTGTGTGTGTGTGTGTGTGTGTGTGTGTGTGTGTGTGTGTGTGTGTGTGGTTGGCCTCATGTTTGATTAGGGGTGTAAGAACCTTAGCTCTGCTCAATTAGAGTTGATTACAGCAGGATATGTCATATCTCAACCATGAGCTAATTTTATATAAACAAGCAGCTACTGTTAGTGTCAGTGAGGGTTTTCTAGTTCAGGGTACTGACTGAACTGACTGACTACCACCCTACACAGTCTTCAACTGGTCATGTGCATTGAATACGGATTTGAAACTGTTCACACAGATGGGGTCGGCAACCCAGGGCTCATCCTCGTGCTGTGGCTCCACGTGTGTTAGTTCTTTTTTAAAATGAATGTTCTAAATTGGAAGATTATTGTGATCCTCAAATATTATAATGAAATTATATTTTATTGTCACTCAAAATAAGCGTCACACTCAGGGAAGCCGGTTTAGCCTCCAAAACATGGCAGGTGTAAATCAGCCTGATCTGGAGCTGAAGCTGGCGCTGGAGCTGGAGCTGGAGCTGTCTGACACAGCTGACAAACACGTGGGTGTCCGAATTCAAACGCTTGACAGAGGATCTTGAAGAGCCGTCAGAAGGCTACTCTTGTTCAGAATCACAAATGGAGTGATATTGAGAACCTGAAGACTGGACAATCTCATGTTTGAAACATGGAAGATCATCCCTGACACCTTCACAAACATGAAGGAATATGGATTTGGGGTCCTGTCGATCTTCGGATCCACATACGTATGTGAGCAGCTGTTCTCCACCATGAACTACGTTTAAAACACAGACGCTCACAGACGACAGTCCTTTAAAGACAAAAGTGATATCATCTGCGCATCTCCTGAGTTTCAGGAGCAGAAATCATATTAACCAGCTCAAATAAATATTTATGCAGATATTTTCCAAATATTTATTTTTCATTGTTTAGTGACATAGTGGTTTTTTTCCCCCAGTGTGTTTTTTTAATTCAGGTCCAGGCTCTGATACATGCTTTGAAAGCCCAAGGGCAATATAAGGATGATGACTCACTGCTTTTTTTGCTTGTGTTTGTTACATGGATAATTTCAGTTCAGCTTTTTAATTCATTTGAAAGAGACCTTCAACTCAACTGTTGCTTTTTTTATTCTTTTTTTTTCAAGAATTTAAAATGCGTTTATTACATTAATAATTAAATTTTCTCTGTAGCACTTCACAGATTTCATAAGCAACACTCTATAGTTGTTTATACGTCTTGTAAAGGTAAGAAAAAGCAATATATACAGTGTTATCTTAGATTTGCAGCTCACAGTGTTTTCTTTTCTGTGGACACCGGGTCCAAATGGCTCTTTGGGTGTTAAAGGATGCCGAGTCCTGGTCTAGCCAGACACATTCATTAAGTACCTGTGGGCGGCCACTACACTGTCCACTCTAGGTGGCCTTCTATTCTTATGATGCATGTGACGGTGTGGCTCAAGGAACAACTTAACTTTCGAAATGGAATGTTCCATCCATCTGGAACCCGCTTTCAGGCCTCCTGTGAATAATTAAAAACATATTGCTTTAAGCGCGCTATTCAGTGCTTCTCAAGATAACACCTCACAACATCTACTGAGGTATACCTGAGGTAACACCACTTCATAATTCATTCATTTGGTACAGAACCCTTTTTTTTGCAGAGGTCAGATGTTTCCTCTTCTTGTCCAAGTTTGCACACACTGCAGCAGGGATTTTGGCCCACACCTCCAAGCAGATCTTCTCCAGATCTTTCAGGTTTCAGGGCTTCAGGGAAGACCCAGCCACGATCCAGCTTCAATGCACTTACTGAGAGTAGGAGGTTGTTGGCCAAAATCTCACGATACATGGTTTCATCCATTCTCCCTTCTATACAATGCCGTCATCCTGTCCCCTTTGCAGAAAAGCACCCACAAAGTATGATGTTTCCACCCCCATGCTTCACGGTCGGGGTGGTGTTTTTGGGGTTGTACTCATCCTCCTTCTTCCTCAACATGGGGAGTGGAGTTGATGCCAAAAAAAGTACCACCAGATTGTCATTGGCGAACTTCAAATGGGTCTGGGCATTTGCTGGGCCTGAGCAGGAGGACCTTGCGTGTCCTGCAGGGTTTTAATCCATGATGGCATAGTGTGTTACTAATAGTAATCTGTGAGACGGTGGTCCGAGCTCTCTTCAGCTCGTTAACAGGGTCCTTTTCCTGACCTTATTCAGAAGTGTCCTTACCCCATGAGGTGAAATCTTGCAGACAGAAAGACAGAGGAACATTGACAGTCATCTTGTGTTTCTTCTATAGTGCTACTTGTCTATAGAGCTGTAGCCCATCTCAGCTTTGTGCAGGTCTATAATTGTGTCCCTGGTGTCCTTAGACAGCTCTATGGTCTTTGCTCTTTGGCCATGGTGGAGAGGTTGGAGTATGATTGATTGAGTGTGTGGACAGGTGTCTTTAATACCAGTAACAAGTTCAAGCAGGTGCAAGTAATACAGGTAATGACATGTAGGAGGCCTTCTTAAAGAAAAACTAACAGGTCTGTGAGAGCCAGAATTCTTTCTAGATGGTTGGTGATCAAATACTTGTATCTCGCAGCTGAATTGTACCTATGAACGTCTACAGTGCAATAATGTGTGTGTGTGTGTGTGTGTGTGTGTGTGTGTGTGTGTGTGTGTGTGTGTGTGTGTGTGTGTGTGTTTATACAGTGGGGTGCGGAAGTTTGGGCAGCCTTGTAAATTTTCCTGATTTACCTTTATAAATCATTGATTGTTTGGATAAAAACAATCCGTTAAATATATCATAGAGGGGGACAAACAGTGATATTTGAGAAGTCAAATGACGTTTATATGATTTACAGAAAGTGTGCAATAATTGGTTAAAAAAAATTAGGCAGGTGCATAAATTTGGGCACTGTTGTCATTTTATTGATTTCAAAACCTTTAGGACTAATTACTGGCACTCAAATTTGGTTTTGTAGGTTCAGTGACCCTTGACCTCCATACACAGCTGACTCCAATTATGAGAAAGGGTATTTAAGGGGGGCAATTGTACGTTTTTCTCCTCTTTGCATCTTCTCTGAAGAGTCGCTGCATGAGAGTCTCAAAACAGCTTTCAAATGACCTGAGAACAAAGATTGTTCACCGTCATGGTTTAGGGGAAGGATACAGAAACCATCTCAGAGAGTTCAGCTTTCAGTCTCCACTGTGAGAAACATTGTGAGAAAATGGAAGACCACAGGCACAGTTCAAGGCAAGGCTCGAAGTGGCAGACCAAGGAAAATCTCAAATAAACAGAAGTGAAGGATGTTGAGAACAGTCAGAGTCAACCCACAGACCAGCACCAAAGAACTACAACAGCATCTTGCTGCTGATGGAGTAGCTGTGCTTCGTTCAACTATTCGGCGCACTTTACACAAGGAGATGCTGTATGGGAGGGTGATGCAGAGGAAGCCTTTTCTCCGCCCACGTCACAAACAGCCGTTTGAGGTACGCTAAAGCACATTTGGACAATCCAGCTTCATTTTGGAATAAGGTGCTGTGGACTGATGAAACTAAAATAGTTATTTGGGCAAAACAAGGGCAGTTATGCATGGAGGAAAAAGAACACAGCACTCCAAGAAAAACATCTGCTACCCTACAGTCAAATCTGGTGGTGGTTCCATCATGCTGTGGGGCTGTGTGGCCAGTACAGGGACTGGGAATCTTGTTAAAGTTGAGGGACGCATTGATTCCAATCAGTATCAGCAGATTCTGGAGACCAATATCCAGGAATCAGTGACAAAGCTGAAGCTGCGCCAGGGCTGGATCTTCCAACAAGACAATGACCCTAAACACTGCTCACAATCTACTAAGGCATTCATGCAGAGGATCAAGTACAACGTTCTGGAATGGCCATCTCAGTCCCCAGACCTGAATATTATTGAAAATCTGTGGTGTCACTTAAAGAGAGCTGTCCATGCTCGGAAACCATCAAACCTGAATGAACTACAGATGTTTTGGTAAGAAGATACCTTCAGCCACAATCCAGACTCTCATTAGAAGCTATAGGAAGCATTTAGAGGCTGATATTTCTGCGAAAGGAGGATCTCCTAAAGATTGAGGGTTTTTTTTGGTGCCCAAATTTATGAACCTGCCTAATTTGGTTTAGACAATTATTGAACACTTTCTGTAAATCATATAAACTTCATTTCACTTCTCAAATATCACTGTGTTTGTCCCCTATATGATATATTTAACAGATGTTTTTTTATCCAAACAATCAATGGTTTATAAAGGTAAATCAGGAAAATTAACAAGGCGGCCCAAACTTTTGCACCCCACTGTGTGTATATATATATATATATATATAAATGAATGAATGAATTCACCTTCCTTTAAGGCACTGATTTGCACACAAATGTGCACTTGTTTGTCCCTGCAGAGAATAGTTGAGGGATCGTGTCCCCCAACCTTTGTCCATATAGTATATAAGTAATAACTGCTAAATGTAAAGTGAATAATAATAATAATAATAATAATAATAATAATAATAATAATAATAATAATAATAATAATAATAATAAAGTGATAAAACTAAGAGATCACAAACAGTTTATATGAATGTCTACAATTTTGATGTAATTATATTCCTTGAATAATCTGAATTGGTAGGTCATTTTTTCATTTTCTTTGCTGCATAAAAAACAAAAATGTTGTTTTTTTTGTTTTTTGTTTTGTTTTGGTACTTTAAGCTAGCTTGCACAGTTTTGCATCAGCTTTAAAGATTTTGTAATATTTTAATATTACAAATATCCCCTCCATCCCTGCAAGATAAATGTTAAAATAAAGCATAAACATTAAATAAACCTCACTATACCATGATATGAATCTTCATTCATATCATCCACATCTAAGTTATCCTTAACCACAAGCTTGATTGTTGGAAAACACAAGTGCAAGTGCAGGTTCTCATTCCACAGTGAATCCACGCCTTTAGCCTGTTTAATAGTGTTCTACTTTAGGCCACCTGAAAATGGATGAGGTTCCACAGATCAAGTGAACCTCAGTCTGACCCCTCATAGAATGTGTTTAATATAAGTGTCCAGCTGGGGTTCTGTCTGCCCCTATAGTGCCTCATACGATTGTTTTTGTCCTTTAGATAAAGGAGGGGAGAGAGGGGGGGGGGGACTTGGACAGAAGGTGGTTACATTCTCCAGGCATGGCTGCTGTTTGCCCAGACGGTTTGTTTCTGTTGATGAATGTTTACCCTCTCTACCACTCCGTCACTGCCATAGGTGCCTTTGTTTGTTCACTTTAGCAAAAGAGACGCAGCCCTAGTAATGAGACACCACACTTGCCAGAGGAAGGCAGTGCACTATTCATCAACATTCTGCTGATTAGTTAGCACTTACACATACTGGGCTTCATGAATATTAACTCTAGTCTAATATGAGCCCTTTCATACGCGCTAATGTCATTCAACCTGTGGACATAAATCATCAGCTTTGGACAGTCTAGCGGCACTAATAGGCTCTGCAGTCTTGCTCAATGATATGGAAGCTGATAGCAGGTTATAAATCACGGCAGGCTCTAAGAGGACTCGTTTAAATGTGTTCTCTTTTGTTGCATTTTCTACAAGAGAAGTTCAGGTTGTCGAGATTCTCAATTAAGGAGAAAATCTTCAAGACGTTTTGTCCCAACTTTTGTGGCTTCACTGAATAACGGGGTGGATGTCATAGGTACTGTTCTCTGGTGTCAATTCTAACTGATAAGGAAGTTGTTTGAGCTGCTGAAGAGCAACTGAAGATTTATTACTTGTTCAGTCACATTCTGTTCCTGTGGGGGAAATGGAGTCCTCTACATATTCAGGTTCTGTGTCCCCCTGGACAGAGCCCTGCTCCTCGCAAAGCACTTAACCCTCAGTCATGCTTTATGAGCTGATCTCGGTCACCCTGTTCCTCTGCCCTGACAAAATCGCCCGTCAACGGAAATGTTCTCACTGTGGTTTCTATGGGAAACTATAGGACGTGTCTCCAGAAGAACATCCAGCAAGCTCTGGAGCTGAAGATAACGGGTCTGTATGTTTGCGCTTACAAGCCAAGTCCTTGAGAACGCTCAGAAAGTTGACGTCCTTGATATTCAGTTCTCTTGTTGAGCAATGTGCTTTGCTTTAGTGTGTCTCTGAGGTGTGAACTGGGAAACACTGTTATAGACCAGGGAATGTTCTGTTCAAGGTTGTAGAAAAAGTCGTGGTGTGATTGTTATATGACTGGCAGTTTAGAAAGTACACTCTGCTCTACCCTGTGTATATTTTGTTGTGCTAATCAGGTGCCGACCAGAGAAGGATGGGTTCCCCTTTGAGTCTCGGTTCTTCTCAAGGTTTCTGAATGAGTTTTTCTTGCTATTGTTGCCTTGTGGCTTCTTCAAAAGAGGCTCAGATCTCTGTAAAGCTGCTTTTTGACAACACAGAAAAAAATGGATTGATTGATTTACTGTGGAGGGAATAATTATTTGATCCCCCACTGACTTTAAAAGTTTGAATACAAAAAAGGAAATGAAAAGTCTCATAATTCGATGCCAGCGTTATTTTAACAGTGATGCATAGAATATCAAAAGAAACACCGAGAAAATTACATGAAATGAGAAATGAAATTCATTGAAGGAAATAAGTATTTGACCCCCTAGTAAAACATCATTTAATACTTGGTGGCAAAACCCTTGTTGGCAAGCACAGCAGTCAGACGTTTCTTGTAGATTTTATAAGGTTTCACACACTTCAGGAGTCATTTTAACCAACTCCTCTCTGCAGATCATCTCCTTTTTAGGCATGCATTTGGAAACGTGACCCTTCAGCTCTCTCCATAGGTTTTCAAAGGGATTGAGGTCAGGAGACTGGCTAGGCTTCTTATGGAGACACTCCTTTGTTTCATTGGCTGTATGTTTTGGGTCATTGTCATGCTGGAAGACCCATCCACAACCCATTTTCAGTGCCCCGTTCATCTTCCCATCGATGCGGTGAAGTTGGCCTGTGCCCTTAGAAGAAAAACACCCCCAAAACATGATACCTCCACCACCATGCTTGACGGTGGGGATGGTGTTATTACGTCTCAGTGTATTACCAATGGTATTTTTGGAGACTGTGGTCCCAGCTGCCTTGAGATCATTAACCAGCTCCTTTCTCATGATCAGCGAGGTTCCACGAGGTGATATCTTGCATGGAGCTCCAGGCCTAGGTCAAATGACAGGAATGTACTTATTCCACTTCTGAATAACTTCTCATCCAGCTTTTTACTTATGGCTTTGTAGCCCATTCCAGCCTTGTGTAGGTCAACAATTTTGTCCCTGAAATCTTTAGACAGCTCTTTAGTCTTACCTTTCGTGGAGATGTTGGAGTGTCGCTGAGTCTGTTGGTGGCCTTTTATACAGGTGACACTTTGGGTTTTTAGGGGATCAAATACTTATTTCCATCAATGAAATGCATTTCTAGATTTTCTTTTTGATATTCCATCTCTCACTGTTAAAATGAAGCCAGCATAAAAACCATGGACTGTTTAATTATTTGTCAGAGTGCAAACGTTCATAATCAGTGGGGGATCAAATACTTGTTTCCTCGACTGTATATTATATGAGAATTTGCCAGAAGCTGCAGAATGAGATCTACATTTACTTCTGTTGACCACTGGGCACAAAGTAAAGATTTTAGAGAAACATTGACTTTTTGTTAGTGTCAAAGGCGAGGTGAAGTGAGATGAGCTGGGGTTCATTAGGGTTCTGTTGTGGGGTTTGTAATGATTCATCTGTAAATTGAAACAGAATTCTCCACTACTTTTTTATATCTGTGAGATATGATGTGGATAAAAGTCACCTAGTAGAAACACAACTGGGGAGACGGGGATCATTTCATGGTGAATGGATGGTTGGTTGATAATTTATCAAAGCACACAGACAGACTAAAATTTAATTAGAGCAAAGAATTCAACTCTTCTTTTTTTTGACAAGTAACAGTGTTCCAGAGACAATTTGCAGTATTAAAAAAAAAAGTTTGGATTATTTTGATGTTTTGAAGAGTTATGCTTATGTTTGTAAGACATGGACACATGTTTTTTTTGTTTTCTTTTAGAATTAAAGCAGAAAAGTATCATTTGTTTCAAATTTCTTACTTATGAAATAAGAAAAGCTGCATAAAACGGCCTGTTTTTGTACTTTTTTGTTATGTTTGTAGGTAGTTGGTGTGGGACATGTGGGAGACTGGGGTTCGATTCCCAGCCTGGGCAATTATGCTGGGCTGCACCAATAAAAGTCCTTGGGCAGGACTCCCAACTCCTAACTGTAATATGAGTAACCTTGCAAGTGGCTCTGCATAAGAGCTGAAGTTAAACATTTAACTCTGGACTGCTTTGAAACACAATACAGAGCAGCCAATCAAAACCCAGGTCATTGGAACAGTGACAAAAGAAGTAGTTTTCATTTTAAGGAATAAAGAGAAGTGTCAAACGCCACAGGTGGGGCACTTTTCAGCACTTGAACACTCAGAATGATCTGTGGAGGTGCACTGCATGTAATGTGCTTCATCTCCAAGCCTGTCTCTCTGAACTGGACAGTATACTGTAGGACGTGGACCTGTCAGTTATGTTCTGAAATGGCTGCTACAGGTATTTACTGTCCATTTGCCCTCAGAACTGGTTATGGAGGCAGTCCTCGCTGCTATGGAAGGTTAACTGCACAGTGAGATCGTTTAGAAGTTGCTGCTTCCTGATAGATCTTAATGCATATATATGACTCTGTTCTGTAAATCCGTTTTATTTAAATATCGTCCCATTAGAGTGAAATGATCTCCCTCTCTCATATGCTCATTCTCTCACACATACGTTCATGTTCTGTCTTATCCTATTCTCTTTATCTGACAAAGCCCTAGGCATGAGACTTATTTCATTTGCATTCAGTGGCGGCGTGAGACACCGCTCGTTCTCTAAGATCAGTGCTGGAGGACGTTGCGTGCAGTCGATGTGTTTGATGTCAAAGTTAATAAGGGAGATGTCTTGCGAAAGCCAAAGGCTGCTCTTTGAAGAAAGAGGACGGAGAATAGTTGCGTATGTTGCTGTGCTGCACCTGAGACTGCAGGTAGAGGGAGGCTAATTGGATGGAGGGGCTAGGTGGGCTGGACTGCTGTTATTGTAATGGAGGATCTGCCATCTGCTGGCTGCTGGTGGTACAACCATCAAGAAAATAACAGCTCATTGCCTCCTCATGTATAAGTAAATGGGTGAAAGTGCTGTTCACAGCACGTAAGACAGCTTTCTGTAGCATCACAGTTCTTCTTAAGTAGGAGAAGAGAGATTGGTCTATGATTTATGATTTATACATATTTAATTGGGTGCTTGTCAGTGTTTGACTTCAAGACAAATGGTGCAAAATGAATTGAACTTTATACTCTATTAAAACATCTACACTGACCAGCTATGACTTTCTGAGCATTCTCAGCACTGACGGGACACTGACATGGTGGTGGTGTGTTAATGTGTGTTGCGCTGGTACAAGTGGATCAGATACAGCAGTGCTGCTGGAGTGTTTAAACCCCTGGTGTCACTGCTAGACTGAGAATTGACCATAAATATCCAGCCAACAGCGTCCTGTGGGCAGCGTCCTGTGGGCACTGACGAAGGACTACAGGATGACCAACACAAACAGAAACAGATGAGCTCCTGTCTCTGATTTTACCTCTACAAGGTGGAGCAACTAGTCAGGAGTGTCTAATAGAGTGGACAGTGAGTGGACACTCCAGCAGCACTGCTGTGTCTGATCCACTTGTACCACCGCAAGACACACCGACACACCACCACCACGTCAGTGTCACTGCAGTGCTGAAAATGACCCACCACCCACATAATACCTGCCCTGTGTTGGTCCTGTGGCCTCCTGATCATTCAAGATCCGGGTGTAAGGAGGCCAACAAAGAGATGTGAGTGTAGAAAGAAAGAGGTGGTGATAATGTTATTGTTGATCAGGGTATGTGTGTTTCACAGCTGGTGTGTTTGTATGTATAACTGTCCAAAAGTGTTAAGAACCTGAACAATACAAATAATTATACATATTTTTCTATTATTTCTTCTTCTTCTTCTTCTTTTGGCTGCTCCCTTTAGGGGTCACCGCAGCGGATCATCATATTTATGATCCACATTATAGTTTTGGCACCGTTTTATGCCGGACGCCCTTCCTGACGCAGCCCTCACCATTTATCCGGGCTTGGGACCGACACCAGAAGTACACAGACTACATTAAATCACATTTGTTCTATTCTGTACGTTTTTTAAGCTTTCCAAGTTTCTTTAACATCAAGCGCAGAAGTACATTCTCTTTAAACTCAGTTCAATTTCAGTTATAAGACATTCTTGTTCATTTATTTTTTTAAACAGTGTTTACTCTGTTATTGAAAACATCAAGGGAAAGATTCGAGTTTTCCCGAGAACACCTAGACAAACACAAGGCTTCTGGATCAGTGTGCAGAGATGACTCTTGAGTCTTACCTTGATGACATTGAAGGTTTCTGTATAAATGTGTAGAGTTTGTCCCTATAAAAATTCAATCTGGTTTGATCTCTTTCTGATGGTAGATGCAGTACTTTGACATCAACTATGGTGAGAAGAACCTCTAGATCCTTTAGATAATGATATTTTAGGATTGTTAGAGGCATGATACCTCTTGGTGTCGGCTCTTGGGCTTGGATGACGTGACCTGGCCATGTTGGCAGCTGTTTTAAACGTCCTGCACAGTGGCAGAGCTGATTTCTAATGGTTTGAGAGATTTTTATACCACTGACTTCAGCTTTTAAGAGCAAACTAAACTAATGCCTGAAGTTTAAATTCCCTCTAACCATTTTCTAGTCATCGGTTGCCCCTGAGTCTAATTTTCGGGATTTAATGTAGTAATAAATGTGTGGGTGTCATAACCTTTTCCTCACATGAACATTTAATTGCTCATTCCACTGTACGAGTTCATTTTCTTCAGTTTTCTTCTAGCTTGTCAATGTTTTGGCTGGAACCGCCGATGCCAGCAGGTACTGGACGTGTGTACGACACAGCTGATAATGTTTCTGTTTATTTTTGTCTTGTCACAGATTCAATAAAATCCAGAACACAAAGAACACCATGAGGAAGGATGGCATCAGCTCTCTGACATATCGTGTGGTCTCCATTAAAAAGTACCCTCTCTACACCAACATCTCTGTGGAGATCGGCAAACCCCCTCCCAGACCCATCAAAGGATAGGCTGTGATCTCTCCAACTCCGCAAACACACATACATACTCGCAGACACACAAAGACACGAACTCACGCCGGCCAGGGCCGTCAGCCTCTAACTGCAGCACTGACATGCTGAACAGGTTAGTTCTCAGGAATACACACGGGGCACTCTGGCAGCACGCCGGGTGTGGATCTATAATCGTGAATTCTAATCCACACTCCGATTCAGACTGAAACACAAACATGTCTGTGAGGAAGCAGATGATGTTTTGTTAAAGGGACTCTGCTGTGGAGCACAGTAAGCCATAGCAAAAATGGATGACGCCCCTCTCCTACTAACTGCTCTACTCCAAACAGGAGAGTGCGAAATGGACTGTGTTACTGGGCACAGTCTCGAGCAGTACTGTTGCTTGGAAGGAGATCAGGATTGAGTGACATTTCCAGCATGGAGCGCCCTGTTCACTTGATGTAAATCAATCAGAGCCTACTGTACATTGCAGAAAATGAATGTCTCTTTTTGTACCTGCAACTCCTGCAGCGTCCAAGTTTATCTTCATATTTCTGAAGCTGGATCTGGTGAAGTTGCTTAATTGGTGCTTGAAGAAGGCTTTGTCGATCATGTCTTTCCTTTCCTCTCTGGATTCTACTTCACACCTTTTCTTATTTTGTATGACTGCCGTTTTTTCCTGCTTCATGCCAGGGAACGTGGCGCACTGCTGAAGAGAAGCGCTGGATATCAAAAGCCGTTGTCAAGGCGCCGACTGAACTAGAGGACGTTGCTCCAATTTTCTGTGAGTGGACCTGGATGAGCTTCGTCCAGTACACAAGTGTCTCCATTACCTGCTCTGCCTGGACTTCTGCCTATAGGAAGGATCAAGTACTGAGGGATTTCCTTTGAGAATGCAGGAGAACAGGAATAATGGCACTAAAGGAAGGGATTCTGAGAAAGCTCCACAACTCCAAACAAGAGTAGACTAGTCATTGCAAGCTGTTGTTTTTATTGTTTGTTCACATCTGCCTCCAAGAATTAAGTTCTCATGCTACCATACTTAAGCCAGTGGGCACTATGATCAGATCATGCCTGTGCTAGTTGGCCAAGAAGATCAGGTAGCTAACATAAGCTCTCCCGATTATCAAACACTTGAGGTATACATTGATTTAAACTGCAGTATGTTGTTGGTATTTGCTGTTAATTTGCGACTCTACTGTACATGTTCAGTTCAATTTTTTGTTACCCACTCCTTTTTCTGTTACTGCCTACAAACACCAAACTGATGCCTTCAGACATTGTGCAAAGAAAAAAAAAGAGGAAATGCTGGATTTCTCTTTTGGTTTTTTTTTTTTTTTTTTTTTTTTTTTAGTTGTTAAGTGAGATTCAGTCATCTTTTCCATTTTGCCATTCATTCAGTTCAGCCTTGAGGAGGAGGTCACTGCTGATGCCCTGGCCCCTTTTCATTCCCTTTTAAGAAGCCTTTTCAAAAAGAGTGCATTTCATTTTTCTGCCCTTTTTCTTTCCCGCTGCCTTTTACCTTCAGTTTGACTATTTGCCGTGCCTCTCCGTGTGCCGCATGTGTGTTGCCTCTCAGTTTGTGCATTACTTACTCTGTGCTCCACTTACAACGGAAAAACCTGAAACTACCAACTTGTGTGGGGGAAAAAAAAAAAAAAAAAAGAATTGGCTCAACTCACATTCTTTCTAAATGGCCTTACAGATGCATTTTGGTTCAAAATCATGTTTGTTTTTAATAGAATAGACATATATACAGACTTTGTGGACATGTTATCGACATGCATATATTCAAAGGCAGTTGAGTGAGGTCAGTCATGTGTAACATTATCATCATTACTCAAGTGTACAGTACAGCGAAGATCATATCTATTCTACAGTGGTGCACAGGTAGTAGACATGCAATCTATGACAATACAGTTCACGTGCAACAGACGTATATAGTGCAGCATATCCAATATAGGGCAGTGAGACATATATCGTAATGTAAGCGAGTACGATAACCGTAGACAGTGAAGTTATTAATGGAAAAGACTGTGTTAAAATTCTTTTACATACTTTCCTTGATCTTAAATATCACACAAACGTTCAGCCTGTGTGGAGATTTAAGGAAAGGAATGGTCAGATTTGATCTTGATCCACTGTCGACCTAATCTCTTTTGCATCTGTAGTGTTTGATTAATCATTGCGGACAGTAAGCTTGACAAATCATTCTAAACGCATATAATGGCTCCTAAAATCACATGTCGCATCATTTATAATTTATAAAAGCTGCTATTTAATGGTGAACTCTGTCAACAGGTTTGGAAACACACTTCTGTCTTTCTAAGCCTATAGAGGACATTTGCTGTAAGAGAACATTGGCTAGTGTGTCAAGTATTATTATACAGTGATTATATATCATGCTTATAAAAACTGCCCGACGGCCTTTATTTTAAGTGAGTTTGAAATTGTTTAAAAATGAATATAAGGATCGTGTTGAAGCAGAGTGTATTGTTTCTGTTGAAAACTGGTGGCACATTCTGAAGAACGTTGTTTTAACGTCCATTCTTCATGACCCGTTCACAGAGGCAGTTTGTCTCCCGTGAGACTGTCTTACAGAGCCTGCTGTAGTCCATTAAGCACTATCTCAGCAATCTTATGTTGCCGCCATTTGGTTTCCATTAGTAACACATCAGCATGTATAAAATGTTCAAGTAGAACAAAATTGACCTTAATTTACATGCATTTATTTCTAGAGGGATACAAATGTAAACCGAATAAACTTCAGATATTCATTTTAGCACAGCCGACCACATTAGTAGACATGGACATCATTTAAATATCAGTTTGAAATATTGGTACATTTGAGGACCTCGTCCGGTGCCAGCAGAGCAGTTATGTACCCACATGGATATGATTTCTAAAATTGTGTATCAGCACAGTGATGAAGTTAAAGACCAATGTTTTCTGTATGTGTTTAATGGAAGTAGTGGGATATATTGAGTGGGATATGAAAAGTTTACAGATATTGCCATTTCATTGATTATAAATTAGCACCGAATCTAGACGTCTTCTGAATATTGATGCTGATCAAATACACTCAAAAAGACTCAATATTGAAACACAAGCTCGATTCTGCTTCGTGCTTTTTTGTTCCACTGTATTTAAACTGTAATTCAAATTGTCAGGCTTAAAACTGTAATATCTCACATCAGGCAACATATTAATATTCATTCATTTCATAAATGTAACTTTCAGTGCTCTCAGGAGCCTTAAACACTTCAGACAGTTCTGTGTGTCTGTATGGCGAACCACTCTGACTCACTTAGTTAACTCACTGTAATCATTAGATCATGCCAGGTTTTTGAAAAAACAGTGGGATTTGTCTTTACCATTGTTACGATGTTGTGTTCTTTTCTTAAATCCAGAAGAAAATGTCACTTTATATTGAAACTAAAGCTCATTGTTCACGTGGGGTTTTTTGGTTGTTTGTTTTAAGATGTTTTTGTAATCAGCCTCTGTTTTTCTGCTATTTCATTGGCTGTTCCATTTGCCCATACTTAGCCTTGCTCCTGTTTCGTAACTCTATAAATCCAATCTGAAGGAACCCGCACAAATCTCATCACAAATGTTGCACAATAGAACACGCACCTCGTCGGGCAAAGATGGATCAGTTATTATCACTAATAATGCTCAATGTAATCTCCTCTTCTGTGAGTGTCTCCATACACTCAGCTGAAGCACAGTAATATTAGAGAGGCTTTTTTGTTTGTTTTTGTTTTTGTTTTTTGTTTTTTTGTTTTTTTTGGGGGGGGGTCTTAGAAGTCACTAAGCCCTCTTTTCCGAAGCACTAGCGCACAGTGTGTAGCTCCTTCCCTCACCCTTCGTCTCCTCCCAGCATGTGTGCCTCTCCCCTGCTCTCCTTCTCACCCATCCCACCCTGCCATTGCCCACAAACTTCATCTGCATCGGGCCGAGAGCCGTCTGAGAGAGGGACAGTGGGGACAGCCCGAAATCCTGCTACAAGACGACGTGTAAGAAACAAATCTACTACTGACTGCCTCCGGTCTTCAGGCCTGGAGTGGCTTTTTAAAGACTTACTGTATCTATCTAGGGTTTTTTTGTACATTGAATGTCAACAAATGTTATATCTTATATATAGAATGCATTATGTCATATCATACTTTTTGTATACAATCAATAAACAGATGCTAAAAGCTGTTTCTGAAATTGTCTTGGGGAGGGAAAGTACAGTACTGTGCAAGTCAAAAGGCATCCTTCTATTTAAAACAGCCATGACGTACAAGGAAGGGCAAAGGAAAACGAGTGGCACTGTACAAAACTGGGGTTTAAAAAATGCATAAGATATTAGATGGACCCCTAAGGAACCCTGTTGGCTGTATATTCCTGGTAGACCACCAAAACTGCCCTCATCAGATTAACTACACTTAAAGCTTTCATCTATGAGAAGAAAGAGGAAAAAGTTTCCACTCACATCTGCAAAAAAAAAAACACAACAAAAACTCTGCTCAACTGTAACTCAACACCCCAATGCTGTGGGAAAGAAGGATGAAGAGTTGGTCAAGGAACATATTTAAAAAAATCAATCTTGTGTCCTCAGAATACCACGGCAGTGACCCCTCCTGAGCGCAGAACTCAACATTTTAATGTGGCAAAGTTAACTTTGATGGCAAGAAGCTGAAAAGTTTTTAAGGCTGAATTTTTGAGGCAACACCTCGAATCCTGTGATATCTCATATTAAGTCATTAGTAACAGATTCTTCAAGAACTGAATTGTGAGGTGGAGCAACCATGGATCTGGCATGAATTCAGCACATCACACAAATGAACAGTGCACGCACGGCTGGCAATTCAAGTAATGTAAAAGACGACGAGACTCGTCAGACCAGGTAACCCTCATCTATTGCACTCTGGTCCAGTCCAGACACTTATGTGTCACTTGTAGTCACTTGTGCTGGGGGACAGGTGGTAGTATGGGCCACGGATTGGTGTGTATCTACACAGGATGGTGATATGCTGTGAGACTTAGAATATTCCTCTCATTGCCATCATTACACATTTCTTAGACTTGTTCCACAGAAGTGTTGGTTGTCCTCACATCTCGAAGTAACCTTGGCTGCCTGATATTCTATCACATTTGATTTGTCCCTCTTTGGATCGCTGCTGGTAGTTACTCACCACAGCTGACCAGGGGCACCCTACATCACTTGCCATTTTGAAGGTGACCTCACCCAGACATCTGGCCATATCAGTCTGGCCCTTGTCAAATCACTCAGATCTTCAAGACTAATCAGCTCATTAACAAACCCTTCACAGTTGCGTTAAAGCTGAAAGGTGCAGGACAGGGGTGTCTCCAGGACCAGAGTTGAGAAACACTGGTCCAACCTGCATCCCAGAACTGGAACAACTTGCTCCACTGTCACAGAATAATGAATGTTATTCACTTCATCTATGAGTGGTCTTAATATTTGGGTTCACAGGTGTGACATTGAGCTAATACATGCATATGTGTACATTGTGTATAAATAAAAGTAGATGAATGTTCTTATAAAGTCACAACTTGGTATTTTGGGGCAAGTAAGTGTGTGTGGGTGTGTGTGAGAAAGCAAGGGTTTAATGTGGATAAGGCTGTCATAGACCTGACACTACATCACTTCAGGGAGAACTTGTTAAAAATGACAGGCTGCCAAAAGCCATTATGTTTACACAGCATATCAAAGTGTGAGTCAGAGTGTTCTGAAAGTACAGAGAGTCATATTTGCACCCAATAACTTTTAATGGGATAAATCTGCACTCACTAGCAGGGGATATATATACACATACACAAATAAACCAGATATCCAGTATCTCATTTTATTGCATTTTTTTATTTTTGCATTTAAGACCAAACAAAAAAGGATGTCCAATGCAAAAATGTCCAACATCTGACAAGTATGTTAATTTATACTCATACAAATATGTTAATTTGTGGCACTGCTGAGACATTATCAAGCCCAGGCTGCTCTGACAGTGGCCTTCAGCTCGTCTTTGAAAGAAACTGGCATCTCCTTAAAGCTTGTCAGCAGATTGAAGCATGAAGAGTTCTAAAATCTCCTGGTAGATGACTTTGTTGAAATGGGACTTGGACTGATTTTCAAATGAAATGCAACATTTACATTGCAAATGCAAAAAAACTTTGGAGCACCGAGCAACAGTCCAGCTCTTTTTCTCCTTAGTCCAGGTAAGATGCTTCAGACATCTCTGGCTCAAGGCTGCCGTAGCCCTTTCGGCCCTCAGCCCTCACTGTGGGGGCAGAATCACACCTTGTGTTCTTAACTTTGTAAGTCAGGAATTCCTTGACACACCGGTTAGAAACTGCAAAACCTACTCTTTCTAATAGTAGTGATTATCTTGTAGTGAAGCATCTGAGAGTAATTCATTGTGGAAAATCATACTTTTATAAAATTTATCACTGTTTTTAGAAGCGCCTGTTATTAAAATCTAATATAATAAAGCAGTTTTTATTACCTGAGATGTTGGCCAAGTTGGCCCTGAACAAATAATTTCAAGTTTTGGGCTGCAGTTTTAGAGATTGGCATGGATCCAAGAGGCAAAATCAGCCAAAAAAATTAAGACCGCTTGAATTTTTGAATACATTTTGTCACAGTAATAATCTATATTATACAATGTCCTTTATATTTTTTTATTCTCATCTTATAGACACCAATCTGCAACTTTTTCTGTTCAGAAATCTAGTCTAAATCTTGAATGTGAAGTCTCCACATTCAAAAATAAGTAAAAAATCATTTGGCAATTTTTGATAACATCATCACTTTCATCAAGATAATAAACTTCTGATAGTGTGTACACATCAAGTAATGACATATTTAAGAATCCAAGGGCCTTCCATAAAGATATCCTCATATGCCATGTGACTATCTCATGTAATTACTGTGTTATTACAAAAAAAAGACAAAAACACACAACTTGTGTAGCTAGGGCTCAAAGGCAATTCTTTATGCACTGACACCAGCTTCAGCCCAAGCTCGTGGATTGCTCACCTTTCCCACTGCATTTTCCTCTTCCATGCAACTTTTAGCAATTACCTCCTCTGGCTTAACCTCTTTCTGGAGGGTGTCAATAATTGTCTAGACTACTGTCAGGTCAGCAGTCTTCTCCTTGCGTGATCTCCTTGCTGATCTGTTCATAATATACACCGTATTGATCTAAATAATACAGAAGAAGCTTGAATATAAAGTAACAGTCTAGTAACACCTTTTAGAAATTAAAGTAATGATGCATTGATGCATCATTGATATTGGTATTAATCTCATTTTGACATTGACTATTAAATGTATTAAATCCTTAGGTATTGTTCACATCAGTTATTAGAATATGGAAGTATGGTACAGTAATGAAAAACCTTTAATTACTTTAGTTCTGCAGTTCTTTCATTAGATTATTAGTTCTGCAGTCACACCTTGGTGATGAGAGAGGTCAACAATCAGTGGCTTGACTGATTGGAACTGACAGAAAGGCAACAGTTGCAAAATCTCTGTAAGAACTTTATAATTTACAAAGAGCAAAAAAGCATCTCCAAATGCACAGCGCATCAAACAAAAGGTCCTCAACAGCAGAATATCATGCCAGGTTCCACTTCTGTCAGCCAAGAACAGAAAGCCGAGGCTGCAGTGGGCACAGCCTCACCAGAACGAGACAGCTGAAGATTGGAAAACCATATTGTGCTTTGATGGGCACACAGATGACCACTTAAATGCATTGACCCAACCTATCTTGTGTCAGCAGTCCACACTGGTGGATATGAGCATCTGCCCTGTGGCTTTGATTCTCATTGCATCTTGACATCCCTATGTACTAACTGCAACCAGCAAATGATAATGGGATGGGTCTCTGAGAACTGTGCTGAGCCAGAAGACCCAGTAGCCCATCCGTTATGTAAAAGCAATGTAACGTATCAATTTCATCTTAAAATAGCAGCTCCAGTCTATAAAGGTCATGACAGATTTGCATGGGATTAGAAATTTCACCATAAATGCCTTTTCAACCATCTTAGTACTGGGAAGTCCTGATAAGCCCTCCTTTTCCAGAGGATATGAGGGGATATTAACCCATATGTTGATTTGTACATGACTAATATAACCTCAGCTTATTTTATGGCTTGTTTTACAGGAATTAAAAGAGTTTGGAATTTTTACTGACGTGGGAATGCACAGTTGGGAAAAATGTCTGACAGTGTATTTGGACAGGAAAGTCGCTGAAAGTCACTGAAAAGCTCTGATAAAAAATTTAAACTAATCCCATCTGAATAAGGCTTTTGACGCTTCAGGCTGGATTGTTGCTACCTCACTATGACTTTTTTTGTAGAGTTGCAAAAGACCTTTCACCAGAGCTGTGCAATGCTGTGTAACCTGAGAGTAAAATCCCATATTACAGTACTCTACTCCCTCAGTCCACATGCCTCTTTTTCTCAGCTTGTCAACAAATGCATGTGTACAGCTGGTCATGACAGGGCACTCAAGCATGGTTGAATTAGTGAAGTGAATTATAAAAATATAGAGAGGCCAGCAAGACAGAGATGTGACAAATATTTGCCAACACAAATATGTGACATTGTTCCATATACCCTAAACAATCTTTTACAACAATATTACAATGAACATTTAGTGAGACTGTCTACATTTAAGATGTCTTCATATGTCTAATATTTTGTGGATTCAAACCTCAAAATGGAATTTGCTCATGCCCTGCTCCGCTGTTTACAGTGTAAACATACTCACCAGTTAAGAATACAGTATTTAAATAGTCCAGACAAAGTACAGCATTAGTGTTTCATTTATTTGTGTCTGTGTACATACAAAAAATGATTACAGTTTTCTTTTCCCCAAATGTAAAGCTGATTTACATTGCTAATACAACAGTTAATGAAATGCTGGTTTAAAAAAAGGCCACGTTTCATGCACTACAAATCTTTTCATAGATTGGGAGAGTGTGTATTAAAGCCTCATCACACTGCTTACTGCTACATCCATGCCTGCATGGGTCTAGTGTAAGCCGTAGAGTAACCATGTTTTGCTTTTCAGGTTTGGACCTGAATAGGAATCAAAGATAATAGGGATTAAAGATCTACAGACTTAAGCGTACTAAAGCCAGGTTGTGCTTTAAACTGTACAAATACCCACAGAGTGAAATATAGTGATCATAGTTCATGTTCATATGACTGAATATTATACTACTATATGAACAGTCAAAAAATAGTTGCACCCAGAAGGAATCGACCAACAGGAATGAAACCTGTTGTGCAGTGAGACATGTGAATGATTCAAGTTTCGTGCTCAGCTGCCCATGTTGACTTAAGAAGGATAGGTAGTGTGAGTTCAAAAGCAATTAGAGAGGGGTTGCATCAAAGGGCTCTGGAAAGCGAGATGGTCTTATCTAATTATTGCTCACCATACCAGTCTTGCGGATATTACCAAAGCACACTGCTGGCAGTAATGGATAGAAGGCAGCACATACTGGGGACATGGAGAATCGGGAAGACCTACACAAATGACGGAGAAAGAAAACTGAGTTTGTCTAACGTGCACAGTGACTGAACATCCACAATCGCAGGATGACATACTTTAAGACTCTACTGAGAAACAATACATATTTTGCCCATATCAATCTAAATTACCCTTAATCAGCTAAGGAAGCAGCCATGGTCTGGCTGGTTTGGGAACCAGCCTGGTGACTGGAAAGTCACTGGTTCAAATCCCTGAACTGGCAGAACATGACTGAAGTGCCCTTGAAAAAGGCACTGAACTCCCCAGCTGCTACCTGTGTGCTGAGGATAGGGCTGCCCACCACTCTGGGCATGTGTGCTCACTGCCCCCTGGTGTGTGAAGTCACTAGTGTGTATCACTGTGTGAGGATGGGTTAAATGTGGAGGATTAATTCCTGTGTGTGCAAAACATAGTAGGTTAATAAAGTTTAATCTTCCTTCCCAATAGCACTGTAATCAGACACTTTCCTCTAAGTCCACCAAGTTCATTGATGATCAGGATATGAAATGATTTAATAAAAACATTTAATTTAAACTCCACATTCTTTTAAATCAAGATGAAATATCCCAAAAGGCACGACGATTCAAGGAAAGGAGGATGTGCACCTGAAGAGATCCATCCAAAATGCAAGGATTCTACACCAATTAAATGTTAAAGGTCTACGATTTGAACAATTACGAAACATGTCTAGAAACTACACTAATAATTCAAAGTAGACTTCTGTTGGCATCACTGTATGCAGCCAAAAACAAAACAGAATGTATAGAAAAGATACAGAAAAGTAGTACAAAAACAGTACATGAAACTAAAAGGCACCTTGAAGCTCTCGCATCTACAACGTTTCACCACAGAGGTGTGTACTTTTCCTCACGTATGTCTGTTGACACTAATGTGATGTCTCTCTTGTTTATTTTTCTACCACCTAGTCAGTATTCTAGGACTTATTAAGGGAATATCCCTTACAAGGTCAATGCAATATTCAGTTATTGATTCTCAAAGATAGGCACTTTACACAAGAATACAACTCATCACTAAAGCTATAGACAAACTTCAGTCAGTTTTCTGTCTAAATCAAATGCATGCTATGTTCCTCTTACCCCACTGTGGAGTGCTTGAGGGCTGGATTACAGCCCAGTTTGGTCATTTTCCTGTTTAAACTCACATGATTCCACTGACTTGTTCATTTATTATGGATGAAGGAGCTGAGAAACCACCAAACTGTACTTTACCCCCTGGTTTCCAACTTCTACTCAGAATTATTCCAAGGGTAAACAAAAATGCCAGACCCAAACCAATGAGAAGATATAGTGATAATCAATGAAGAATGGATCACTCTAAAATGCTTTATACATTTTCTAGAATGCAGTTATACACAGGGGTTGGACAATGAAACTGAAACACCTGTCATTGTAGTGTGGGAGGTTTCATGGCTAAATTGGAGCAGCCTGGTGGCCAATCTTCATTAATTACACATTGAACCAGTAAGAGCAGAGTGTGAAGGTTCAATTAGCAGGTAAGAGCACAGTTTTGCTCAAAATATTGCAATGAACACAACATTATGGGGGACATACTAGAGTTCAAAAGAGGACAAATTGTTGGTGCACGTCTTGCTGGCGCATCTGTGACCAAGACAGCAAGTCTTTGTGATGTATCAAGAGCCACGGTATCCAGGGTAACATCAGCACCACCAAGAAGGACGAACCACATCCAACAGGATTAACTGTGGACGCAAGAGGAAGCTGTCTGAAAGGGATGTTGGGGTTTTAACCCGGATTGTATCCAAAAAAATGTCATTCCCAAGACGAATTGATGCTGTATTGGCCACAAAAGGAGGCCCTAGTTCACCAAACTAATAAATGATTGTGGTCTAAAACCAGGTGTTTCAGTTTAACCCCTGCAGTTATTCTATTGACCAAACAGTCATCAAAGCTGCTCTGTTTGTGTCTCAAAAAACCCACAACAAAACATACTAAAATATCCCAAACCTGTGCTTCTGTATTTCAGTTAAAGTGGAGGTAGTGTTCATTGATTTTTAAGATCCCAGTTGATTTTAATAGAACAGAGAACAGGATTGTAGGATGGGTTGGGGCTGGAGAAAATGAGCTCAACAGCCAAAGGGTCGCTATTTGATGATCCCAGATGTAGTCAGTCAGCCGAGATGTTTCTAATGTCTGCTCCTTTAGTTTTGCATTTTGTTCAGCTACAGTATGAAGCTTATGTCACTAACAAGTAATGGAAGCTTATATCCACCAGTTTGCAACATACAAGCCAAAAAGATCAGACAACAAACATGTCTTGGCTGATTAATAAAGTAGGTTTAAGGAGAAAAATGTGCAAATTTGTCCTATTATTTTATCACAGTTAGGCTAAGTGAGCTTTATCCTGGTCTATTCACTGTGCTCTGTTAAGAAAGTTGGCTGCTGGGAGAATGTCCGAGGCTCAGTTGTCTCCATCACTGGGTGTGCAGTTGCGGAGGCGGGTGCAGGTAGCAAGCCGGTTGCCCTCCCAGTAACCTGCGTCCTGCCCGTCATGACATCTGCATTTGGTGCAAGAGTCAACCCATACTGGTTCTCCCCCGGGAATCACCTTGGTCCTAGAGGCGTCCACATAGCAGTTGGGACCTGAGGGGCCACAAACAAATGCACTCATTGGGTTGTTCCTTTACATTTATTACAGATACTTGAATGAATGTCCACTAGAAATATTTTTATTTGGTGGGTATTTTTACATGACTTACTTATGTTCCATCATTTCACTGTGACTGTGACCTTGAACTCACCACACACTGCTGTTATTTGGAATTTGGAGCTCCACCTTTTTAACACAATCTCTCTGTTTCTTTAAGTGTATTTTTCCAGTCATTACGAGAGCAATTCAGATGTGTTGTGTAAATACTGTGGTATAGAGTGTAGTAACAGTCTGTTCCTACACAAGTTTTGTAAATTGGAAGCTGTTTTCATCAATTTTTTAAATCTTAATTTACTTCTTTTGCCACAGACGAGCAGGAAGCTGTTCACGTTTTCTCTCAAAGGCCCCGAGGCTTTACTGCTTACCTTTCTATGCTTTTGAGGTCACTGGACTTCACCATTTCAGGTTATTCACTGGGCCTTAAGTGCTGATACAGGAAATGCTGAGGGAAAAACTGTGAGTAATCCGGGGGTGTTCTAAAACTTTTGATTGTAGTGTACAGTAATTATTTTACTTTCCCTCAGCTAGAGATATAGATGGAATAATTCCACTTTTAAATATTCAATTAAAATATGTCCTAGAGTACAGCTACGTTTGCTCAAACATTTTAACTGTTTAATAGTCTGACATATGTTCTTATCCATAGTCCAAATGTTTGTGGACATACTTTCTAATGAATGCATTCAGCTACTTCATATGAGTGCTGACACCGATGTGCAAATGCACACATGTGCCTAGGCCCTGTAGAGAAGTACTGCCAATAGAACAGGACTTTCTGGAGCAGATAAACCTGAGCCTGTTGGCACCTAATGCCAGGAATGAGTTTGAGGGGTATAAAACTAGGTGTACAAAACTCTGATTTTGGAAGAAACAATGAACAAGCGTATAGCATATTATAGTATATGAAATTATTCATAACTGAAGAGTCTTATCTCAGCTTTCTACTTTAAAAAAGCAATTCAATTCGAACCTTTACCTCTGACCCTAAATAATTGCATCCCAGAACTCAAGTATATTAGCTTAATACCGTCTTATGCAGGACCTAAATCAGGAATCATGCCTCAAAGCATTACACAAACCAACAATGTGCTATGTTATTTGAGTTCTTTCAGTGAGCCTGATCCAGTCTATCTAGTATAATCAGTCATTTTCCCACATCTGGAAGAGATGCCCTGTGTGCATACTGATTTAGCCCCGCAAAATTTCTCTCTCTGCCTTTGTTGGGGTAAATACTATAATTACCTCTGTATATTATAGCAAACAGAGCTGACGGCCGTGCTGGAATAAATTTCACAAGGAGCATAATCGCATTTCTTGGCAATAAATTGGGGAGCGTGCAGCTGAAAAGCGTACGTGTTCCCGCATTTTATCCTTTATTGCAAATCTCAGATTACATGAGGATATTACACACAGGGTTATTACTAGCCAACCCTTTCAGATGCGCACCTGGAATACACACAGAAGATTGGTCTGCTTCTCTGCAGTATGTGGTCTATTTGCGTATTTGCCACTGGCATTCACTGTATTTGCGTATTTGAGGAACAGTAGGATTAGTGATACACCTGTAAGCTATTGTTTGTCAAAGGCACTTTTGCCCCCAAAATATGGTTCTTCAGTTGTATTCAGTTGCTTACCATCTTTGCAGTCTGGGCAACACTTTCCGGGTTGATAGACGGGGTTTACACATGGTGGAGGTGCACAGTCTGCTACCAGACACCTGGCGATGCCATCACTGTCACAGGTACACTGCTCACATTCTGAGGGCTTTAAAAACACACAGACTTTTACTCATTATTCAGTGTAATATAACATTTCAATAAACATTGTTCATTTGCATTCGTTACTGTGTGTAAACTTTGGAGAAAATAAGAAAAGTCTTCTCCTGTTGCCATGGTTTTTTACATTTTCCTTTACGTTCACTGTTTGGTTCATCATATACATTTACCCTTAGTGCATTAAGGTTCAAGGTTCAAGGTTCAAGGTTTGGTTTATTTGTCACATACATAGTTATACACAGTACAACATGCAGTGAAATGCTTTTTTGCAACTGTCTGCACCCACAGATCAGTCTGGGACAGGGGAGAAGGTGGGGAGATGATAAAACAGAATAACCAGTATAAACAGAATAAATATGTGCAATCTAAGTATAAAAAATGAAAAAACAAGAAGACTAACTAAACAACTACAACTCTGGGACTGATTATGAAGAAGGAAATAATAATAAATGAGGTAGGTGTGTGAAGAGTTCCAGTTGTGTAGGAACCCTGAGAGATGAGAGATGAATAAAGTGCCAAGTGCAGTGTGCAATGTTTTGCTACATGATGTTGTATGAATAGAGTGCTGGTGAATGTGTGAGTCCGTTGATGACTTATGAGAGTTCAATGTGTGAGATGTGGGATTTGGGCTAAGAATGAACTTGGATCTGGTTCAGAGTTCGAATAGCCTGAGGGAAGAAGCTCAGTCTCATCATTAGTGCAAAGACACTGCTGAACAATTTAAGCCCTAACTGATCAAATATAAAACAAAAATTTCACTTATCATTTTTTTTACTGTAATAAATATGACAATTTTGAACATGAATGACATCATTTTTTTGATGCAATAATTAATGTGAAGGAGCTTCATATATGGCTATCAGAAAGCAGCATTTTTGTGGGAAAGTGCTTTATGCAATTTGGTAATATTCCGTAAGTGAACGAATCCAGTTTTTACTACATTACTATTGTGAGTATCAAAAGATTTTCAGAGTTTATTGAGAGGAAGTCTTGTGTCATCCAGGTTTTGATTCCTTTAACACAGTTTGTTGTACTACTGAGGCAATGATCTTCATTTGGTTTGGCTGAAATGTAAAGCTGGGTGTCATCAGCAAAGCAGTGAAATTCAATATCATACTTCCAGATGACTTTACCCAGCGGTAGCAAGTAGAGAGAGAGAGCAGTAATGAACCCAGGACGGTGGAGCACCATATTTCACTATGGTGTGATGAGAGCGTTTATTATTAATGTTAACACATTGAAGCTGGTCAGTCAGATAGGATCGAAACCAGTTAAGGGCTGATCCTTTAATTCCTAAATGGTTTTCTAGTCTAGCAAGCAGGATAGAATGATTGATAGTGTCAAACACGGCACTCAGATCCAATAGTACTAAAATAGCACTGCAATTTCTATCACATGAGAGGAGCAAGCCATTTGTTACTTATAAAAAAGCTGTTTCTGTGCTGTGATTGGGTCTGAATCCAGACTGAAAAGCCTCTTTTAAACGATTGTAGAAGAGAAAGGTGCACAGTTGTGCAGACACTACTTTTTCTAAGATCTTTGCTAAAAAGGGAAGGTTTGCTATCGGCCTATATTTAGCAAGCTTGTGTGTGTCGAGATTTTGCTTTTTCAAAATTGGATTAATAATGGCGGATTTAAGTGTTTTGAGCATGTGTCCGAGGCTAAGGGATGAGTTCACTATATGTGAAAGTTAAGGGTTTAATGACTGTTGGTACGATCTGCTCAAATAATTAATTTTTAAAAATTATTAAATAATTGTTTCTGGTTTGTCTGCTGGTCCTTGCATGTAGAGTTGTGGCAGCAGGGATGATGAACAAGTTCTCACACAAAACCTTCAGCCTCTACCCTTTTCGGACCTAAAATCAAACCTGAAACTTTTCAGCACAATTTTAACAGAATGTTGGCACAGCTCGCCTGTGACAGTTTGAGCTACACCAACTGAACATGCTATATGACAAATCCAATCCTCTAGAATGAAGACTGTAGACCCTCACTCTGTTTAATTGAAAGCAGCGCTGCCACCTGGGGCTGAGATTCCGAGGTGTTGGTTAAATGGACTGAAAGAAAACAGCATCAACTTGGGAAAGCATCTGCCCTCAAACCTGTCAGAGGCCCGTGATTACCCCCTCAGGGGTCCTCCATTAGCCATAATAACCGAATCAGCTAGACAACGAAGCGTGCCTAAAACCAAGCTCTGTTGTACGCCTCTCGCGCTGTGGCCTCCAGTGATTTCAGTCCTCATTTCTGTGCACTGAGTAAAGTAATCCCTTAGTGTTGCCAGGCTGCATACGTTCTCCACAGCAAGGATGGGATAACTGCTGCAGGAGCAGAGCAGACATCAGGGTGTTTAATATATTCATATATAATGGTTTGATATATGAAAGTGAGTGAAAGCATTTGGCTGATATATTCAATGTCAGTCTGAAATAATATCAAGTTTAAACATCTGTCAAACTGCAATCATTTATTGGAACATATTATCTACTAATACCAATATAATCCCTATATTGTACATTCTTAATGTCAAACAGTGCAACTGTAAGGTAGCAAAGAATTCAGGTATATACAGTAAATAGATCAATAAAGTTCTATTCTATTCTATTCTATTCTAAATACTTGAGTATCTATATTTAGGTTCTTAAGTTACATACAAGGGTTGGACAATGAAACTGAAACACCTAACACCACAATCATTGATTAGTAAGGTGAACTAGAGCCTCCTTTTGCGGCCAATACAGCGTCAATTCATCTTGGGAAGGACATTTTTTGGATACAATCCGGGTTAACACTCCAACATCCCTTTCAGACAGCTTCCTCTTGCATCCACAGTTAATCCTGTTGGATGTGGTTCGTCCTTCTTGGTGGTGCTGACATTACCCTGGATACCGTGGCTCTTGATACATCACAAAGACTTGCTGTCTTGGTCACAGATGCGCCAGCAAGACGTGCACCAACAATTTGTCCTCTTTTGAACTCTGGTATGTCCCCCATAATGTTGTGTTCATTGCGATATTTTGAGCAAAACTGTGCTCTTACCAGCTAATTGAACCTTCACACTCTGCTCTTACTGGTGCAATGAGCAATTAATGAAGATTGGCCACCAGGCTGCTCCAATTTAGCCATGAAACCTCCTACACTACAATGACAGGTGATTCAGTTTCATTGACGAACCCCTGTATAATTAGCTAGTGCAGAACGTGCCCAAGGCTGAATGGTTTTTGTGCTGGAGTTTGGAGCAGCTTCATGGAAGGTGTGTGAAGCTGAGTACCCCTGTAGTTGAGGTGATCCTTGGAGAAGAATGGAGAAGATGGGGTGGAGGTGGGTGCAATGTTGCTTGTCGTGAAGGTGAAGTGAGATGCAAACAGCGGAGGGTATATATAGGGCTGAGTTCAGGGTGTGGTTCTTCTCCGAAAAAGTTATAATTTAAATTATTATCAAAAGTTATTAACATAACTCTGGAACATTTTAATATTACATAATATCTTTTAAAACCCAGAAGGACAGTAAATGGGCCCAGACACGGACATATATCACCAACACAACTTTAATATTACTTTTAAAACAGATACTGAATAATTAGTTACTAAAATAGACTAAATAATAAATAATTAATAAAAAATAAGCCTAAGGCTCAAGGGGTTTCATTATTTTAATTAGAAATGCACCAAAATTAAACCATTGCATAGTTTAAATATTCCATTTTTCAAAGAAATACCATTTAAAAACTACAAAATTATAATCTTTTACATTAATTGAACACTGTTAACATTTCAACAGACACAAAAATCACAATATGAGTTGCATTGTACCTCCTCTTGACTTCAGCAGAACAATGTCTGCAAAAGGCTATTCTTCAGTCCTTCTCTGATACTTTCAGCTTAACAAGTATGGTTCCACTACTGGCCTTTGCCATGTCTGGCCTCTTGTCTCTCAGCATGTCTCTCCAACACTGCCAACACACCTAACCTTACACCTGTTTTAATCAGTGTGAATTTACCATGGTTTTCATGCCAGCCATGCCTTTGATAACCTTCTCATCACTTAACCTGTAGTAAAGTATAATATTTCTGATATTAAATCCAGAACGTGCTCATTTCTGACAGTATAAACAAACGGGGCTGCACTCACAAGGCTGGAGCTCTCTGTTCCACCTTAAATTGAGCCTGGTCTTTAAACTTATTGTTGAATAATTTCTGTTGGGGAGTATGTTTTTATTTTATTGTGATTATACAAGAGTTCAACAAAATTCTTCTTGTCACATGGCCTAGTTTATATTGCTGGGGTCAAAGTGCTGGGTCAGCATGGTGCTTCGGAAGGTAAAGGGGCCCAGCACTGGCAGCTTGGAGGACCAAGAACCCAATTACCCAGTTCCCCAACCAGTGAACCACCACTGCCTTATATTTAAAACCTCCGCTGTGTTTTAGGTTCCACACTTTCTCTAAGATTTTCTTCTCTTTTAGTCATTTACACATAACTGTGCATTTCTATATTTACGGCTATTCTCAACTGATACTTGAGTATATTTTGTGCTGCATTTTATAAAAGAACACATTTAAAGCTCCAAATCCATTTGGAGATTCATTTTACCCTCCAATTCTACACCAATAAACCCTATAAACCCCAGTTCCTGTGTACAGAGAGGGTCCACAGCACTTCTGTGTTTTATTATTTATCTGTTTGTTTGATCAATCCAAACTGAGCCTATTTGAGCCATCATTTCACTAAAGCAGACTGAGATGAACATCTCCTCTACCGTCCACTGACTAAACAAACCAGTCAGGGAGTCTCGATCAGCGGTGCAACACTGCCTTCTGGAGGCCATCGCTCACAGAGCTCCAGCCAGCATGGATTTTAGAGTAAACAGTAATGTGACTGTTTAACACTTATGACTACATGCATATTAAAAGGTACTAATAAGCACCATCACCCCATGCTGGTGCAACCTACACCCTCTTTTGAGAGGCAGTGAAATCATTACCATGAAGTGGCAACCACACGGTGGCGCTGTACGTCTGTCACAAGTTGTAAAGCATTTGGTTTTCAGGAAAAGTAAAGTTCAAAATGACTAAGTATCCACTGAAGACTATTAATTCAGTCTGTAAAGGGTGCACTAATATTCCGGATGGCCGATGTTCTGTTTGTGATGAAATGTCTTAAATAAATAGACATAAACAGACAAAGTGGTTTTGTGGTTTATGAATCCAGAAATGAGACGCGTCTAATGAGACTCTTTTAACTACAGAAAGCACGACGCAAACAACTGCAAATGTCAACAGAGGAAGAGACAAGTACTGAACAGCCTGTTAAATCAAAGGGTGTGAATCCAACACACACACACACACACACACACACACACACACTATTATACCCACTTTTTGTTTACTAACAAAGTTTCTCACACACATTTAGATAGATAGATAGATAGATAGATAGATAGATAGATAGATAGATAGATAGATAGATAGATAGATAGATAGATAGATAGATAGATAGATAGATGGATGATGGATGGATTTATGGATGGATGGGTGGATGGATAGACGGACAGACAGCTTTATGGAGGGGTGGAGTACCTGGAAGGTGTGCTCCAGCTCGTACACTTCTCCGCGGTACTCACAGCCGATCCTCTCGCAGCGCGGGCAGCAGTCACTGGGGTAGTGGCTCACGTGGATGCAGGCGGCGGGCAGCGCCGTGCAGTCCGTCCGCGAGCACACCGAGCCCTGCGCCGTGCACTCGCACTGACTGCAGTGGTCAGAGTCCAGAAAGTACCACTCACCCACGTAGTACACCGAGCCGTTGGCCTCACACGTCTCCTCCTGTCCGGCCACGGGGAACGGGGAGGCAGAGGAGCTGTGGAGGAACCTCAGCAGGAGCAGCAGAGCACTGATCACAGCCATGACCGACCGAGAACCTCAGCAGCACCACCTCAACCACCCTGACACCACCTCTCCCTCTGACACCACCTCACCCTCTCTGACACCACCTCACCCTCTCTGACACCACCTCTCCCTCTGACACCACCTCACCCTCTCTGACACCACCTCTCCCTCTGACACCACCTCTCCCTCTGAAACCACCTCTCCCTCTGACACCACCTCTCCCACTCTGACACCACCTCTCCCTCTGAAACCACCTCTCCCTCTGACACCACCTCTCCCACTCTGACACCACCTCTCCCTCTGACACCACCTCTCCCACTCTGACACCACCTCTCCCTCTGACACCACCTCTCCCCCTGACACCACCTCTCCCCCTGACACCACCTCTCCCTCTGAAACCACCCTCTCTGAAGTCTAAAGGAGTACTAGAAGTAGTAGTTTTAATCTTAAAATGTATCTTTAATAATTGATGATGATGATGATGATGATGATGATAATAACAACAGTATTAATATACATAATAACAATAATAGATTATTATGATAATAACAATAGTTATAATAACATATAATAATAAATGATAATGATGATATAATGAGTATAATATCATATTTCTTGATGCATTGTTTTTACTTTTTCCAACACAATGTAGTGTTAATTATATTATTCGAGGACTGTAAATGTCTTAATGTTTAGATTCTTAGTTTTAAATTAAGTTTTTGTCTGAAAATGTATCTTATTAAAAATGAAAGAACAGCAGATACGAGTTTCGTACTTGACGCCGCCTGTAATCTCGCGAGGTTTGCTCCCTAGCGACGAGGCTGTTTACTGTGGATACAGCACGCGCGTGTAGGAGCCGGTGAGTAGAGAGTAAATAAAATCAGATTAAGTGAGTAAAGCGACTGAGCGCTCCGTGATCATATGCTGAGCCGCTGTCTCTGAATGGCTCCGGTTTATAGACAACAGTCAGTCAATCGTGTCCCTGAATGGGAATAACTGTGATTCTGAAGAGACCTTCTGACAACAGCTTTACACAACACTGTTCACTACTACTACTACTATAACTACTACTACTACTATTACTACTACTACTACTATTACTACTGCTGCTGCTTCTGCTGATACTACTACTACTATTACTACTACTACTGCTGCTGGTACCACAACTACTACTACTATTACTACAACTACTACTACTGCTGCTATTGATTTTCCTTCTAATATTACCACTACTACTGGTGCTACTACTATTACTACTAATACTGCTGCTGCTACTACTATTACCACTACTACTACTACTATTACCAGGACTACTACTACTTTTACTTCTACTATTACTGCTACTACTACTACTACTATCACCACTACTACTACTGCTAATACTTTTACTACTACTATTATTACTAATATTAGCACTACTACTATTACTTCTACTACTACTACTACTATTACTACTATTACAACCACCACCACCATTACTACTACTACCACCACTACTATTAGCACTACTACTTATAATAATACTATCACTGCTATTAATATCACAATTACTACTACTACTATCATGATTACTACTTCCACTACTGCTACCACCATCATTACTACTACTACAACTACTACCACCACAACTACTACTACAACCACTTTTACTAATTCTACTACTTCTACCACCACCACTACTTCTACTACTACTATCACCACCACCACTACAACTACTACCACCACTATTACCACCACCACCACCACTACTACTACTACTACTACCACCACCACCACCACCACTACTCTACTACTACTTCTACTACCACCACCAGTATTACTCCTACTACTACCACCAATGCTACTATTGTTGCTACTACTTCTATTACTACTGCTACCATTAATACTACTACTACTACTGCCACCATTACCACTACTATACTGCTTCTACTTTTATTACTACTACTATTACTACTATTATTACTACTACTACACCATTAAATAAAAGCAATTTAGTTTCAACAAAGTGTATAAATCAAGTTTCACATAGTCAAAATAAAAAAAAGACATTTTAATTCTTCCACAAAGATGAACAGGTTGAGTTCTAATATGATTGAGGAAACATCAAAAATAAATTCAGTTATAATAAAATGATGATCCCCGATTCATCATATTTCAGTACTGATCATCAAATGTTAATTCTTCTTCTTCTTTCGGCTGCTCCCTTTAGGGGTCACCTCAGCGGATCAACATATTTATGATCCACATTATAGTTTTGGCACAAGTTCTACACCGGATGCCCTTCCTGACGCAACCCTCACCATTTATCCGGGCAATAATAATCGTAATTCAGATAATTACAGCATATTATTCACTTCCTGGGCTCCTGAAATATTAGTAGTAAGTTGTTAGTATACATACATATATTGTTAATACTACTATTAATATGTCACACTTGAATTGCAGTGTACTATATATGCTTTTTCTTTTAGTCATGCAGATGCCTTCTTGATGTTGGTGACCACTGCAGCTTAATGGAGAACTTCCAGCACCAGCAGTCTTTGTGGGATCTGGTAGAGGAGTATGTTCCTGACTCTGAATTACCAGAGGTTAGGACTGTGCTTGGGGAAGGACTGATTGACATGTACAAAGAAATCTACTCCGAGGTAAGGGTGGCTGTGGCTTACATTTAAATCACTACATGTAAACAACGTCAGCCCCCGCTTTCTGATTGTTGAGTTTCAATGTTAAATGACACCATATTTCTATACCTGGTGTTGAGCCAAAGGCAAGCTTGGAACTGTAGAGTTCAACTAGGCTAAACCTGTTTGTTTGATTGATTGATATATACTTTATTGATCCCTTGGAGGGACATTCATTGGGAAACAATAGCAGTATACATGAATACACACCCAGACTATGTTCCAGGAGGAGCATAATTTAGGTAGATAAATAAATTAGTGAAATGCTTCAGTCTACATTCAGAATTGTTTACAATTAAAATTATTTGAACTAGATATCTAGATATTTACATTTACATTTACATTTAGGGCATTTAACAGACTCCCTTTTCCAGAACGACTTATCCTTAGCTAGACTAGACAAGGATAGAATCTAGAGATAGATATTGGATATTAATTACATCATAGAAATGTTTTACATGAAATGGTTGTGAACTGCCTGATATTATTTGCCAGTAGTACTGAGATAAGATGTTTGCCAAAAACCTGACAGCAGGTCCAGTTTTTAATACCAGTTTTACCACCACCAGTGTTCAAATCTGTATTTAGAATTTAGACAGTAATTAGCATTTGACTGACGCAGTTTCATGACCAGGTGTGGCCTGTTTGTTCCTCATTAAGTCATGATTTATTAAGAAGAAGAAAATGGTCCACAGTTGACTCAAATTTGCATTTGGTAGCTGTTCAGATGAACTCTGATCATACACATGCAGCTCAAGGACATGATGGTACAAGTGAAGGAGGCTGAAGAACAAAACAAGCCTGGACGGGACCACAGAAATAGATCCCTGTAAAATTGTTTTGTTGGTGGAAAAAAACACTTTTGAAGATGTAGACATATCGTTGTCAACATAAACAGACACCTCCACATATTTGCTCACACACTGAAGAGCGGAAAGAGCAGTGTAGAGTGATAGAAGAGACAAAAAGCCTGAACATTCCCACAAGATTCTTTGGACAGATGTGAATAAAGTAAAAAAAAAAAGGTATGGATATGTAAGAGGCAAGGAAAGGGTTCATCACGATCTGAAGCAATACTACACTATCTGTCAAACATGGTGGAGGCACTCATTGCATGGGCATGTATGATGGTGCAATTGCTGATAGAAGTAGCACTTCTTCGTACAGGTGGATAATGACTTAAAACATAACGTTTTAAGGTTCTTACTTGGCCAAGTCAGTCTTCCAAACCTCAGCTGACTGAAGCTTACAGAAGGAGGGGAAGACTCAAAACAAGCAGAAAAAGACAGCTGCAGTAAAGAGCTGTCCATAGGTTCTAGACTTCAGGATGCCACTGACAACAAAAGCTTTGCTTCCCAGTATTAAAAATAAACTTTATATTTATAATTGTTCATTTGTCCATTTAATTTGGAGCTTGTAAAAATGGCTGTAATTCCTAAATGGTTAATGCATATTTTTGGCAGCCCTGACGCTGTGCTGTTGTGTCAAGTAAAGATTGTGGTTTTACAGAAATGTGGCGAGACTGTCGGTTTCATGCTTATTTACCACTCATTCAAACCTTCAAACTGGCAAAGCATTGCTATATTTTGTTGCATGTTGGCCTCCCACTGCCACAATGAAAGAAATAAAATAACAGTCAAAACCTGTCTGAAATCAGAATGATTAATGTGTTTCTCTGACCTAGCAATGAATTTCCACCCCCACACTGGCCTAACTCTACACAATGTAACCTTCACTTTAGGATAATATGAGCTCTGGTTTAGAGGAAAAATAATCTGTACTTATTTCTTTTTTATCTCCATTTAGTTTATGTGCAGCCAAAACTTGATAGACTGGTGAAGTGCTTTAGAGAAATTTTCCAGAAGGCATAACATCACTTTAATTCTCAAAAACACTTCAGATCAGCGGTGACTCTACGTCCATGTTATGATCTAAAACACTTACCAGGACTTTCCATTTTCTTGTTTAAAGAGTCCATGTCTCACATTATTTTTGTACTTTATGTTCAATGATATGGTTTGTGTAGTTTTATGTATTAAAACATTAAATTCATTTTTATATGAACATTTTACAAATTATCCACAGACTCTGTCTTTAAAACTTGCAATCCTCAGGCATGTCAAAAAAGAGACTTCTGCCTCTACATTTAATCTTTACTTTCCTTCTTTGCGAAGCTGCAATGATACGTTTGTTGCAGCCAGAAACACTTCAAAGTTTGACAGACTTTTTTTCAATAAGAGTATCAGGCAGCATGCAAAGTATGCACTGTTTGCTAAAGTTGCAAAGCATTTACTCCCAGGCCCATACAGGCCATGTATGGAACTTAATCTGCAAGAACAGCCTGCTGTGAATTCATATTTACATATAAATTAAAAAGTAAAACTTTAGAGGGGCAGGAAAAAGCCACACTAACTCAATGAAGTCAATGTAGAATATCATATTCCTAGTCTATTGGTCCCTGGAATTTTACATAATCTAGACAATGACCACTTAATATAGATTATGTGAAAACAAAAAAAAAAACAGGAAAAATTGAGATACAGGTTTTGCGTAACAGTGTCGATATATATCTGCCTTTTCAGCATACAGCAGGCTGCTTTTTAAATAAGGCACGCTACAGAGTTCATTTCCATATCAGTCTTAAAGGCACAGGAACCAAAACAGCCCATTTCATTCTAAGAGATAAAGAGAAGTTGGAGTATATTGGAATTACATAATCAGAAATGTAAGATATGGGACACTTAATCATTTATCCCTGTAGCAAAGTAATTGGAAGTATTCAAGGGAAGTATTCCCTTCCAATAACTGTGCTACAGACTGTCTCTTCAGCATGATTGAGCAGGATCTGAAATTTAATGGAACTTGAAACATGAAAATGCCTAGGCTGAATTAACACTTGCATGTACTTTTTTTAAACAGACGAAACAGTGATGATGAATTCAAAGCAGCTTTGTTTTCATGTGTATGGACTGGGGAGTCAAGGTTTCTATGCACATCAGTGTTTATCAAAATATCTTAAGCATATATTAAGCATGTAGATTTTAAATGGACATTTAAATGATTGTATGGATGTGTTAAATGAATGTTCTGACTGTTTGTTTGGTTTGGAGATAAACAGTAAGCTGGGAGAAACTGCAGGCAGAGTATTCAGCGTGTTGTAACTTCACGCTGATTGTAGTGCATATCATAAACACCTGGGTATGGGATGAGAGCAGGGAGAATAAGGCTAGCAAGCTAGATGGCCTGGTTTGAAAGAGAGCAGCAGGAGCACAGGGCTGGTTTAACGTTCTTCTCTCTTCTGGTGCTTTGAAGTATTTCAGGAGAAGAGGGGTGCAGGGCAATTCTGAGGCCAGGTGTGGAGAGCAGTAATTGAGTTCAGGCTGTGTGCCCCTTGTGTGACTATTCCCACTGTTTGCCTTCCCTCCTTCTGTTTTTTTTCCCCCATGTCTGCTGGCTGGCAGTCGCATGCGTGTGGATTTCATCCAGCTTCTGAAAATTTCCTGGCCCCGAAGTTCATTGAGTGTTTAACTTACGAAGTAATTCTAACCAACTGACAGCACATATGGTGTGACTTGTGCAGCAGTGACTATTGTCCAGATTTCAGGGAACATAAGGTTCATAGTGAGTGTCGTGGTTGAAAAAATGGCTTCTGAAATGATAGATTCTTGCCACAGATGCTATTTTTCGTTGGAGTTTATAGAAACTCAAGCCTTCAGCAAACTGTGTGTCTGTTCTGTAAATAACATATCAGACTTGATGAGAAGATGCCCGTACAATAACACATAGTCATTGCACATAGTCTTCTGCACCAACTGTTTATGAATTTTGGTTATTATTACAATTAAGATTGATGCATCCAAGTATTCATAGTGCTTCACTTTTTGCACATTTTGTTATGTTACAGCCTTATTCCAAAATGGATTAAATTCACACACCCCCAATTCTACACACAAGTTTGTTTGAAATCTTTGCAAAATTACTAAAAATAAAAACAGAACATGTACATAAATATTCACAGCCTTTGCCATGACATTCAAAATTAAGCTCAGATGCATCTTGTTTCCACTGATCATTGCTGATGTTTCTACATGTTAGTACTTGAGTGGCCCAGCCAGAGTCCAGACTTGAACTGGACTGAACATTTCTGGAGATATCCGAACATGGCTGTGCACAAGTGCTCCCCATTCAATCTGATGGCGCTTGAGAGGTTCTGCAAAGAAGAATGGGAGAAGTTTCCCAAAAACAGGTGTGCCAAGGTTGTAGCCTTATACTCAAAAAGACGTGAGGCTGTAATTGCTGCCAAACGTGCTTCAACAAAGTACTGAGCAAAAGTTGTGAATACTTATGTACATGTTTTTGTTTGTTTGTTTTTTAATAAATTTCACTTTTCACAACTTTTCTCACTTTGTCATTGTGGGGTATTGTGTGTAGAATTGTGAGGGACATAATGAATTGAATCCATTGAATGCACTTAACAATGGGACAAACCATAATAAATTTTGTAATTTGCACATCACCACAGTATATTTGAATTAAAGCAATTCAAATGTGAATGGAGTGTAGAATTTCAGCTTTAATAAAAATGGTTCATTGTCCAAATGTTCATTATCTTTTTTGCTACCCTGTGTTGACCAGAGGAGGACTCCTCCTGGAGTTTCCTGTAAAGGTTACTTCATCTTGCTTTGAGGGAGTTTTTTCCTGTAGCTATTGGCTTGTTCTCTGTTGGCCTGGAGCTGGATGTCTGTAAAGCTGCTTTGTGAATATGGCTGTTGTAAAATTGCTCTCTAAATAAAGGTGCAGTACAGTGTTCTTGTGCAGTATTCATTTTAGCACTGTAAGCATGGCATCTTTATTAAACCTAAAGTTGCAGGTGTTAAATAATGTAAGCTGGATTAATTGGATTAGCTGGAAGTTGGATTAATGGGTTAGCTCAGGTAGACAGTAAAACCGTGAATATTACCTTAAATGAGCATCAAATAAATGACCTTTATTCTGTTTACTCTTTCAGTAAAGTATGTAATTACTGTTGATATCTACTTTTCTAATCAGCTTGTCTATATGCATTGTTGGTACTCAGACCCACATAGACATATGTGCACCTCAAGAGGAAGATAAAACTGAAGTGTTGATCATGGGTCAGCTTTACTGTATACTGTCAATAATAATGCTATGAGACTTCATGTGTTGCTTCACTGCAGGTGCAGATGTGGGAGCAAATTTGGCAAGATGTGCTGGGTGGCAGGCCCCAATTTCCCCGCACCTCTCTGACCGATCCCCCTGTTGTGAAAGACCTGCTCCGGGCTGAGCTCCAGCTGCTGCTGCTCACCCTGCGAGAGAAAGCAGCCAGACTGGGCAGGTAGGGAGATAAACCAAGCTGCAATTAACCAAGCGAACATTCTGAATAAGGTTCAAATAAGGGCTCGGCTACCTTATATCACAAATACAGTCAACAACATTAAACTTAAATAGACAAATTTGCATTTATTTAGCAAATGAACTATCTTTCCAGTATAACAATGAGGTATTTGCTCATCGTTCTTCAGTATTTTCTCATCTACTGCATGAGAGTGATGTGTGTGATGTGACCTGCTGTACTTTTACATTTTGTTATCATGATGTTTTGATATTTTTATCTATTCTTAGATACTGAATGAAAATTAAATGCTCTTATATTCTGTAGATGTTTAACTTGAATTTATTGTCCCAAGCTCCATTTGTCAACCAGCCACCCTATGGGTCGCTTAGCTTTAGACTGATCCTCCTCACAAATAAACATGCTGATAAATGTGCAGACCTTAAAGAGGTCACAAGGGTGAGGTCAGAGTTCAGGCCTTCACTCTGTCAAAGGTGGTCAGAGCTGCAATGGAACAAACCCTACATTTTCAATCATTTATGCTGAATGGTGGCGCTTTTTACTTATGGCTAATTTGGAACGTGATGGGACTGAAAGAGGACTGTTCTGCTGAAACCTTTTCTTTCTCTTGTCTGCAATTTGTTTAAGCATTACATTGTTGTCAGACTTTTAATTTGCAGCATTTTATGATCACAGTCCAATTTGTTGCCTAGTTATCTCAATTGCAAAGTTTCCTTTGTTGTATGGCTATTTGCAGGCTTCTCTTGAGGGGGTTGGGGTTCCCGCTTGTCATTGTAACAATACATCCGGATGAGTCTTTCTAAAGGAGTTATTTACAGGTACCAGTGAGACAGGAGGAGTGGTGGTCTCTAAGTGATGGAAAGATGCTGGAAAGAATGCTGCGTCTGCTAAAGTTCCTCTGAACAGCGTTTTATTTGTGGTCCTGTTGAGCGGTTTACGCACAGATGTTCATGTAATGCACTCAAACGTCACCTGATTTGTAGATGGGACCCAACATGACATAGCAGCTAAAATTAAAGAGAGGCTGCAGATTCCCAGACGAGGATAAAGCCTATAGATCATAGATTGAAGAGTTGTTTTACTCTTCTTGTTGGAGGATCCCTATTGTGAGTGTCATTAGGTCCACCCAGAGCTTAATCTGTGTCCGGAAAACTGTCCCTTAAACTGTTCATTAAATCTTTGAGGAAACAGGCCAGGGTTACACTTGGTGCAGTTCACCTCATTGTTGGGAGCAGGTGCACTGCAAACGGCAGCACAGTTAATCAGAGGGTCGATTTGAAGGCTCACAAAGAGCTTTAAAGTGTAATTTGCGATTTCTTTCATGTGCTGCTGAAATAAATAGGCCCCTGAATGACACAAGCAGATGCCCAGCACATGATCACACTGATGAATAGTGTTGTTTGTTTCTTAATGTGGTTTTACTTACAGCTCTCTCTCTCTCGCTCTCTCTCTCTCTCTCTCTCTCTCTCTCTCTCTCTCTCTCTCTCTCTCTCTCTCTTTCTTTAGGGGTGTAACATCTCACAGTGGTGTCTCTCTACCATTCATTTTCAATATAACAAATATAAGTGTGGCTAAAGTGCATCTACACCAGATGACCTCATGAGGTTTTGAACACAACATATATCAATGTACTGTACTACATGCAAAAAAACTATTGGGACATCTGCTCATTGTTTACACAGAAACCAAGACTATTAAAAAGAGTTTATCCTGCTTTTTTTTTGAGTAACTGTCTCTTTTGTCTTGGAAATGCAGGCATGCCAGGCATGGTGTCAATAGGTTAATGTTTATATGCTACAGAGAGTCCTATTCTACTGGCAGTAATTCTCTATAGGGAATAGACTATCTGTTTGTTTGTGCATTTGCACATTTTAAAGTAGCTGAATGCAATCGTTGCAAGGTGGGTCCACAAACATTTGGACATATAGTGTATTTGGGAGCGCCAGTGCAAAACCGAGCTAACTAAGCAAGTTCTGGGCAGCAACAATTCAAAGTGTTGCAGTACCATTCCTTAAACCCACTTTCAGATGGAATGTGGATCCCTGCCCACTGGTCTGCCCCAGTCTCAGGGGAGCTTTCCCCACATACTGCACCAGCCAGACTAGGAAACTGTTGACTCTGGTGTCACTGGGAGTGCTTCTAGCAGGGGCTGGCCTGACCTTGTGTAAAAAGAGGCCTGATTTATTAGAGCTGCCTGGCAGGGTGTTTTCTCTGCCTTCCTCTCACTTCCCTTTCGCTGGCTTCCCACCCCTCTTGTGTGGTCCGCCTCCCCTCTTTGTTGTCTGTGATTTGTTATGGGTGAGCGCGATGGAGCTGCACCTGTCCCTTTTTTTGCACTGGCCCCTGGCACTGAATGCCCATTGAACTGGAGGACCCTAGCATAAGGCTCCTTGGCCAAAGGAGCTCCACTAAATCTACACAGGAAAAGTGGAATAACAATAAGTGCAGGAAGTTTGTGTACACAATGTATTTCACATGGAAGCAACCTGTAGGAAAAGTAGTGTGAAAGAGTCTTTATTGGCATAGTAATGAAGCAAAAAGTGTTTTCTTTGATGTGGCACTTCTGTACCATCTTTCTCCAAAGGCATTAGGACTCCCTACACTCACAGAGCAGCTGTGTGCTGCTTTCTGATCTGTGCTTGAGGCCACAATGTGGCCTCTGTTCTTATCCAACCCCCCCTTCATCTCCCCAAAATGAGGCTTAGGTCCTGTTGGTATCAGATTGAGAGCCACAGAGACTGGCTGTTGTGCCTTGGGCCACTTTCTTTGTAACACTGAATACTGTTTGACTTTTTGGTTCAGAAATACAGCAATACAGAATACATTTAGACAGAATGTAGAGAAATATTAACTTCTTAGGTGCATCTTGACAATTTAAAGTAACTCTGTTTCCATATAAATAAGTAAACGGGGAACTTTAAGAAGATAAAACCAACTGTGTGCAGGTGTACAGCACCATGCAACAGTTTGGGCACCTCATGTTTAATGTAAGTTAAAAATCCTTTTCAGTATTGTAGCAAGATTATTATTTTGGTTTGTACAGTTTAAGAGTTTGGGCTGCCAAGAGAATTGAGCTCTTAAATAACTACCTCTGAGACCTTAATTAGGGAAGGCCAGCTGATGCAAATTCAAAGCGTTTAAACCTTGTTTAAACAACCAGCAGCCATGGACTTAATACATTCATATAAATTCCATCTTCAAGCTTTCCAACCTGAATACATAAAATAGATTTTGAAAAGCCTGACTTATAACATTAGTTTGGTTTGCTCTAGATTGTTGAAGTAAGTGGTATCACCATTGCCAGATCCAAAGTACTCTCTGAGGCCTCATAATGAAAGTTGGGGATGCATTTCATTCTGAGTAGGGATTAAAAAACACCCTTGTTTACAGACAGTAGATGCTGTAGTTTGACAGCAGCAGTCACAAGATTGGCCTGTAAGAACTGTGATGACGTTTTAGGATTGATTGAGGCTTCTTTACGTATTTTGCAGTCTGCTCGTGTACTGAACTTGCTTGGACATCCTGACCTGACTTTGCCAGTTGTTTCACTTGTACATCATTTTATGCATTATATGCATCTATAACCTTCTTTGTGAAGGGCTGAGAAAGCACTTTTGGGCTTGTCACTGTCATTCTGCATTAGTTTAGTGAGAATGTATTAATACAGAAATTTAACACAACTGTACTCCTTTTTTATCATTTTAAAATGTGTCCTGTATTTGAATTCCTGTTGATGTTGGTCTTAGAGGTTCAGATTCTATGGATCTGCGTAGACTAAATACAGGTTTTGGTGGTGTCTGAGTAAGTCCCCTAATGATAAGCTATTGTAGTTATTCACACATGTTCAGACACAACCTGAATAATCCTGATCTTGCACCCAATCCGGCAGTCCAGACACATTTTTGTTTCATGGTTGGGTTTGGGCAGTAGAAGCATGTCTTTCATCCACAGCCAATTCTCAAATCACCCCATTCATTCTTTCTCACTTTCTTTCTTTTTCTCCCTCCCTCCCTCCCTCCCTCTTCCTCTGTGCATGGAAATTTGAAGATTACAGTATGGAACTTCAGAAAGAAGGGGGAAATAATCTGGTTGTACCTGTTCACTCTAGGCTGGTTTTAGCTGTATGGAATTTACAGATACACAGAATGTGCAGAACATTACAGCTGCCAGGCCTAGATGTATACCTAATATTCCAGCACCACTGCATGTAAGCAGTTGTAAGTTTTTATGCACAAACCCTCATGACCACTGGCCTAATATTCTATTGGTCTTCTACATGCCATTGTTTCAAGATCCAGCTGTGAAGCTTGTGCCCATTTCATTAAAAAAACTTTCTTTCCTGCATTCATGCTATAATATTATTTTCTGTATAGCTGTTGACAGACTGTTCTTGCTGACGGTTTGACCTTGTCCTGCATTCACATTTTCCATCACTTGAACAACTGCTACTCTTTTGTTTCTCTTTATATACTACCCAAGCACATCTTAATTTTAACGGTGTTGAGATATTGGGGCTATAAAACTGAAGAACAATAATGAAATGTAATGTATAGAAATGCAATTTTCTTGTGTGGAAAAAAAGTTAAAACACTCCTTGTTCTAACAACTGATATTTCTTCTTTTGACTGAAATCAACAGGATTAAGATCTGGGCTTTGACTTGATCTTTACAAAACACTTAATTTCTTTCTTGTTGGAGTGTTTCCCAACCCCGGTCTGGCTGCCCCCCTGCCTTGCATGATTTAGAAGATCCCCTCCTTTAACACATACCCTGAAACTCTGAAAGGGCTTGTTTATGAACTGGTTAGTTTAATTTGGTGTGTTGGGAACAGGTCAAAATATGCAGGGCAGGGGGTGCCAGGACACATTTAGAAACACTTGCTTGGTGGATTTAAAAGTTTAAAAGTTTTGGGTCATTGCCGTGTTGCATGCTCCACCTCTGGTTTAGCTTCAGTTTTTGGATAGATGATCTCACATTTTCCTCAATCAGCCTCTGACATACCATCTGACATTTGTTGAGTTAGATTAACTCCATTTTATTATCAAGATCAACTTTCCATATGCTTAAATATGTTAGTTAAGATGAACATTTTCATTTCATGTTCTATTTTTTCATATGACCACAGATCACAGGTCAAAATATGCAGGGCAGGGGGTGCCATGACACATTTAGAAACACTTGCTTGGTGGATTTAAAAGTTTAAAAGTTTTATTAGTATTATACTAATTATTAGTATTTATTTTATTATTTATTATTTTATTTTATTTATTAGTATTATTAGTATTATACTGCTTATTAGTATTATACTGTACACTGCATTTGTTAGGTTCCTCTACTCAGTTATCTCTGTTAATGCTATCAGTTGAGTTGTTGTTGTTTTGCTAGGGCCATGCTCTATTCTTGGGTTGGGTCAGTCATTGGTCTTTAAGCAGGTTCATAAGTTTGAACCATAGTTATTTATTTATCATCACTTTACTGAGGAGCTATTGTTATGTCTGTATTGCAGAGATGAAGGTGAAGTCATGTCCCGGTATAATGGAAGGGTGGTGAGTTATGCACTTGGTGACAGAAAAGGAAACCAAGACAGCCAGCGTGAAAGTGCATCACCATCAATCAGGCCTGAATCCAGTCTCAACCACTGTGAAAGAAGGTCAGCAATAGACAGGACTAGACTGAAACAGAAATCTAATATTTAGTTAATATTATATGAATTGAAAAAAGAATTTAAACTCCATGATAAGCAAATACAAATCAGCATGTCTTATTTTTTTATCCCAGAACAAGTTCAAGACTCTCTGCGCACTCCAGTTGTGAAGATGAAATTAAAGTTTTGAGCGACAAATTAAACATCTACCACATAGATGAGGTTGTGTCCCATCTCACGTGAGTGATATAATCATCCTTATTCCACATCAGATTTAATGAGAAATACAACTAGATTGTATTAGTGGTTTAGTATTTGTACTATGTTTTACTAAATACTGTACTAATACTGTCCTGATAAAACCACACTTATGTACGAGGTTGTAGAGGTTGGTTACACTGTAAAGATTTATCACACTATTTGTAGTTTTTCAATATAACAATCATATTGTTCACCCTTGAAGCAACATCAATCAACAGTTTTATATGTCTAATAGGAAGAATGGCATATCTGTCATTGCCACTCCAAGCTGAAATGGTGGAGTCCTGTAATATTATTTTACACTGTCAGTAAAACTGAATTATGCTCCTCATCTGCAGGTGAATTTGGTAAAAAGGTACATTTACCATAATTCCCCCTCACCTTATTGCAGTAATTTCAAATACTGTTTAAATACTGTTGCAACAGTTTCAGAAAACACATAACATAAGTTGTACATGATTACTCAACTATTCAATATGGTTTAAAGCATCTAATTGATGGGGTTTCATTTATTAGCTGTTAGCTGCACTAACCTTATAGTTTCAGTGCAAAAATAAAGAAGGAATCCTGAGACATGAAACATGTCATGGAGGCATGACTCTATTTGGGTTAGGAAATCGTGGAAATCTGGCAGGCAATTGTTTATTATCACCTCTCAGTCTCTTCCTGATTGACCTGTTGTGGTTTGCTTTTGACCTGTTGAGGTGAATGCCCTCAAATGCACGTTTCTCCACTGGGATCTATCCCCCCAACCTCCCCCTACCACCAACACCTGGCACAGTGTTAGACTGCCTGTTAACATGAAGCTGATGCTCTTAAGCGGACTTACAGTGTAACATAGAAGAGTTGTTCTCACTCTTTAGTGCTGCTCATACACTACTGTTTATCCTATTCAGAAAAAAAGAGCACAGCTCTATAGTAAACATCACTGTACTACTGAATAATAAGTCCTTTAATAGTGTGTTATATCAAGACCAACTGAATAATATATCTACTGTAATATTATTGTTGGACTCATGTCAAATTTCCTGTAGTATTACTTCATACAGTGTATAATTTGTGGCTAGTTTTATGCCAGCAGTTCTTGTCTAGACATTACCGCCTTCCTAACTGCTCCTATAGTTAAGATTTGAATTGAAGTGTAACTTTTATGCCAGTCAACAAGTCTTATCTGGCCTAGAACATTAGTACGTGCAGTTCAGCACAAACAGCACACAGTTGGTATGGCCAATTAATATCACGTGATGTCCTACAACCAGCGATTAAATATACATGTACAAATGTTTTTGGACACTCCTTATAATAAATCATCCATCCATCCATCCATCCATCCATCCATCCATCCATCCATCCATCCATCCATCCATCCATCCAATAGAATAGGTCTCTCTGGAGTAAATAAACATGAACCTGTTGGCACCATGTCTAATGCCAGGTGTTGGCTAGAGGGCTATTAGCATTGAGCTGTAGAGCAGTGGAACTGTGTTCTCAGGATTGATGGTGCTCCGTCCAGTTATTTTGGCAGGAGTTGGATAGTTGGGGATGAGGTGGCCTCACTGACATGCTTGTCAATTAAAGCAATCAGAACCTCTCAGCAATGTTCTAAAATCAAAAAGTCTTCCCTGAACAGGGGATACAGTTACTCCAAGAAAAGCAGGATAACAGAATGTTGTCATTTCAAACACATTTATATTTCATTATATTGCATTTAGGATTGCTAGTGAAAAAAAATAGCAAAGTAGCATGACACAATGTTTGTGAGCACCGGTTACACAGTGAATAAAGGGGCATTTATTTAATACATTTTCATTTGTGCCATTTTCAGGTTTTCCACTCTCTTGATCTGTTTGTCCTTCCTTCCTCCCTTTCTTCCTCCCTCCCTCCATCCCTTCCTTCCTTCCTTCCTTCCTTCTCTCCCTCCTTCCCTCCCTCCTTCCCTTCCTTCCCTTCCTTCCCTTCCTCCCTTCATTCTTCCTTCCTTTCTTCCTTCCTTGCTGGGACTGGACACATCATACTATTCATATAATACATTTAAAATATATTTTATCAACTTCTTACCTGCAAATTAAATGAATATGGCTTTCAAGCAAACCAATCAACTATAGGGACATGTAAATATGCATGATTCTGTAAGCAGGCAAATATGTGTCTGTCTGTACATATATAGCTTCAGCAGCAAGGAGCACTCTTCCAACTCAGTATTATCACTAGTAATTTGCTACGCCATCATGGATTAAAATCCTGCAGGCCATGCATGGTCCCCCTGCTTAATCAAGCACATGTCCAGGCCCATTTGATGTTCACCAATGACCATCTGAATTATTTAGAGGAGGCATGGGGGATGATGTGGTCAGATTAGACCAAAATAAAACTTTTTGGTAGTAACTCCATTCACATGCTTGGAGAACAACCCCAAGAACAATGTCCCAACATGGGGTTGGAAACATCATTCTTAGGGGGAGCTTTTCTGCAAAGGACGATTACACAGAGGATGTACAGGATTTTGGCCAAGAACCTCTTTCCTTGGTCATGACTGGGTCTTCCAGCATGAAAATAAACCAAAACACTTAGCCAGTCCAACTAAGTTATGATTTTCTGGATTTGTTTATGATTCTGTCTCTCACAGTTGAAGTGTACCTGCAATAAAAATGACAGACCTCTCTTTTCTTTGTAGGTAGGAAAACCTCTGGAAAATCGGCAGTGTTTTGAATACTTTTTCTCACTGTGCATAATGAGCAACATACAGAAATGTGCCCATATAAATGGATGAAATAGGAGGCTGTGATGTGAATTTCAACTGTCCATGTGCCACATCTGCAGGATATAGTTACTTAACTTATGTATGATTAACATAAAACATGGAAAACAACACAGAACCTTGCCTGACTCTGAACATGCATATAATAGAAGCATCTAAGCAGTTGCTAAATTCCTGCAGCAAACATTTATGTGGAACTCATATATTTCCATCACCTTCATGAAATAAATCTATTATAATCTATTAATCTGCATTTTACAGAGAGAAATAACTATTTGTATCCATCTGACAAACAAGACTTAATACTCGGTGGCAAAACCCTTGTTGGTAAGAACAGCAGTCAGACATTTTTTGTTCGTTGATGATGAGGTTTGTGCACGTCACAAGGAATTTTGGTCCACTCTTTGCAGACCATCTCTAAATCATTAAGATTTTGAGGCTGTTGCTTGGCAACTCAGGGGTTCAGCTCCCTCCATAGGTTTTCTATGGCATTAAGGTCTGGAGACTGGGTAGGGCACTCCTTGTTGCCTTGGCTGTATGTTTTTGGTCATTGTCATGCTGGAAGACCCAACCATGACCCATTATTAATGTCCTGGTGGAGGGAAGGAGGTTGTCACTCAGGATTTATGGTACATGGCTCTAACCATTCTCCCATTGATGTGGTGAAGTAGTCTTGTGCCCTTAGCATAGAAACACCCCCCAAAACATAACGTTTCCACCTCCATGCTTGACAGTGATGATGGTGTTCTTTGGGTCATAGTCAGCATTTCTCTTCCTCCAAACATGGCAAGTTCAGTTAATGCCAAAGAGCTCAATTTTGTCTCATCTGACCACAGCACCTTCTCCCAATCACTCTCAGAATCATCCAGGTTTTCATGAGTAAACTTCAGATGGGCCTGCACATGTGTCTTCTTGAGCAGGGGGACCTTGCAGGCACAGCAGGATTTTAATAATGTGTGTAATGTGTTAACAATGGTTTTCTTGGTGACTGTGGTCCCACCTGCCTTGAGATCCTTAACAAGCTATCTCTGTGTAGTTTTATGCTAGTTTTAGTTTTTTTTGTATTTCTTCCATTTTCTTACTATTGCACCAAAAGTTGTCTCCTTCTCATCCAGCATCTTACTTATGGTTTTGTAGCCCATTCCAGCCTTGTGCAGGTCTATGATCTTGTCCCTGACATCCTTAGAAAGCTCTTTGGTCTTGCCCATGCTGTAGAGGTTAGAGTCTGACTGATTAATTGAGTCTGTGACAGCTATCTTCAATGCAGGTAACGAGTTGAGTAGGAGCATCTAACTGGTCTGTAGGAGCCAGAACTCTTAATGGTTGGTAGGGGATGAGATTCTTATTTCTTATAAATTTAATTTTATTCTGGATTTTATTCCTGATATTCAATCTCTCATTGTTAAAATTAACCAACCTTTAAAATTATAGACTGTTCATGTCTTTGTCAGTGGGGAAACTAAAAGCAACAAGGGATCAAATTATTATTTCCTTCACTGTATATGACTCTATCATTTACTTGCCAATTTTTTCTAGTATGATTAATTAAGTCATAAGTTATTACAATTGATTTTATACTGATTGATGGGTAATCTTGTATATTTTCTGTTGATTGACAGATCACTTCTTACTGACCAATGTGAAGCCTTGAAAAGGGATGTTCAGTTCTTCCAGGTAGGAACACGCTTTCAGCTGACCAAGCATTGTGAATGTGACATTAGAACTCAATTTACAGTGGGGCTTAGAAGTTTGTTTAAATAAGAATAAAGTGAATGCTTTGGAATGGCCAAGATAAAACCCTTACCTTAATTCAGTAGAAATGTTGTGGAAGGATTTGAAGCAAACGGTTCATGGGAGGAAACCCACCAACATACCAGCTGAATGTGAAGGAGTTTGTACAGAGGAATAGGATGCAATTAGTATCGGACTAATCTTCAGTTATCGGAAATGTTTAGTTGCAATTATTGCTGCAGAGGGGGTTCAAACCAGATACTGAAATAAAAGGTTCACATATGTCTGCCACTCACAGAAATGTAATGTTGTATCATTATCCTCTACAAATAAATTAGCAAGTGTAATATTTCTATCTTATTCTTTTGATAACTGCTTATTTACTTTTAGGACTTTTAGGATTATCTAGCATTAGTTTGCAGATCTAATTATCTAACCTTCCATGAAACATACCAGCTAGTCACAACTATTCCCATTATTATTATTATTATTATCATCATTATTATTATTATTATTATTATTATTATTGTTGTTGTTGTTGTTGTTTTTATTTATTTATTTATTTATTTATTTATTTATTTTATTTATTTATTTATTTATTTATTTTTTTTGAATGTGTTTAAATGGTTATATGGTCCCCCAGACCAAGCACACCATATCATTCAAATTGTCTGTGACACATATGTCATTGTGGGTCCTTATGGTTTAGTGTGGCATGGTCATCAAGTTGTAATGGGAGAACTGTGCTAGAGGTGGATCTGATGTTAGAGTGTAGTTAATGTGAATATAGGATAGCTACTATGACTGCTAATGTGTATGAACTCTATATATTGTGTCAATTTTCACATTTAGCCTCAGTTAATGACTAGTAGAATCAAAACTACAACTCTCTCTCTCTCTCTCTCTCTCTCTCTCTCTCTCTCTCTCTCTCTAAAACATAGTTCCACATGAGCATAGTTCCAGATGTGGAACTCATGTCCAAAGCAGATGTAGAAGCTATCTCTCCCTGTCAGACTCGAATATATATTTGAGTACACCCCAGTCAGTGTGCAGCTTATGTGTATAGCAGTATAGATTTACTGTCTTCTGAAAATAACTCAACATACAGCCTTTAATGTAATCCCTTTTGTTGTCAGATATTTGGACATTAATGGCTGTGTGTTGAGTTTTTTTAAGACAGTAAATCTATTCTGCTATACAAGCTGTACACTTTCTACTCTAAATAGTATCTAAGTTTCATTTTATAGTCTAAAAGATATGTGATATATATACTGTGTGGGGCAACAATGACCCACTTGATGTTACATGGTATTCTTATTTCTTTCTTATATAATGTAATATTCTATTTATGTTTTATGGTTTCAGACAGATACTTTGTCATCAGCTGGCTCTTTCTACCTTTCATGAAAAATTGAAAAATGGACCAATAGAAATGGGCTGAATTTACGTAAAATTACTTTTTTCATAAAGTATCATGGAAGATAGTCAATGACCTATCTCTCATCCAGAGAGAGAGAGAGAGAGAGAGAGAGTGAGAGAGAGAGAGAGAGAGAGTGAGTGAGTGAGAGAGTGAGTGAGAGAGAGCTTGTCTGGATTTTCTCTCTGCCCCACTCCCTCCCTCATGTGCTCTTGGGTTTCAAGGCTAGGCATGTAGATTGAGTTTCATCAGACTGCTGCGGTTACCACTGCTCCCCGCCGACCACACGTCTGCCCCAAACACTGTCCTTACTCGCCCACTCACACACACTTAACACACATACCGCTCTGCTTGACGAACCGGGACAATGCTTAGATGATGAATCCACTTCAGGCATTTAAGCCCAGAGCAAATAAACAGGGTTTTGTGGGGGTCCACTGAGCCTCCCTTGTCATCTGCTATTTTACACATGCTCTAATGGGGAAGTGAATTCAGGACTAAAGAGGCTGTCAGCTAGGGATCTGTGGTTTTGAGAGATTGAGTCCTGATGGAAGTGTGCTGCTCAATCACTTTATATGAGCCACATGCAACAGTGTACATTACCAGGTAGGGGGGCTGTACTCCCTTAAGTTGTGGGGGACTGTTTTGGAATAAACTAAATTAAATATATAACATTTTTTCCCTTTTAATCCACTGGAATTATAATATGTGAATTTATTGAACTTATTGTAGGGAATGTGTCAAAGCACCACATTTATTGCCCTTCATAATGATAACGAGAGTCACATTTATCCTTTCCCAATTAGACTTGATTAAAGTGCAGATTCCAGACTTTAACTTAAGGTATACATTTTGGTTGGACCATTTGTTTAGAACACCTATTACAGAGCCCCTAAGGCACAACATTGTTTGGGACATTTGGCTTCATACTTATGCTTATGATGAGGTGATTATTCAGGTTTACTCCATTAGTTCATTAGTGCAGGAATAAGTGCATTAATAAGATACATAGGCTTGCTTCTTAAGCTTTCAGTCACCTTTGGAATCATTGTAGTAGAGAACATGAGAACAGCTGTTACAATAAACATAAACACATTTAATAATAAATGGACTAGAAGGCCAAAGAAGACCTCCAATGATGATGGTGCACAGAAAATGTTTTGCATCCAAATATTATGAAAGGCACTGTATATTGTAGCACACTAACTTTACATGTGTGTGTGTGTGTGTGTGTGTGTGTGTGTGTGTGTGTGTGTGTGTGTGTGTGTGTGTGTGTGTGTGTCAGGAAAGTGTGGCTTTGGAATACCAGAAGCAGAGAGAGTCTGAGTTAATGGAGCCCACCGTAACAGGTCAGTGCTGTCTTATCGTAGTAATTTAAGGAGCAAATTGAGCTACAAGGTTAATTCAGGACAACTTTAGCTTGCTTACAGAAACGTCCACCAGTTACCGCTGTGCAAACTGCATGCCATCATCACTGACTAGCTTTGAGTGACCCAAGAGGGTAAGGCCAATCACGCTCTCTTTAACTCTCAGTCATGACTAGCTGTGGCATCACTGGGGATTGAATTCATAACATAAAAATGATGGTAGATGACTGTGCCCCTTACTCAATTATGTATTTCTGAAACTGTATGACCTACTTTCGTTACGCTTCAACATGGATGCTGTTACAACAGTTTAGCTATGCAACAAATTTTTGTTGGTTGAATTTTTCCAATTGTTCCTTTGCGAACATCTCAAACGAAAAGATACAATTCAGCCTAAAACTAGCATTTATATAATTGCCTTTGTATTGGTTTAGATTCTCCTCTCACTGCAATTCCCAGAGGCTAATAAATATACCAACAAGCACTTTATTAGGAACACTCTACTACTATTGGGTAGGGTGTCCCCTTGCTCTGAAAACAGCTTGAATTCCACTCTGAATTTACTCCACAATATATTCAAAACATTCCTTTTAGATTCTGGTCTATGTTGATATGAGTGCATCATGCACTTCCCACAGATTTTTTTGAGAGGAGCAACGGTGTTCTACTGGATTCAGATGTGGTGATGGAAAAGCCATTGTTGTGTTCATTAAATCAGTTTGAGATGCCTTTTTCTTTTTGACATCATACATTATCATGCTGGAAGTAGTCATTAGAAAATTCAACTGTCAATTGTGGCTATGAAGGAGTGCACAGCGACATTTCTCAAATAGGCTGTGCCACAAAAGTGATGATTGGTATTAACATGATGATTATTGGCACAAGGTAGGTTGGGTTTATTCATGCTGTTTGTATCAAATTATGAACCTACAACTATCTAGTGTTGATGAGCATGTGCCACTGCAGCCTCAGCTTTCTGCTCTTGGCTGACAGAAGTCAAACCTGATGTGGTCTTCAGCAGTTGTTGTCCAACCTTGAGGCAGATGAGGGTGTTGTGCTTCCTAAGATGCTTTTCTGCTCACCACAATTTTACAGAGATGCCTTTACAGAGTTACAGTACCCTTTCTGTCAGCCTGAACCAGTCTGGTATCTAATTCAGTTCAACTCAGTGGAATGAGTTTAATGACTGTAGATGTGGATGTGACTTCATTATGCTTGGCTGCTGGGCCAGGTAGCCTCAACCTATAAACCTCACACCAACCATAGCCATTAGCACCAGCTTATTAAAATCTCTTAACCTTATACAGATGTGCTGCCAGACAAGCCTGCTATACTGTGTTTCACTACCATCTAGTGGCTCACTGTTGAATTTATGGCCTGACACATTGTTCAGTAATAGATGCTTATTCAGCAATGAAGCAAAAAAAAAAAAAAAGTGGTCTTTGGTCTACTTTCTAAAGGAAGAAAACATGAAGTAGTTGATCCCTCAAGCTGTTATCAGTTTGTCCTCACTCTAAAAAGCATTCTTATCTGTGCGGCTTTCAAAAGTGACATTTTTCAATCTCATTTCTCTGAACCGTGGCAGCCTTTCCCAATTCACAAGCCTCTTTTGTGCAGAGGCAGCACTAAACAGACTGCTGCCATCTTGCCAACTGCCACTGGCTGTTTAAGCACTGCCAAATTACGAGCCTGCCAAGCATCCAGGCCAATCTGTACAGCCAATCTCCCACTAACAGAGTAATAAACCACAATTCCACATTTTTTAAATGGGATTGGATTTTTTTTTCTATCACTGGAGATTGGAAGTGAGCTGTGATTGAAAGGAGCTTCCAGTCATTCTGAGACAGGCCAGTCTTTTGGCAGCTCTGATGCCTGTTTCCTTGCAGAGCTTAAAGAGGAGCGCCGCATTATCCAGAGAGACCTGCGCGTCCAGAGTTTGATGAGTGAAGCCTCAGATAAGCCAAAGCCCAGCGGCTGTCCAGTCCCCAGCAGGTGTGACCGCATGCCTTTGTTTGCAGCTTTTCTCTGTGTTCTAAACTCTCTTTGGAGCCACTAGATAACAGCCAGCCATTTAACATAAATCAGCTTAATCAGCCTCTCATGATTGAACAGTTTTGTGTTTGATTCTGGATTTTAACTGTTATTCAGGAAGACGTCAGCTCAATTCAGAGCAAGACAGAACAAACAATCGGACCATTTCTGTGCAAACAGTAACCCACACATGACACTTATGTCTTCTACACTTCGACAGATGTCATGATCAGATTCTGTGATTGAGCAAAAAAAATTATTTCATGTATCATCCTGTCTCCAATACCCAATGGCCTAGCAGTATCAGTCCTGTCAGGTAAACATTACACCAGTCACTTTTCCATTTTAACGCCCCTGCCAATGACCTGGTCCACATTTCAGTTAGAGTGTGCTCATTTTACATGCTTTTTAAGATTGTGTCCCAGAATTCCATCATGTCTGTTGAACCAGTCGTGATCCTGGAATTTTGTAGTTATGTCCCTATTAGTTCTCTGTGCATTCTGCAAGTGATAGTTAAAAATGTCAATACTTATTTTCTGAAAAGCAGTAGCCTTTTCTGAATGTTTCTCTTGGAAAGAGCTGAAATGACAGCATTCCTTTTAAAAACAGAGATCATGGGAGAACATTCCTTGGTCCACGGTGTCACCCACAACTTCAGAAATGGAATTTCCCATCCATATAGCTTCCAATATCATGTCTTGCTCAAAACTCTGATCATTCACATCACTTTGCCATGTGCATGCTGGCCAGTGTTCAACCTCACTCTCAAGATAACACCTCTCAACTTACAGGTGTGGGTTTTCCCAAGCCAGCCCCAGAGTTAACGCCACTTAATCAACAATTTTATACTGATATCCCATGACTTTTATTACATCCTACTGGTTGGCCTGCTATCAAATTAGGGATTCAATATCACACCAGTGAATATTGTATTTAAGTGTATTTAACAGTGTATTTAAGCGATTACCTTTACAGCCAGGTACAATGATACAGTAGGAAAGTGCTAGCAAATCAGCCAAGACCTGTGGACACAAGTCTGGTTCCTTCTCAGGAACAATTTACCCTCAACTAAAGGTACCAAGTTTTCAGATATGAATTTGCACAAGCAGTACTATCGTTCTGGGAAGGGAGCGTGAAATAAGTCCCATCACTAAAGACTAATCACTAATTTTGTTCCGAAAACCTCAAATGAGCCTAAAGGCAATAATAAATGATCTGGTGAAGGTATAAAAGTGTCTATATTCATCATTGATCATCATTAACATCATCATCATCATCATCATCATCATCTATGATGAATCATAAGGAGCATGCTATACCACTAAATGTCCCAAAATAAAAAAGACATGGTATAAAGAGGTATAAATCACCAGGACAACTACTTATTTAAATGAAAACAAACTCACATTTTACATTTTAAACAAAGCTTATTTGGATTATTTAAAAATCTAGCTGTAAAACCTCCAGGCATCAGTCAGAATGTGCAATTATGGTCTCAAAAGCAGGACAACAATCTTACGATTTACTCCAAAAGTGAATGTGTTACAGTGGCCTACAAACAAATGTTGGCTGAACTGAAAGTTTGGTAAAGAAAAGGTGCCAACAAGCTTTAATGAATTCAACTAGTTCTGTGAGGAAGAAAGGAATACGCACAGAAAGTGTGTTTAGTGAGGGTCTTGTACAAGGTAAGTACTGATTGAAGTCAAGCAATTAAAAGGCTAAAGTTGAGCACAAATGTGTTTTATTCAATGTTACCATTTCCATCTCCAAATCATTCCTTATTGACCTTTTTCCAATAAAAATCCTTTAGATGGAAGCTGATGTGATCATTCTCTTGTATGTGTAGCACAAAGGAAGTGTTCACTGGTGTAATCTTCACCTGATAGAAGTGACAAGGAGACACATTACCAATTAAAGATGCATATGAACAGTTTTTTTTGCTGTCTGGGGAACATTATTATGATTCTTTTATTGCAACCAACATAACTTACCTTGTTGGATTATGTTAGTACATTGCATCTGGACCTGTAATTAGTTGAAATGCTCAGAGTGGTAAAATGGTTCATTTGCATATTATAGCCTAACATGTGAGTATTGCTAATGATGCAATAACATTAAATATTGGATCCTGGAGGGGGTACTGACTTCAAGCCCAAAAAGCCCACGAGTCCCCTCCTACTTACTGTCTCCTCCCGAATCAACATAACCTGAAGGCATGGTCCTAAATAACATACAGTATTTTGTGCAGCCCTACTCTCTCTCTGTGGTACCTATTTATTTGTTTCAAATAACCTCCACTCCTGTTTTGTTCTTTTTTTAAAGAAGATTTACAGGCCTGCTTGCAAATGACTCCAAGATGGATAATCAATCAGCCTCACCACTGCCACCCTGGATGGATTGTCTTTATCCAAATCCTTCTCCTCCAGACCTCAGGAAGCCCGCACTTTTGGGCAAGCCCAGACACAGACTGTCCCTTAAGGTCATACAGCCTCTGCCCTCATCCCCAGGTGACACCAGTCAGCCTAAGGAACTGAACCCAGATGCAACCGACAACAGCCTGAGCTGGACATCCACAGCATCCACCTTGGAGGTTCACCCGCTGCCACTAAGTAATGCTGCATCATCCGCAACCATACGGAGGACTTCCAGCTGCAGCACTGAGTCCACAGAGGAAGCACACCAAGGCCCTAGACTAAACAAAGCTGCAGGCCTGGACCACAGACAGCTTGGTGGGTCCTCTGCTGCGGGTGCCTCCATCCACTCCAAACAGCTGGGCCTGTGGGCAAAGGAAGCTGGAACAGTGGCCCCGGTTCCCACTCCACCTGTAGTGCAGAAAGCATCCAGCAGGAGGCAGCTGCCGAGCAGACGCCTTAGCCACCTTCAGGTTGGAAGCCTGCAGCCTGAGTCTACAGCTTTGTGAGCCTCCACAAAGCTGGACCCAGGCAGTATTGAGATTTGGAGTTTAAGTCAAACCTGGTCCTGGAGACACCCCTACCTTGCATATTTTACGGCAGTTTTTTCTCAAAACTAGCCCAGAAGGTACCCCTGTCCTGCACATTTTCATGGATTCCATGCTTTAACACACCCCCTGCAATGAGCCTGCTCTCACACCTGAAGGGTTGCACAGGAGGTGTTAAAGCCAAAATATGCAGGGCAGGGGGCACCAGAACCGGGTCTGATGTAAATGATGATGTAAATGTAGAATGGAATGCCTCAAGGGTTGTAATCTAAATACTTCTGTACAGGGTGATACTACGGGCAATATTGTAGGTTATTTTGTGTGTATTTGCAGATGGAAGTGTTACCTTGAAAATGAGCATTGGATTGAATGGTCATGTGGGCTACATTTATTTGACTACATTTGTCTCTTCCAATAGTTCTGATGTTCGAAAACCCCATAGTTTTCACAAGCGCTCTCTTGTCCCTGGAGTAGTCTTATCCAGCCTAACACATCTGAAACATTTAGCTAGGTACCAAGCCCTTCTTGAGCTGAAGTGGTTCTCAGAGCAGAAAATACACTAAAATGTGAAGACCACACCTGGAGAACACCATTTAACCCATGTGTATTTGAGGTACATTTTCACAAGGAAACGTACACAATGACAAGTGATCTTTAAAATAAACTTTATTTTTTTTTTTTACCATTTGAAATCGAACAGTTTAAGATATACAGCTGACATGACTTAAGACAATTTTCAATGCAATTTGGCCCTAATGTTCATGGTTAGATATGTTTGATAGAAAATACTGAGTTCATTTCATTGTGCTTCACTCTCCCTGACCTCACAGTACATTTTTTTTTATATATTTCAACATGAGCACCTGTCCTGGACAAATACTCATACAGTAGAGAGGACACAGACCTTCTGCCAAAGCATGAACCCTTCATTTTATTGCAGAACTCAGGAACAAGAGGGGTAATGCCTGTTTGCTGTTAAACATCCTAAAAGTGACAATGTAAAGTGCTGTGATAACAGGAAAATGCATGGTGCTTCATTCAGAACTGGAAGTTCTTAAGAGGCTTCAGGGAACCATAGAGGAAATATTCACAGTTTTAGTTAAGCCATACTGTCATTGTCCAAAATGGTACTCTAGCATTACTAGTTGACGAACCCACAAGAAACATGTTCAGATAGTTGTAAAAGGAAATGAAAATGGATGTATGATGTGTACATGAGGAATATGGACAATCCTACAGCACATATGGGAACAGTGTACTTCAACCCTGATACAGTAAAGTAACAGTGTCAAGTTCATAACAGGTAATCATCATGGCATACCATCATGTTTAATGACAAACTGTTACAGATATACCACCTCAAAGACAAAGGCAACCAATTCACCGTCGGACACAGATGGAATTTGGTCTTCGGTGCACACTGTGCTCACTGTATCGCTGTGCATCACCTTAACCGCATGGGGAGCAGAGAGGATTTAGGACCTTGCTCAAGGGCCGCCAGAGTTGCAGCTTCGTGAACCCAGGTATCAAACCCACAATCCTATCATTGATAACCTGTATGGTAAGAAGCTGATAAAATGAACAGTCAATGGAGAAACAGGGAGGTGGCCATATGTTTGTGTAAAACCTTCTAATGAATGCATTTATCTACTTTAAGTTGCACCCATTGCTGACACAGGTGTGCAAATGCACACACAGCTTGTCTCGTCTCTCTGGAGTAGATAAGCATGAAACTTTTGGCACCACACCTAATGCCAGATGTAGGCTAGAGGGGAATTAAGCCCCCAGCACTGAGCTGTGGAGCAGTGGAACTGTTCTCTGGAATGATGGTGCTCTATCCAGTACTTTTGGGATGAGTTGAGGAGTTGAGGATGGGATGGTGATCATCCAACATCCTGACCTCACTAATACATTTGTCAGTGAATGCAATCAGATCCTTACAGCAACGCTCCAAAATCTAGCAGAAAATTTAGATTAGATTAGAATATACTCAACTTCCCTAAACAACAAAAGCAGGATAATACCCTCAATTTCAGAAGAAACAATGAATGAGGAGGTGTCCCAATACTTTTCTCCACCTGCAGTGGCATGGGTATAATGTAGCAGGGCTCAAGTGTTACAACACATTATTTTTTTTTTTTTTTTTTTTTTTTTTTTTTTACAATATGTCAGTTTCTAAGCTCAGAGAAGAGATTTTCAGAGGCAAGTCCAACCATGAATTTTTAGGGCATTTCAATTGAATCAGCAACTCTATAAACAGCCCAATTTAAGAGGTTATACTAGAGGATTTATTATGAACACATGAACCACAAGTTATTTAGAAGCCAAGTCCACTCATCCACTAAGTCAGTGGACTCTTTGGGTCTTTACAGAAACATCTTGTGTGTTTTTTCTTTTTCTTTTTTGTTCTAACACAGTCTGTTATTACACCTAATGGTCACTTGTCATTAATAATCAGGTTAATCACTACAAATAACTCAGGATTTTATTTGGACATTAGTTTGGTAAAAGCCAGCCTTTTTGAAATGCAGCATACACGTTTAAAAATGCATGATTTCCTAGCTAAAATCACCATCAAATTTCATTGCATTGTGTGCTGTCAGTGTCCGGGCTGGACCACGATCATCTAAGCAATAAAGACGTCTCAGGTTTTCACCCAAAGACACTGCAGTATGCTATACTGAACTGCAATCAGACGGCTTTGACAATACTGTAGAAGAGGTATAACACTGTTTTTTACTGTGTAACAAAAGTGGAACAGGTGAGCGTCCTTCGTCAACAGTAACCGTGCCTGTGGCTGGCACACATGCTGCCAAAAGCATTCCTTTGTATTTCAAGTTTCAATCCATAGTGTTAGTTTGGCAATTCCATACTTTTTTTTTTTTCATATCGGCTGGCTTGAGAAAGAAGAACATAGCGTCACTGCATATAGATACAAAAACAAAAAGATACAATTTGAAGATAAAATACAGTTTTTAGTACTATAAAAATAAAACAAACGCAAGATCTCATATAAAGGTAGATTCTTTCTGTTAAATGATGATGCGGATAGTTACATATTGATTACAATGGCATGACATCAATACTGATACTATCCTAATCTAAGAACAGTAGGATATCCACTACACAGAACACGTAGTACACAGAGAACACCAGCTATCAAACTAGCAGAAATAAAGTAAAAGCAAAACCAAAAACACAATAACACCCCTTCCCCCACCCAACCTACTATACGGAAAAACTCCCACCAATTCTTTCCCCGATCCAATAAGACCATAAAAACACACATACACACCAGTCCAATTATTAATTATTATTTTTTACATTACTGTACAATACAGTGATGGAGGGGGAACAGCTTGGGAATTGGAGGGGCACAGGGTGCAAAAGCACTGTAATGATTCTCAACTCTACTACTGCAGACTTGAAGACTGCAAGTCGAAGATTTAGCTTTAGGAGAGAAAAAGGGAGGGGAAGGAGGGCAGGGTGGGATCCTCCTTGCAGAACCCAGAGGCAGATGGTACGAGCCATGTGATTAGTGTGCCACGATCAGCGTCTGAAAGCCAGACTGTGACGTCATCGTGGGTAGACCTTGTGCATTCCTATGGAACAAAACTACACCTATACAGTCCCAGTCAAAAGATGTCACAACTTCAAAATCATGATTTCACATCACTTGTGATCTTAGTTTCTAAGATGATTATTAATTGTGATCTGTTAAACAACATGTGTCTACACTGGGTATTTATAGTGAAATACCTCTGGGTAGGTGGTTATTTACAGGATCCTTAATCAGCCCTGGTTCTGGAAAAGCTACCTTCCTGCAGGTTCTGACTCCAACCCAAAAAATTAAACATGACCCATTCACCCAAACAAGCATTTCTGAAGATGTCTGAAGGCAGTAATTAGGTGGATCAGGTGGGGTGAAGGTTGAATCTAAAGTCTGCAGGTAGCTTTCAGGAGTAGGACTGCTGACCCAGATGCCCAATTTACAATAATTAGCCATGGTCGTCATCAACCACAAATGAAAACGTTGGATTGCGATGGTGACAAAATTAGGTTGACTGGTGCCATATATAAGCTAGCTCAAAACAAAGGCAGGCCAAGTAGGCTATTATAAAAACCCATCAGATTCACAGCTGAAGCATCAGTGCTCCTGTTAAGCAGGTTTCCTCCTCTAAACAGCAGAGTTAACAGAATGGGTATTTGTTTGTGGGATGTGGCTTGGAAAAACGGACACATGTAAATTCCATTCTTAAGCTTAACAACCTGGTCTAAATAAATCTATTTGGTGAAAGACTAATTTTATAATCTTACAACATTAAAAATAGTACAAATAAAAGAAAACACTTCTGTTGAAGTGTGTTTAGCCTTTTGACTGGTACTTCACGCAATAGGACATGCCTAAAGAGAAGAGGTTGAACATGCTCTTGATGTCTAGTTGTGCAGGGAGACTAAACGTTGAAACACATATTGCTGCTCTGTGCTCTATTGACCATTATTATTGTTAGTCACCACATACAGCGTAAAGTCAAGCTTGCCTCTATCAAGTTCTACCAGGTTTACTTGTGCTTTTTTCCTTTCTTGACATTTTTTGATTAAATTGTACTGTGTTTCTACACATTTGTATTTGATATAGTTTCAGGGGCTAAGCCATAATGTTGCTTTCAAGACATTTTTCAACAAAAAGGCAACTACTAAGGAAGTGGACTAACTCAACTAAAGACAGGTACTAGAAGAGCAAAAAATGAACAGTGAAAAAAAGATAAAAAAAAAAAAAAGAAATTACATGGACAACAAACCAAAGAGTCCAATATTATCAATATGTGATGTGTAAGATCATTTTAGCAGCTGCATTGCAAGATCACCCCTTCCTCCAGTGGGGTCTGGCAATATCCCTAACATATTCACAGTGTTACCAGGACATTATATCCACGTTTTTGTGCCACTGCGACCCTATGTCTCATAAGAGAGGGGCCTCATTTGCTCAGAAATGAAACAGGCTGTGCTGACAACAACTGGACCCGAAAGCCAACAGCGGACGATCCGGAAATCGGAAAATCCGAAGCATCCAGCTCTCTTGCCAGAGCAAAGATAAAAACGTAAAATAATCAAGTCATGGATGAGGAATGGTAAACATTAAAGGTTAATATTCATGTTACACTAGCTTCTTTACAAAATAAACAACTATTTTCTGCATTACTATACACCAGTCAATGAGAAGCATAACTAAAGACAACTATATCCTATGAATTACAATGACTGCATAAAAATGAGTAGTTTTTTATCTCTCTCCTTGGCAAATTTACTGTACTTCTTGTTCAACTGATTGGCTCAGCGCTTCTCAGTGCAAGCGCAGATTGTTCAGTGTGGTGAAGACAAAGAGAAACAAAAATAAAAACACACCCCAGCAGTGCTTCCCAGATTTAGAGGGTATGTGCATGCCAAACGTCTTTTTTGTTGCTGCTGTTTTGTTTGTGTTCTGATGGCATGCCACATTCTCCCCCTTTTCCAAGAGAATCTGCATGTGGGTAAATGTGCTACAGTACTGAGGCTATCATGGCAACACCACTGCCCTACAAGTGCAGCTTCATTATTTGCTCCTGTCCATCATCGCTGTAACGCTCCTTTTCACAAGCAGGATGCATTTCAGGTTCAGAATGACTGGAAGACTATTCTGTTTATGTGCTTTGTGTAGAATGCTTCTTACACCAATCTATTAGGTATGAAAAAGCTGATGTTATGAAGAACATGGTTGTACACTTTAGAAGATTAAAAAAAGAAATTTGTGTGCAACCCTGAGAGTGGGCTTGGGAGTTAAATGTGCTTCAATCTGGAACTTTCAGTAGCTGTTCTAAAAGCTGAAGGCAAAATATCCTTTGTGCTGTATGTGCGTTCATCTAAAAACACCAGGAACTGTGGGTCCAAGAGTATAATATAATGGCTAAGAAAGGAAAAGTTGGATCAAAAGCACCAATCCAAACACAGGACTGGTTCAGAAAAAGCTCCAGACATGGCTGCGGGTAAAAATGAATAATAATAATAATAATAATAATAATAATAATAATAATATAAAAAAGAGAGTGAACTTGTGGTTTCTGGAAGTGTGTATGTTAAGAGTATGTTTCCTACTACAGTCAAAGAATATTTGGTCCTCAGCTTTTACCCGACTGGCACAGTCATCAATGTACACACAAGAAGCCAACACCCTACCGCGGCTGCAGCAGCAGGAGTTAAGTTTCCAGATAACTCTACACAGAAGGAAGAATAAAAAAAACACCCACAATACACTATTCACAGTGGGTACATCTAAAATGATTCCTGCATATTCATATGAACATATGTTTACTTACAAAAAAACCAAAACAAAACAAACAAAACAACCAAACAAAAAAAAAAGAAAGAAAGAAAACATTAAATTAAAAAGAAAAAAAAATGTTTTGGATGACAACAGATTTCTCTAGAGGTTAGAAATAATAAAGCCCTTACAATATGTAAAGGTCTCCAGCGAGTGTGGCCTGCCCTTGGGCTGCAGCATGGGGGGAATGGGGCGTGGCGGCAGTTGGGGTGGGTCTCTATGCGCTGGGCGTGGGGTTCAGCGTGGAACCATTGCTGCCCTGGATGGTCAGGCCAATCTCATCCTTCTTCTCTTTCTCTGGCTCCTTCTCCTTCTCCTTCTCCTTCTCCTTCTCCGGTTCCTTCTCTTTCAGCTCCTCTTTCAGTGGACGCACTTCCACGCTCTCAGGGCCTCCCGTGGCATACCGACCTTTGCGGTGCTCCTGAAGTGCCGGCCCCCAACTAGGATGTGGTCTAAGTGAGTATTTCAACCTCTGCAGCAGAGTGGAGAGATGGAAATAAGTAAATTAAAGTAAATTTTAAATGTTTATTATGCTGTTGAGATGGGTTTTTTTAAAGCATTAAAGAACTAGCATAGTGGTCGTGGCATTATGCTCTGGGGGTGGATGGAATAATGAAGGACCCCAAACACACATCACAGGCAACTGTGGAATGAAAAAAATCAGGCTTTTGGGATGACCTTCCCAAAACCCTGATCTCAGCCCTATGATAATTAAGTGGAGTGGTCGAAATAACAAGGTCTGTGCCAAAACACCAACAAATTTAAATTCAACTCTATCAGTTCTGCCATGGACAGTGGTCCAATATCCAACCAGATAAAAATCTAGCAGAAGCTTGTTGATAGCTGGCAAAAGTGTCTGGTCAAGTTTCAGCTTCAACATTTAACCAAAACCGTGTTGCACTGCAGGATGTTTATTTACTGAATGGTTAATGCACTAAAAGAATATTCTAGACCTTTTAAAATATTTTCTTTAAATAAGGTTTAAAGGTCTACAAATCTTATACAAACACAACCCCAACTCCAGTGAAATTGGGCCGTTGTGTAAAACATAAATAATACAATGATCTGGAAATGCTTTTCAACTTGATTCAATTGAGCACACTACAAACACAAGAAATTTAATGTTCAAATGGATAAACTTTATTGTTTTTGGCAAATATTCACTCATTTTGAATTTGATGCAACACATTCCAAAGAGTTGGGACAGGGGCATGTTTACCACTGTGTTACATCACTTATAACACTCTTTTTCAGGGACGTCCCTGCTTATTTTAGCCAGGCAATGCCAAGCCACATTCTGCACGTGTTACATAAGCATGCCTTCATAGTAAAAGAGTGTGGGTACTACACTGACCAGTCTGCAGTCCAGAACTGTCTCCCACTGAAAATGTGTGGTGCATTATGAAGTGCAAAATACAACAATGGAGATTCAGGACTGTTGAGCAACTGAAGTTGTACATCAAGCAACAATTAGCTTCAACAATTAGTGTCCTCAGTTCCCAAACACTTATTGAGTGTTGTTAAAGGAAAGGTGATGTAACACAGTGGTAAACAAGCTCCTGTCCCAACTTTTTTGGAACATGATGCATCAAATTCAAAATGAATATTTGAAAAAAATCCATTTGAACATTAAATGTCTTGTCTTTGTAGTGTATTCAAACGAATCTAGGTTTGCAAATCATCGTATATTGTTTCAATTTATGTTTCACACAACGTCCCAACTTCACTGGAATTGGGGTTGTAATAAAACGGTCATCCTTACCTCTAAGAATGTGGATCCCTCAGATGTGGCAATCTTGAAGAGAGCATAGATTGGTATGCAGATCACTGAAGACAAAGCCATGCAGAAGCCAATGACAAGAGACCAGCTTGGGTAGACATAGTCGTTGTAAGTGATGGGCTTGTACTGGATCACTGTAAAGATGAGGATGAACTAAAGGTAGAGAAATACAGGAGGAGGACCTGTTAATAACATCTGCTTTACAACTGCATCAAAAATACAGCAGAGCCTAAGAGAGCTGAAACAAAACCTGGTTATAGTATTCAGTATAGTATTCTCTTCTGAATTTAGTCCACAGGATGTTTCCAAAATGCACAAGATCTTGTTTAGATGTTCCTTTGAAAAATTCAGACACTGAATTTTGTGGGGAGCACAGAAAGGATTATGATAAAGGTATATTTTTGCAGGTGTTTTCTGCACACTAGAACAGTGTCCATCAGTACAGTATCTGCTAAAACCTCTGGAGGGTCTTCTGCACTCAAAGGGGTGTTTGGACTTGCTTTTCGGTAATCCTATGAAACGTTCTCTCTTTTGTAAAGGTTTGAATTTTGCATTACCTGACCTTTTCTAACGGTGAGTAAGCCATAGCCCTACGAGTCTTAATAAATCCTGCAATCCTTTATCAATTAAAATTGAAAGCAAAAGTTATAGTTAAATTATTTGATTACTCATGATTAAATTAAAATATATGTTTCATCGTTCTGGCTTTTAGAGAGCAGATCGCCTTCAATTTACTTAACAATAACAGCAACTGAGACCAGGGGTGCCTAATATTTTGCATTTTGCAAAGTATAATGATCTGAAACACGGAAGCATACAGTAATCTATGTTAAGCTCTGTAGTGAAGAAATGCGTAGGCTGCAATTCCTCAAGACAGATTTTAAAAAAAAGTTAAAGGGGACATTGCTAAAGATCCTGAATGGCTCACCAGGGAGATGTTTTCCTTTATCGGGTTAATTATAACCTGCACTCTTTTACTCTTTTTTGAATCATTAATAATAGTAACTGAATAGTAAGTTTGAAGATTTAAGAGGAAGCCAAACAACACACCCACAAATAATAGGAGTGCATTTGTGTTCCACGAAAAGGCTTCTCATCGCAGCAGCTCAGTTCTTATGTGTAACTCACCGAGATAATGAGAGGAGAGATGAACCTCCAGCAGATCCTAAAGAAGAATGGAGGAGGGAAGCCCAGCATCATCTCCACATCCTTAAAGTAGTTTCTGTGGCCTGTGAGAAGAATATAAAGCTCCAGTACAGGTCCAGTCACAGGTCAACTGATTGATTCTGATGAAACCAAAGATCAAGATGTGATGGACTTACCATAAACATACATGATGCAAATGCACATGATGCAGGAGATGATGACCAATGAGAAGCTGGCAGCATAGTTATCCATTAGCAGCAGCCAGTATATTCCTGCCTGAAACCACAAGAGAACCAGACATTACAGTCATGTGTCACAGATTCTGTGTATGTTTGAGGCAGAAGCAAACTTTCACAAGATGATGGAAAAGTGAGCTGAGCTCTGCTGACTGCACACTTTCAGGTTACTGGACCTGGACTAGTTTCCCCAACTTGCCATCACAAACTACATAGAAAATTACATGGACCCAGTTTCAGTGTCCCATTGTCAATAATGTAGGAGTAGATGGACCAGAGAAGGATAGGTTCCCCCTTGTGACCCTGGTTCCTCCCAAGGTTTCTTAATACAGCTCCGAGGGACTTTTTCCTCACCACGTACAACCTTTGGTTGAGCATCTTATTTTTGATTTATGTATTTAGCTGCATTGTGACTTCATCAGTAATAAATTCCTCAGGAAAATTAGGTTCTAGCAGCAGCATCGGTACAGTACAGAAAAGAGTAGAAAGATAATAATTTAGTAAAGAATAACACTATAGAAATATAAAGAATATATAATATAGAGACTATATTACAATATACAATATAGATCAATAGAGCATGAAAAACGAGTCCTATAGGAGGGTTATTGCACATTGTTATTGCACTTTTGAACTGTTTATTGCACATATCTAATAAACAAACAATCCTGTTACCTTGTTGACTCTAGTACTATCTAGTACTACTAATCTAGTACTGTGAGCAATTTAAAAATGCTCCTTAACTTAAATTATAGACCTGAGAGTTTCTTCGAATTCTTGAAAAGGTTCTCCACACATCACACTGAAACAAATGGTTCTTTAGAATTATTTGTCTTTTATGGCAGAGGTCACCAGTCCAGGTCCGAGAGATCAACTTTCCTACTTGATTAACGGGATCAGATATATTAGTGCCTTGAAGGAGTTGGGGACATCATGTTAGATGCAGACTGTAACTAATCTCTACAAGATGACTGGTATATATTACCCCAAAGAACCACTTTTGGTTTTGTGCACTTGCATTAAAGTTCTGATTGCATTACATGCACAGCCGTAATTACCAAAAACATCACAGCAAAACATTAAAATACTCACCTGCGTGGTCAGTGGCACTCCCAAGAGAAACCCAAGGATGGCAACTCCAAAAGTGATGATGGTTTTGTTTCTGATAATCCAGTCAGTTCCAATCTCATCCACTATAGCAGTGACCAGGGTCTCCAACAGACAGAACTGCACATACAGAGAAAGGAACAGTCAGAAACAATGATGGTGTCTAGTGGCTGAATGTGTAGGAGAATGAATGAGGTGAGGTGACATACCTGTGTGCCTAAGCCCAGCAGAATGAGCATGAAGAAGAACAGCAGGGACCAAAGCGGAGAGATTGGCAGCAGCGTCAGGGCTTCTGGGTAAGCCACGAAGGCCAGGCCCGGCCCATGGTCAGCCACCTGAGAGACGTCCACTCCCAAGTGGTGGGCCATGAACCCCAGGATGGAAAAGATGACAAAGCCAGCATAGACACTTGTGGCACAGTTTGTCACGCTGATGATGATGCTGTCTCTGTTTGGTCATAGATGAAATGCAAAGAAATGGAAGATTATTTTTCAGTATCAAATATGCTCACCTTTATTTGCTAAAAACTTTGGTAAAAACTATTGAGACACTTAATCCTTTCTTATATACCATAAACCATCTCCTGCTGTCCCTTCCGTCTGAATGTGTTCAGCAGTTCTATACTGAAGTGCAGGTGTTCAGCTCAGTCTCGTAATTTCCCTGCTTTAACCTATTAAACCTAGTCAACCAGTGGTGTTTGAGCAGATAATGAATAAATTCAATGACACTTTTGTCTGTTTTCAATTGCAATATGTACTCCATGTTCAATATTTGTCTGAATTTGTAGGAAGAAATGACTGATATTTGGAACTTGGCTTTGAAATCTGGAACAAATGGTATAAAACTACAACTAGAATACCCACCCACAAGGGGGCAGTGAAGACAAATCCCTTTAGAGTGTATAAGTTTTACTGCCACTATGTTGGGCAAAGGTCAGAATGCTGCTTCTACTCATGTTTACAGCTCTCTTGCCTGCTCAGTGCACATCACCTAAGGCTTCTTCAATCTGGCCTGCACATCATTCAAATGTCTAAGCAGCTCAGACTGTCTTTCATATCCCATCTAAAATGTATTGCATCTATCTCTGCTAACAGCTTGGCATCATCACTCTGACATCACCTGCCTTTTCCAAATGTTGCTGAACACACACATACTTAAAGCAGCATTTTTTATCTTTAGTGGATCACTAGGGGTTCTCCAAGTCAATCTTGGGGACCCCATGCTACACATCCTTCTGTCTTTTCTACTCCAACTCACCAAACATCACACATTAAGAGCTTGTTTATTCAGTTACAGTTCATACAGGTGTGATAAATGAAGGAAACCAATGCTCTTTGAGGATTTGTCCAAAGTTCTTTTGTAAAGACAGTGGTTCCATACAGAACTAAGACACAATAAAGATGCATTTGCATGCCTAAATGGTTCAATGCCTGAACAAAGTGTTCTTTAGACTGATGGAAACAGTGGAGTAGCTGGATCTGTGTAGAACCTTTAACTTTTTAACAAAAGATTAAAAAGTACATTCAGTTCATAGAACGGAATATCATTCATATCATTACTATCCTTATGGGTTAAAGAACCCTAACCTCAGTGTTAGACAGAACCCTCTATGCTCAAACTCTAACCAAACAATTTGAGCAGTGTGTTTAGTACCTGAAACAGTTGTTATGGAATTTGTTGTAGGATGCCATGGTGATGAGACCACCCCAAGCACAACCCAGGGAGTAGAAAATCTGAGAGGCAGCATCACCCCACACCTATAAAATACAAACACACACACAAACAAATTCAGGTTACGTCAGTGCAGAGTAATAACCATGTTTCAGCATAAATCCTAGAAACCCTAGAGAGCTACTAATGAACTTTATGACAAATCATTACAAAATGTTCACTGACCTTGGCATCCAGGATTTTCTGCCACTGTGGGGTGAGGTAGTATTTAATTCCGCTGATGGCACCCTCTAGCGTGATTCCTCTGATGAAGAGAATGGTCAGCACCACGTATGGGAAGGTCGCCGTGAAGTACACCACCTGAGAGTCACCCAAAACAAATAAAAAAATAAATAAAGGAAAATGAAACAGTCAGCAGATGACAATGCAGCATGGTTTCTGTTCCCCAGTGCACATTTAACACCTTCCAGATCCCAAAGCCTGAATAAAATCCAAATCTTCAATGGCAAAAGAGTAAGCTTAAATACATCTTTCCTTTAAACAATGTTCGACACAAATAATTCCACTTAATAGCTATATACAGTATGACATCCTATTGATCACAGAGAGACAGTACAGAATGTAGAAACTACTATTAGTATAAACTATATAATAGTATAGTATAAAATATATAGTATAAACTACTATACTATTACTATTAAGACAAAATGAGTCATTTGGAACTTTGCCAAAGGATTACCAATACATAAAAAGATCATGAACGAACAGCTCACCTTTCCTGAAGACTTCACCCCACGAATGAGGCAGAGGAAGACTACCACCCAGGAGACAGCCAGACAGCCCAGAATGGGGAGTCGCACCTCGCCAAAGTTCCCTATGCCATCTGAGACATTTAGTACATAGTTCCTAAAGAAACAGACCATACAAGTGATGAGTTGTCCATTTATAAAGCTATACTTACACAATTTAAAGAGAATTTGTCAAGTGCTGCTTATACAAATATGGAAGATCAGTGTTATGCTACAGAACATACAGAGCAGACAGACGTTTGGAAACAATGCTATGGACTAACGAGGTCACAATTTGGCCACAGACAGCATTAAATTGTAAGAAAAGAACATATTGCTAACTGAAGCATATGTGATTAGAACCCATCATGTTTTTGGTTTGTTTGTTTGCCAGTGGCATTTTCAAAAATGCACAAACAGATGGTAGAATGGATTCTACAGAATACCAGATAATTTTTTATGCAAATGTCATGCAATGTCTTCTGCAACAGGATAATGATCCAAAATATACTGCGAAATAGAGGTGAGCAATATGGCAAAAAATTTAAAGTTAAACATATCATATTTGTTGCAACTGATCACATCATAAAAAAGACAAACCTGAATAGAAAACAAAGAACCTACAGTGCTACATTTTAATAGTACTAACAAAAATGACAATGACTTTTATTCAGCGTAAGTACATATGATATCCACCAAATTCACAAAATCAAATTGCGCTGTAACTTGATGATAACCTCCAATCACCATCAAAAAAGAGTTGCACAAATAATTGCTCCAACAACTAAGTGTCAGATTGCAAAGCTATTCAAATGGAAGCTTACCAGGAAACAATAAATCATTAAAATCTAGATTGATATGGGCTTTATTAATTGAGCTACACATACAGAAATTGTGCCTCTCAGTATGTCATTGGGTAAAATGTTCTTAATGGTGTCCTTCAATAATCCATCCCATGCAGCTTGAATATTCTCACTCAGTTTGTTCATTTGTGATTTTGAGACAGGAGTGGAGAGTTGGTAGTGTCCCCAATAACATCCCACACATTTTAAATTAGGGCTACAGTGCATCCAGATTCACTGTGCTTTATTTTGCACGTTTTGTTATGTCACAGCCGTGGCACAAACCAAGCCGTGAAGTCAAAGGAACTGTCTGTAGACATCATAGATATGGAGAAGGGTACAGAACCATTTCTGCTGTATTGAAGGTCCCAATGAGCACAGTGGCCTCCATTATCAGTAAATTGAAGAAGTTTGGAACCATCAGGACTCTTCCTAGAGCTGGCCACCCGGCCAAACTGAGTGATCATGGTAGGAGGGCCTTAGTCAGGGAGGTGACCAAGAACCCAATGGTCACCCTGACAGAGCTTCAACGTTGCTCTGTGGAGAGAGGAGAACCTTCCAGAAGGACAAACACAGCACTCCACCAATTAGGCATGTATGGTAGAGTGGCAATACAAAAGCCACTCCTCAGTAAAAGGCACATGGCAGTTTTTCTGGAGTTTCCCAAAAGGCACCTAAAGGACTCTCAGACCATGAGAAACAAAAATATTGAACTTTTGGACTGAAAGCTGAGCATCAATCTGGAGGAAACAAGGCACTGCACATCACCTAGCCAATACCATCCCTACAGTGAAGCATGGTGGTGGAAACATCTTGCTGTGGGGTCGGGTCAGGGTTGAAGGAAAGACGACTGCAGTGATGTACAGAAACATCCTTGATGATAACCTGCTCCAGAGCGCTCTGGACCTCAGAGTGGGATGAAGGTCTATCTTCTAACAGGAAAACACCCCTAAGCACACAGCCAAGATAACAAAGGAGTGGCTTGAGTGGCTCAGCAAGAGCCCAGACTTGAACCCAACTGAGCATCTCTGGAGATATCTGAAAATGGCTGTGCACCAACATTCCCAATCAAATCTGATGGAACTTGAGAGGTTCTATAAAGAGGAATGGGAGAAACATCCTAAAAACATGTCTACCAAGCTTGTAGAATCATACTCAAAAAGTCTTGATGCTGTAATCGCTGCCAAAGGTGCTTCAACAAAGTATTAAGCAAGGATGTGAATACATTTTATACATATTACACATATGTACACATATATGTACACATACAAGGTGATCTGGCATTGTACGAAATTGTACCCCACACCATAACATCAGGCCTTCTGGACATGTGATGTGTTCAAACCATTGATCTTGGTGCTGAACACATTGTCATCACACACTGATTCATTCATCGTTCACAGAAGATGATGCCATTCTGAATGACACTCTACAAATCTGCTGTGACACCTTTGCAGTGGTGCATTCCAACTGGTTGATTCCTTCTGGGTCTAACTATTTTTGACAATTAGTGTATATTTTCCTAAGCCCTACTTTAAACTACCAAGGTCTACCTGCAGAGAGACAAAATATAGCTATTGGATTGGCCCTCACTGTGCCTTGACCTAAATATCAGACAATTTGTGAACAGACCTTCAAGAAATAGTGCAGTAAGGCAACTAAAGAATCTCTAGAACTAGAAACCCAACTACAAGACTATAAGCTGTATGAAAAGTGTTTACAAGCTGTGATTTCTGCCACAGTAGGTGTTAATAGGTTCTGACCCTGTAATGTAAATGAATATTTGCAAAGTCCATAGTAGGTTTTTTTGCATTTAGGTTCATTTATGATTATGATGTGTTCATAAGGGACAATTTAGCATTTCAAAGTGAATTTGATTGGAAGGTTATTGCCATTTTACTTTTAAGGAAAGAACTTAGTGACATGTTTTCTTATTATTTGACATTAAAATAAACAAACCTAACTCAAATACAAATGTAAGTAATGACTGAATAGCAGCTCATTTTCTGTGACAACTAACTGACACACTGTTTTGGGGATTTCAATGACATGGGCCAAAACAAAACAAAAAATTCAATATTTTAAAACTATGTCCCTATCAAAACAACTTCTGCCCTCACAATGAACTGCTTGACTGATGGAAGGCAGCTACAGAAAGGCTTTTCACAGTACAGTGACAAACACAACCCAAAGAGCTAGGCACAAACCATTTATAAAGTCATTCAACAGGCACACAGACGCCTCACTGTCAAAGCCTCCCATTCTCCAATCACTGGCAGAAAAACTTGGCATTTAGTAAGACTGTATGCATGCAAGTACACACACACGCAAGCACACAAACAATGACATTACGTCCCATTGTCTCTCGAAAGCGTCAGCCTCAAGCTTAACTCTCCCAGCTGAAGAAAAGCTAATAAAATGAAGACCTAAAAATATCCCCACAAGCAAATCTGTCAAGTTTAATTAAGAGAAAAACATATGTCTGGATCCAGAAAAACTTTTAAAACACTAATGAAAAGACGCAAAGCAGTTCTGCATATTTAGTACATTTATTGCATTTTAAATATACTGCATGTTTAGCTTTTATGAGCATTTGTTTGGCACTTCCATCTATTCTCAGATGTTAAGTCTTTACTGTAAACCATTTTTCAGTAAGACTTCTATGAAACTGGTTCCAGATGACCCAACATAAAAATCTATAAATCATAGATCTAAATCAGAAAAATGTAGTATGTGTATTAACAGTACATTTGTATTAAATGGAAATTTGATATATAATATTTATGATTATTAAGTCATAAGTGTCTTTATTGTTGCCTAGCTACATTATATGTCAGTATGTGGACACCTCTTTTAAAGATTGCACACAGTTCTACCCATTGCTGACAGTCAGTACTACCCAAATGAAAGAGCAGATAAACATGAACCTATTGGTATTTACATGTGCTGGCTAAAGGGATACAAACCCCCCAGGTTTGGGCTGTGGAGCAGTAGAACATCCTGATCTCACTAACACTCTTGTGGCTCAATGCAATCAAATCCTAACAGCAATGCTCCAAAGTCTAGTAGAAAGTGTTCCCTGGAAAGTTGAGACAGTTACTCTTTTTTAAGACCCTTCATTTAGGAATGTAGGTAAAGTAGGGCTTTGTAGGTAAAGGACTGGCCTTTGTAACTTTACAAACAGTGTACTGAGTAATGCAGTGGAGTAACTGCAGATTTGGGAATGATATGCAGATATGAGGGGAAAAAAAACAAAAATAAAACAAATAAACAATAAAACACAGGGTGAACTGAATATTACCTGAAGGTATAAATGAATAAAATAACAGATCTCAAAGTCCGTATAAATATTTGTTTGTTGCATCCTTAATAAACAGCTGTACTAATAGTGCATCACAGTGTAATGTACACTGCACACGCAACACAGGGCCAAGCAATAGGTGCCATATGTGTCAAAAGAAAAAAACAGACAAACAGGAAAACCACCATTACACACTAACCTCCAGTATTCTTCACTGGGGCTCGTCCTTTTAGTGCGGTTGACCATCTCAATGACCCCCGACGCTACATTTGTGATGTTGGCAATGGAAGCATTAAACCGCTGAGGGCCCACAACTCCACTACAGTCAGGAGTGTTCCAGGGGTTGTTACAGTATGTCCAGGGCAGAAGGTTGGTCATGGACATGAAGAAGTAGTAGAAGGCGATGCAGATCACCACATTGTAATAGATGCCAATGTAGGTGGATACCACCATCATTCCATATCCCACACCTATGGGGAACAGACAGAGATGATGCAGGAACATAAAATGCTGTGTGACCAGTCAGTGTTGTTTAAAGACTGCTTTGCAGCAGAATTATTTTAATAATTTAATTAAATTCATTAAAATCATTGTTATTATATAAAATCATTTTATTTGTGAAATTTGAATTCTTACATATTATTATGTGATCTAAGGCTGTACAATTTATCGTTTCAGCATCGCCATCACAATAAAGACATGCACAATATTCACATCGCTAGACATGCAATATCACATAAGGCAAATTTAATTAAATCTTAAACTTTTTGTTGCTTGTTACAAAAGTAAAATAAATGTTCCATGACAGACCCACCTAAAGGAGGTATCTTTCCCAATTTAATTTATTTTACTCCAATCGCTGATACTCAGAGGGCATTATTAATATCAGAAGACATATTTATATACAAACAAGAAAGAAATGTATTACACTGTCTCCAATATCATGGAGACCTAATGTGACAAAAGATACCTTTGAACATAGGGCTGACCTTCCAGACACCCAGGCAGCCCAGTGAGGTGAACTGACCAAAAGACAGCTCCAGAAAGAACAGTGGGATTCCACAGAACACCAGCATTATGAAGTATGGGAACATGAAGGCACCTGAAAACAAATGCATCATATTTAGTCATGCCATTGGTCTTTTTGGATCATGTGAACATTGAAAGACTGTAAATATGTCTTTTCAAGTATCCTTAAGGTTGAGATATATTTCAAACTTAATCTTATTTATAAACTCTTCAGTTTATAATCTAAACATTCACGAGCCCTTTAAACATAGATGACAGGTTGGAGCCATGTGGAGTCCAGTGACAGCAGACTTATTTGAATCTGGTCTAATTCAGGGCATGGTCCCTGATTAGCAGTGGTCCCACTGAGAGTATGAGTTCATGGGGAACTGGGGCACGAAGGACCTGGAGCTGATAAAGGCATGGTTATTGTTGCTGTGGGATGCAGAGACACGGCAGCACCGGGCTGCTCTATTTTGAGAGAGCTGGCTGAGGGACTGCCCTTTTATGGTGATACTGGCCAGCATAAGTATTCACAGCTATGGAATGCAAAATATTCGATTCATCATTCCACACCAAGATAAGAATAATAGATAGAAAGGTACAAATACAGTCTCTTATACAGTGTAATACACTGTAGTCTCAACAGTTCAGTGTGAAAAGAGAAAACCTGAGCAACCTACTGTCACAGTCAAATCAAAACTTGCCAACATCCGTTGGCTTTTACATCACGTATACATTTAATGACAGAAATCATTCTGTAAGAAAGAAATTAAGACAGGATATATTTAGTGACCTCCTCCATTCCTGTAGCAGAGGTAGGGAAACCTCCAGACATTCCCCAGTCCCACTGCATAACCCACACTGGTCAGGACAAATTCAATCTGGTTCCCCCAGTTTCCTCTCCGGGAGTTCTCGTCCTTCTTCACTTGTTCCCCTGGAACTGCTCCATTCTGCATCACACACAAACACACACACACACACACAAACACAAAAAACCTGGGTTAGAGTCTCATAAATAGGCTCAACTAATTCTCATCTAACCAGGAATGAAAAATATCGTGGTTGATTATCTTCTGAAACTTCTGAGATCCTGAAACAAGACCAAGTTTAAGATCTCAACAAAAAATTAATAGATGATGCAAAAGCACCCAAATAATTTTTCCCTGTTCGTTTTTATGTAATACTTTAAATAATACTTTGTTACTTAATACTGAAAGTAATACTGCTGTCAGTGACACAAGTTGAAATTCAAAGTAAAAATGCATGCTGAAAAAACTCACACACCGGCCTCAAACCACAACAGGTTGCTAAATCTCAAACAGACTTATTATTCTGACATTTGATATGCTGTTATTCATTTAAATAGAAGCAGATCTATAGCAGGGAACAGTTTAACAATAGTAAACCAACTGTAGGTGATATTAAACACGACGATTCTCATCCTGCATACATTTGCTTCATACTGAAATATATTAGTAATAAATCTACTGAATAAAATCCTACCAATGTCTGATTTCTTTCACTGTACAAGAAAAATCAGTTAATTATTGGAGAAAATCAGCAGATTATTTAATGATCAAAATAATCATTACCTCAACTTAACATGCAACCTTCCAATTGTTGACCAAAAAACACTTATAGATCATATAGCGAAACACCATGACTGTAAAACCATTATATTTTTGGAGACCATTTTCTGAGACATATCATATCGTGAAAATATCATATCACTGCAACCTTAGCAGGGAACCATTCCATGAAGGCTTTGCTCATTTAGATGCACAGATGGATAAAGAGTTTCTGTGTTTGTAGTGAGAACAGCCCCAAAATAATTGTAAAAAATCTAAACTACAATGCAACTGGCATGCAAGAGCTGTGTAAAAGTGCTTGATGGAGCACATTTGATGTGAACCCAAACTGCAGAACTGTCCGCAAAACTACCATTTGGTCCTGTCGGCCTGATTTGAAGTTCACATAACCCATTTTCTCCATCTGTTCCCATCAGATGGTCCTTGCTATGACCTCCAGAGCACTCTTGGGGTCAGCCCAGGGAACGTTTGTTGACCTGACCAGTGGGAGAGGAACTCGCAGCAGATTTTAGAGAATTCCATCCAAACTTTAAACAGTAAACATAAAGTCTGGACACAAGATTAAACCAGTTAGATGTGAGAAGAATCTCTAAGACTGGAGCCATTTGAAATGTACAGTGTAAAGGGGAAGTACATGAACAAACTGCAAGAATTGCTTCACACTTTTTAAACATTGTATGGTGTGAGAATCAGAACCAACCACAGTTCCAGATGAGCATTTCAGTGGATGTTCTGGTGAATCCAAGGTATTCATGTGCTCTAACAAAAAACTATGTAGGACAAATCTCACAACATCAATATGATATAATGTATTTGAAGGGATGTCATAAACTCAATACCTAGCGTGTGAATTCAGTAGTTCTAATAGTCTTAATATGTAGATCTTTCTGTTTACAGTCTTGGGTAAAAGATGGGGCAGCCTAAAATGCACCTTGCACATGGTCCTCCATGTGGGGCAACACACACACACACACACACACACACACACACACACACACACACACACAGCACCATCTGAGTCTGAGTTCCCTGGGCTGTAGCTCCCAGCAGAATGGCACAAACACACACAAATGTCTGCGATGTTCACGTGGACATCAGCAAAATGAGCAGAAAGCAGACATTTGCACATAACTCGTATCTTCTCCCTCTTGTTTGTATTTGTCAAACATTCATTTGCAAAACAAGCACTTCATTTCTGCATTGTTTTTGTGCTCGCCTCATTTGCACAGAGCAGAACCACCCCAAAAAATTTCAGCAAGAGACTAAGAGCAGCAATATCAACAATGTTCACCAACAGCCCTCCTTTAGCTGTAGAGCAGCAGGCTGAGTGCAGTTTTGTTCTCCAGAATTTCCATTAAAGCTGCAAGGGTGCGTGTAAACTTGGCAGGAGGCTGGACACCTGTGCTCAGTGGTGCTGATGGCTCCCTTGCTCTGCAGTGGTTTGTGTGTGTGTGTGTGTATGTGTGTGCGTGCGTGCGTGCGTGCATGTGTGTGTGTGTGTGTGTGTGTGCGTGCGTGCGTGCGTGCATGTGACAGGGAGGAAAGAGGAGTCTGGAGGGGAGCACAACTGCACTGCTGAAAGGGTTTAATGGAAGTGAAGAGCTGGGAAAGGATGCAGCAACATAAGGTCTCTTTCATTTCTTCAGGTTTCACCACCTGAGATCTTCTTGCACAAACACTTCACACAAATTTTTTTGATTATTGTTTACTCAGCAGGCCAAGCATCTGCAGACGTCCGTGCTGCATTTGGAGAAACAAGACTCAGAAGGAGACATCTCCGCATTTTCCTCATTGTCCTCAAGCTGACAAGATTTCACAACAGCAATTCAAGAAACACCAGAAAGCACGTCTCGATAAGGAAGATGTTGCATAAAAGCATAATAAAGTGAAATAATGTAAACCATGGGTTATGAGCCCCATGCCCGTGCCCCACACACACACACACACACACACACACACAAAATGATGCAGCATCATCATGCTGTGACCAAAATTGACAAAAGCATTCAGAGCAGTACAGCATTTTGCTCATTTTCCATTTTAAAAAAGCCAAATCCCAGAATATGTCTCAACTATACAGTAGAACAACATTCCTTCCAGGCCCACAACATGAATCTTTAAGAACAAGACAAGAAATAGAGCAATTAAAGTCAGTGAGACACTGAACTGCAATAGATTAGGTACACAACCAGATGTGGTCCCTGCCTTTTCAGTACACGAGAGCAAGTTACAGAAATTGGAGACAGCAGAATCCAAACATGTACAATTTTAATGTAAGCACAATGCTTCTGCTGTAAAGTGTCAGATCTGTCCTGCAACAATAATTACTGCCATAGAAAAATATTATTTTCACTCACTAGAAAAAGACAAGGGGTCAGAAACTCAGATTTTAACATGAGTCAGTTTGTTTTATTTCATTCATTCATTCCTTTTATGCCCATTTTATTTGTTTCAGGTGTTGCTATTTTACCAGCAGTCTACACAACAATATACAGGGTAAAGCACGTTGGAGAAATAGCACTTCTACATTAATTTCAGCATCTAGAAACATTTAGAGTTTAACTTAAAGGTGGTTGCAATGAAACTGCTGTTGTGTGTGCTAAAAACAACAAGCAGCAGAATGCATTGAGAAGTGCTCTGATTCAACTGTAAACTGAAATGACCACTTTTTATTCCCATCAGAGCTGTGTCTCAGGGTTTGTGAGGAGCTGACGGCAAGCAGATTGGCTCATTTTCTTGAAGGACAAGGTTTTACTTTGTTGAATGTTGCTTTGTTGAACAGTGTGGAAGCTCTATTATGATTATTTTATTTGATTTTAATTCTGCTGTAGAGCTGCAAGAGGCCAGTAAAGGCAGTATGGCAGTAAGAACAGACAGACTGATAATGAATCACTGTATTACGTCCAAGCTAAAAGGTTTATCTTGCCTGCACTCACATAGCTAATCGAACCACTCGTCTGGATTTACTTATCTTGCAGTACGTCTGTTCTTTGATTCTTCTCTGGGTTGCCAGCTCTTTTTTTTTTAAACGAGTGTGTGAGTTAATTTCTTTATTCACTGTTCAAACATATGATATTACTGTGCTTGATTTGCCAACTAATTTCTCTGGACCTAAAGCCCATACAGACCCAGCAACACAGGCAGTAGACCACTATCAAAACCAGCCAGGCTTTAATAACATCTCAGCAGAGCCACCATTGCCTCCATGCCATGCTGCAGTATCCAGTATTTAGTGGTAAAGGAGCCCCAACCAAGTACTGAGAGTATAAATGAGTATAAATGAGATATAAAAGTTTTCTTTTATATCTTATAAAATAGTCTAATGATTTGAGGTTTGGTGGATAAGCCACAAATTTATTTGCTGTTTCAGTAAAAAATATGTATATAAACAGACCTGAAATTGTGCAGTAAAGTAAATCAACACACTTACAATAAATGAACTTGTTTATTATACTGAAGTACACTAGTAGCAGAACCGTAAACATTCTTCGCACAACTGCAAATGATTAAAAAAAATAATACTACACTTAAAGGTTGAGGTCTTCAACCCAGTCCTTGAGGACCCTTGGGGTCAGTCTACGCTTTCATTCTCAATCAACATCAAACACACCTGAGCCTGAATACCAAGCGCTGTGAAGGCCTGATGAAGTGGCTCAGGTGCGACAGCAGCTGGACCAATTCTGAAATGTGCTCTGGCTGGGGGTCCTAAAGGACTGCAAATAAATTATTAAATAAATAAACAAACAAACAAATGGGTGTTTAAAGGTTCTTACTTTTCTTTGGGCCTTTTAAACTTTTAAACTCAAGCATCTGCACACTAAATAGTAAAAATAGTAAAATATAAATTTTAACTGTATTGTCAATACCAAGAGAAACACCCTTTCAGATACACATTTACACTTCTTTTACCTACACTTTCTCTGAGAGATACTGACAGAGGCAGAGAGAGCAAAGAAGAGAGAGAATGAAAGAGACAGAGAGAGAGAGAGAGAGAGAGAGAGAGCCCAGCTGAGCTCATCTGCCCTTTTATGCAAGTCCACACACACACACACACACAAACACAGTGTCAGTGGGACCCAGTCTAAACGATTGCCCCTTGCTCTATGCTCCCAGTGCTGCAAGCACAACATGTGTATCATAGATTTATGTTACTCCTGGAGGCCATGACTTTCTAGAAGGAAAAATTACTACATTGGCAGAGAGACAGAAAATTGTATAGATTCAAAATAATTTCAGTATTACAAAGTGGTCAAGACACCATAATGTGAAAAGACCGCTATATTGGTTTTAACATTAAAAAAACGCACATCTGAATCCATATGGACATTATTTTTGCTTTTGCTGGATCACACAATGACCTTCATACTACACTACAAAAAAAACAGAACACCTGGCGAAATATGAGACTAAACAAACAGCTGTAGTCATACATATGATGCGACTGAATGACTGAAATTGAAGACAATATTCCAAAGCCCTAATTCAGAGCATTCAGAGTCTTTACACCTTTACAAAGGTGTTTGATGAGTGATAATCTTTCTGGAGGTTCATGTTCTCCATGTGGCTGAAGCATGCACAACAGATGATCCTTGGCTGAGCTTCAACTAGGCCATTCTCAATATGGGTCATTGGTACTAATGCATATAATTATAGCCTTCCTGTTAGGGTCCACATGTTTAGTACACTTACGCTGCACTTGAGCATTGGGGTCATTAGTAACATATCTATGAAACTCTATCTTTAATGAGAAGCACAGGCTGCCACATGCATACAGTCTTACACTCCCTTTATTTCTATTTAGAAGTAGTAAACACAGCCTCTGTGATCAAATATATATATAGATGCATCACCTCTGTGGCTAATCTTCAGGAATCTCTAATGCAGATATACTCTGCTTTACAGAATACATTACAAAAAAAGAGAGCAAAACTGAAAATGAATTCATCATTATGGTCTGTGTTTGAGTCAGGACCTCATAACACCTCGTCTGGCAGAAATCACAGCTTTCTTTTAATGTGGAATTTTTCCCCCACTCTTCTTTATTTATTATTTTATTTACTCGTCTTTAGTTATTCTGAGTTGTATTCAGAGTTGTCTTAAAATCTATTCATAAATTGTCTCTAATGTTTAGGTCACAGCACTGAAGGTCATCCCAAAAACTTGTGTGTGTGTCTTTCCAGGTAGTCAATTGTGGGTTTTAGGAGGAGTCTGGATCATTTTCCGGTTGTAGAATTGATGTTGAATTTTGCTGTAGAGTCAGAGAATGGATACAGCTGGGAAATCTTCTGACATGTCACAGGTCTGAGACTTTATCAATATTATCTGAGACTTCGAAAGCTGAGATTTGCTTAATATTTAAATGTATTTTCTCTGTTTTGTAGGACAATTGTGAATCAGAGTGTACTGAGGCTGTGTTTACTTCTCAGTTAAAAAGCCAAAATGTGTATTTTTGGTAAAGGGGGCATAAAGCTGTATATAAACAACCACATTTCTGAGGCTTTCTCAGAATCAGTGCTAGTATTAACTATTAGACAGAGTGGAGCTGACCACACACTTTTCATATAGACTGTGGTGGGTAGGCTTACATATCTTACTGACAGCAGCCCTGCTGTGTCCCCTGGCAGGTGTGAGGGCCTGTCACATTACAGAAGGCTACACAACATTTATCAGGCTCTCTCTCACACACACACACACACACACACACACACACACACACACACACACACACACTTTACTGATCGGTCTTTATTCAAGTGTCCACTGTGTTACCAGTAAGAATGGAAGAAAAAAGAGAAAGAGATACAAAAGAACTACATATAAACATAAAAGATGGCAATATATTAACAAAAAGAAAGACGTACAAATTAAAAACTGAGAGAAAACAAAGATAGAAGGAAGGGAAAGAAAGCAAAAAGAAAGCAAAAAGGAATAGACACAATGGAAAAATACAGAGAAGAAAAAAAAAAGAAATGATGAACAAGAAATGTAAAAAACAAAAAGAAAGAAAAAATGCAGGCAAAAAGACAATCTGAGAGAAAGAGAGATGTGTATTCGGAGCTTGCACGCATCAATCACAGTCCATTACATCATCAGCTTCAGTGGACAGCTTGACCAAAAACCAGCCTTTCTGTCTGAATTTTGATTCCTCTTTCACAAGCTTTTAAAGCATGAGCACAAAACAGGGGAATTAAAGGACATTCTGGAGGTCAGCTTCCTGACATATCTTACTATTTTTACAAAAAGAAACAGGAGGTGAGCTTCATACTGGAATACACACAAGGCAGGCAACTTTTCACACTTCAGCACTTGTGCCAGTTCACCTAGTTTATATGCTTAATGCAGGACTGCAGACGCAATGAAAGCTTAATTAAACAGGTCTGCTTTATTGCGCCATATGGGGAATCAGCATTATGTTCACAACACTGCCATCGCAATCATCTTACATATCTACATTCACAACTATGAGCTTTCAAATTACACTTCATAAGCATGGAAACAGTGTTTCTAATATAATAAAAAATGTTTATTTATGCTCCACAGCTTTCGAGTATTTTGTAAGATGGTGTTATAGATTAAATCCACTGTCACACTATGCTTTTGTCACTCCATTTTCTTGCAAAAAATGTTTTGTTCAATGTTCAACGGATTCACATCCACAGTCAACAGTGCAATGAATGGGCAATTCAACTGTAAAGGTTCAAAACAGGAAATGCTCGCTCTGTCTATGTTCTAATGTAGTATAACTACACTTTCCTTAGCTAGAAATTTAACCAAAGAGAGCTGAATGTATAAGTAAACGTAAATTAACCCAAAGTCAGTCCTGTACTCTGGGGAGTATAAAATAATATGGAATAACTACAGGTCACTCTAGTAAAGTCTACTGGGACTGGCTGTGTCAGTATCAAGTTACTGGAAATATTTTTGTAATAATTTTCTTGGACAGAGGTCCAGCTCCAGTCAGACCTATGTTGCAAATTTACATGATGTAAATGTCCAGTGTGACTGCAGGTTTAAGGAATGTTATGTGTCTAGAGACAGAGCTGTATGTAATTCACAATAACTGTAAATTCTGAATATCATTTATCAAATATTAAATGACTTGTATTTGAAAACAGATGATTAAGTTATTTATAGGACAACTGATGATAAATTGACTTTGGTTTTATTCTGAACAGTCTATAAAATCAGCCATTGGGTGTCTAAAGTGGTGTCAAAAAGGGCCAAGATACCATTTGTCCCATAGACAGCACACAATTTTAACATTTCTCACCAAGCAGGCCAGATTGTTCATATACAGAATACATTTAGGACTTCATACACAAGTATAAACAACTTTTAACAGACAAGAAGACATCAAACATATATTACAATACAGAGCACCTCCCTGATAATTAAGCTCCATTCAATAAGCTCTACCACTATGGAAAAACAGGAATAAAATGAAAGATGAGAAACAGAAAGACAAATAAGAGGACAGAAAAAGACAGAACGTTGTTTATGCGCCGCTTTTGGAAACAGTCAAAGACATCTGTTCAAACATCCCAGTTATGAAAGGTTCACTGTCACTGGAGGGCTGACCTCCCCATCCTCCTAACCTCAAATGACCTCAGGGGTCACAATTTGAGCACCATGCTGTCCATCTTTCTCTCCACAGGAAAGAATTCCTTCACCCCAGGAGAGGAAAAGTGTCCTAGTGGGGCTTCATTGGGACAGTGACAGCAGACCTGATACTGGAGTTCAGCATTTCTAGAAGACAAGCGAGTCTTTTAATGTCATTAATGGTCGTTACATGTTGTGCTCTGGTTTTGTTCTACATAATTTTATACAAAACACATTGTGCTAGTTCACAATTACATTCTATTTGTTTCAACACACAAACACACACACACACACACACACACACACACACACACACACACACACACACTTTATACTTACTGTTTCAATTACTCAACCAGCCATCATTATTCTATGTACCCTGAAAATAGGAACTTTTCAGACCCGTAACTCCTTCAGTTTGTGTTCCGGTTTTTTCTTTCCATGTTTTGTGAGAATAAGCACCCGTGCAGGCTAAGATGATCTTAATAATATGCAGATTTCAGGAAAGCAGAGTTGGACAGAAGAGCTTAATGCCTGTAATGCAGAGCCTAATGCCTGATAACTCAGCAAAAAGATAGCTGACTTCAAGTGAAAGGTTCACTTCAGTTTAATTCCATTTCATCTGACAAGCACTTCTTTCTGTGACAGACCTTATGACAACACAGCTTTCCTGAGCTGTTTATTCTTTCATTTATTTATTTATTTTAATGCATGACAAAGCAGTGATGTGATTTAAGAAACGTGGAATATTTCATACATTAAATCGTTCAGAACAAGAAAAATGTGGCAACAGGTAAACATCACTTCAGCATGAATCAACATTTCCCAGCCAGCTCTCCGTCATGAGCCACCTAGTTGGTAAACAAGAGCATCTTCATTCCTTTCTGCTGGTATCAGATGAAGCAGCACAGACAGTGTCTCCAAAGGATTTATTACACGCATTATGTGAGGTGAAAGACATTCTGTCAGTGATGCCAAACTGTATCTTCTCACACTGGAAACGGCAGGCGGCATTCCTGTGCCCTTATCTGTCCTGCTGCTGAAGAATTGCCAGGGAATGTTTGTCATCAAACAGTTGAAGCAGATATACTTGATTCAACCAAAATTCAGGTTACAGGCACATACAGTTTTATGCATATGGGAAAGGTTTCCCTATTATTTAGAAAGACTACATAGTGAAACAGTGCACTTCCACCTCAACTCAGCTAAAATTACATGGAGGTTCTTGGCAGTCATATGGGTGGTTTCATTCAAGTTCCTTTCCAGTAAACAAGCAATTCTCTCTGAGAGCTTTTTTGACGCTCTCATCCTGACTTCCTCAGTTCCTTTGGATTACCATTTCATATAGTCAACACTGAAGAACCACAAGCTGACAATGCTTGCCTATATTCTCAATTCTTCTTGCCTATCTTCTTCACAGTTGCTTAGAGGATGATTGCTGATCGGTAGCAGAAGGTTTGGAGATTTTTAACATTTATAAAGCTTGGAAATTTGATTCAGCTGACAATTCCTAATTACAATTGGTGAAATATGACCCGAGATCTCTGAGGGTGCCCAAAACTTTGCTTTGACTTTACATTTAGATATATTTTAAGTCAGAAAAGCCAAAGAGGCAGCGTACTGAAAAAAACTCAACAACATTACTATTACTCAGTTGATGACAAAATCCTGCACCTATAAACTGGGGTCATACATAGGGCCCATCCCTTTTCCAATCTTAAGTTTATCTAAAGTTGCTGTAGCTGTTTATGATCCGATCAGCAACATTCCTGTTATAACCTTTTTGAACAATATTACAAACAAGCCCCTACACCAAACCACTAAAGCTGCTGTTAGGATTCAATCAGCAACAATTCAATTAACCAATGCTATAGGAAGACTATCTAACCACAAAGGTTACTGTGGTCATTTATGATCTTATGATTTGTGAAATGACCCAGGAGGTTGATCAGATTCTACATCTAACAGTTACACAGTGGACCCTGCCCATTCACTGTACCTATGCTCCAGTCACTACCTCACAAGATCTTCACAGGGGTCCTCAGGTAGGCACCTTCCTTTGTATTTCACTGGATTAGGCCCGTGACAGACCCAGAAGGCTCATATAATGACGTCTAGCATCCCAGAACATCTCCCCTAAACTCAAAACCTTCAGCATATACACAAAACAGCCTAGAACTCTCCCCATGCCATGCCTTTAATCTCACATTAACCTACCCCACCCAGCCTCAACCATTTTTATCCACAACCACTAACCAGCTTCTTCTGACAATTCCTTCATAACTGCTCTCAATACATGACCTCTGAACCCGGACTCACCGAGCAATCCTGTATTAGAGTTCCCTACAAACCCCCCAACCCCTATCTCTACTGGTTTAACCTGTGCCTGCGACTCATGCTCGCTCACCTTCACCACTACATCTGTACATCTCAGCCTTTTCCCTTCATAAGCTACCCCAACCTCACCTTCAAATGGAACCATCAGCTCAATAAATGGTCTAAAAGTATAACACAATATCAGGCCTCAGTGTAGTTACTGTAATACAATGTGGAACCTGTAGTTCAGTGCCTCCATCTGCCAGCATCTTCCAACCTCATGCATCCTTCCATCTGACAATATTAACACCCTGCACTTGTTCTACACTGCACTGCCCTTCACACCCAAATATAAATAACCTGCTTTCTAACAATGGTTGTGGTGTTAATTTCTAAGGACAAATGCCTCTTCTATAAAACCAAGTTCCTGATTATTCCTCCATGCATAGCAACTCTGTGACAAGCTAACCTTACATGCTGACAAAATACGTTTCAATGTGTAAATTAAGTGCTTTGATGACACTGAGTTCATTGATGGTGGCTGAAGAGCTCTTGAAGGCCTCTTCAGTTCAGAAGTCTTTAGAATGCTTAACAACTCTGTCAAAAGCCCCATCAACATCTTCAATACAGCACCGTTCACTCCCTCTCATCATACATGCTCCAACCCAGCAATTTAGTGCACTGATGCAGGAGCCTGGATTTGCATATTATTTGTGTGCATATTAAGGTGCCAAGATTAAGACATGGAGGTGATTAAGACATATTGATATGTGATGAATTTCACTATAGGAGCCTGACTGACTGGCTGATGTATATCTATCTCACATGCCTTTTAAACCAATGTACACTTTTGCAAAAAGGGGAAAATTAACTAGTAACATATGCTTGCAGCAGGAGAGCCTGGACCGTCCTATACCTGGGCACCATTCACTAATCTTTTCTCCTGTTTAACACAGTGATTCAACTTACTAGGGAAACTTTATGGCCATATGCACTTTTGCTGACTGTGAGTCATCACACTGGAAGATGTCACTAGAACATCAGCAAATTGTAGGGATGCACATGGTCAGCAACAACACCCAAATCGGTTGTGGTTCAAGTAGACCAAGAAAGCATTCTTCACATCATTACATACATGTGTCTCAGTAGACAGTGGGATACATTGGACCAGGCTACATTTTCAGTCTGTGTGGCACAGTCATGTCACACACAATCTCTCACTCATATTTTCCCCCTTCTGATCACTGAATGTTAAATTAAGCTGTTGGTGTGAATCATAATCAGAGTATATGTATGCTGATTAATATTGGTCTCTACAGGTCTAATCACCAGATTAGACCCGCTGGTCATATCGTCGAGAAACTCTACCATATAATGACACTATTTCCTGTCACTGATATTTCAATATAGTTATTCTCTTCATTTATCCGTTTATTTGAAGTCAGCAAAAGGTTTTATAGACGTGTATTTATTTTATAGATGCTATTTCCACAGAGTACATCAGCAAGCATTTAAAAATATTAACAGTGAAAGTGTTTTTCACTTAATGATCCATAAAGCAGGTTTACAGCCTTAAGATTTTATCAGCCCCTATGTGAATGCAATTCATGTTTGAATGTCATTCAAGTTCAAATCTGAACAACATTCTTTCATGTAGAGATTACAACCACTTAGCTCACTGTTAAACAGCAATGCTAGGAAGTAGACTATATGTAGCATTCTTTCACATTATGCAAGCTTCTAACCTCAAGAACTCTTGTGCTCTTGTGTTTATTTATATGCATATTCAAATCCTACTGATGTACTTCACTATATGTGTGACACAGTAGTGTGAGCAATAATCCAAAAACATCCCCCTAAAGGATTTAAAGCACTGTTACTGTAAACACTGGACAGTGTCCCTGGTCAGAGCTGATCAGAACAGCCATCAGTTAAATTCAGGATAGAATAGCAAGTGCACATCTTTTGAGGGTGAATCACTGGCTCAAAAACCGAAACTGCACAGGTCTACACAGGTTTATACATATTGAAGTCTGCCAGCACTGATCTGCACAGACAGTCAGGCCTAAAACTGCCTGAGCTTAACTAAATCATTCAATTAGTGCTCTGTGAGCATGACCGTTAAGTGATGCGGGAGACTAGCCTGCGGAGTTCAGAGCAAGCTGTTCACCTGCCCTGCACGTGTGCACACGCACGCACACACGCACACACACACACACACACACACACACACACACACACACACGGCTCTACCGCAACTGACCATCAACACCTATTAACAATCTTATTAACATTTACAATATGAGGTTTTCATTTTTCTGATACCATCATCTACATTCACATACAACATTTTGATCATTTTGGAATTGAACATTTGAACTGTGAACATTTCACTGATTACATGCATTACACTCACACTGACTGAACATGTTGCCAAAAATCTGTACCACAGCAACCCTCTAGTGAACAGGTCACAAAAGCTTGGAGAGACCCCTACTCATTTATCCCCTCGTTTCTGATAGCTCTTTTCATGCCTCTACGAAGGTAAAAAATGTCAAATACACTGTGTTTAAAAATGTATTCTAAAAACTCAAGAGTGTTACATGAGCTCCATCCAGCATGAAACTAAGTGGGATATACATTATATGGACAACAGTATTGGGACACCTGCTCATTTCCTGTTTCTAAATCAATAATCACCAATAAATCAATGATTATCATGAGATCATGATGTTGAATAATCACCACCTTATCCCCAACACTTCAGCTCATCCCCAACTCAAAACTATTGAATGGAGTGCTATCAGTCCAGAGAACATGGTACCATCACTCCACAGCTCAATGCTGGGGGGCTTCATAATCATCTGCTTTACACATGGTGCCAATAGTTCCATGATGATCTGCTCCAGAGAGTCTATTTGGACAAAATGTGAAAGCAGAAAAAAAGTAATGTCTAAACATTGTACATTAGAATATCATGAGAATTTTTATTTAAATTCATGCAGGCAATTCAGTTGGAAAACAATCCAGGAGACACTTCAGACTGAGCACAGAGAGCTCCTGCCATTTCTTTCTCCGATTACTGTGGCTGCTTTGGTTTGCACCCAAGCTCTGATGCATCCTAAAACTCCAAACCCTCATGTCTTGACTTTGAAACCATGGAACCAAAACCCTCCCTTCATCTCTCTTTCCATGCCCATGGTTCCCAAAAGTGTGTGACAAGTGAGGGAGGCAGGGACTGTGTGCTGCACATTTTCAGATGATTTCACCCCTTTCTCAAATACAAATACAAACAAGGCTGCACACCATAATGACATGGAAATGCTGTTGGCCAACTCACTGAACAGTGACTGTTGTGGTAGCCTCAATCCCAACCCTAGCAAACATTTGGTCTCATTAGGAAAATGGTTTGGATTCAAACGTCCACATAAAAGCGTTAATGAGCAGAACAGACAACTCTGCCCATTAAATCAAAACCAAACACCCCTAGCCTTTTCCCTCATGTTCAGAAAACCCAACTGATGCAGCACGTTGACCACACTTCACAGCTATGTCTTTCAACAAAGACCTCTAATTCTTAACGGAATGTTTGGTTGGGAAACCGTATTCAGACCACAATAAGTCAATAATGCTGTAGACCTACGGATGCAGGTTACTTGTTTAGAGCCTTAAACTAATCCTAAAAGAATGTAACTATTCCTGTTATGGCACCTGCTAGACTGTTTACGACACATTCATCTATGTAATACAGTTTTGTAAGTATGTTTTAAACCCAGCTTGGGCAACCAATGCTTGCAAAAAACACAGTAGCCTGAATAAACACAAGGAGGTATTTGGTGGAACCAATGAATGTCATTTGTATCAAACAAATACAGGTATAATCACTGCCTCTATATAAAGAGTAATATGGGCTAAAAGAGTAAGAGGGAACGAGAGAGCCTCTAAGTTGACCCCATCTGAGACAGGGTGGTCAATGCTGAAGGCTGGAACAGCTGTTCTTGTAGATGACCGTCTCTGGCCCGTAGGCTACTGACTGAAACCCACATGGCACAATCCGGAGCACGACTTTGAAACAGGAGAAACCATCAGAACAGAGTGAAAGGTCAATTCACCTGGGCTACAAAACTGTGTTATGACACAGAAAGGACCACATAGAGTGTCCTAAAGAAGACAAGATCTGTTCTCTCTCTGATATGAGAAAGAAATAACAAAAATAAATACGTTTACACTCAAAAAAAAAAAAAAAAAAACACGCCAGGCTGCTAGCAGCTGTATGCCCAGGAGGACAGTGAGGGTGAGACAAGAACTGCCTCTCAGCACCCATATGTCTCTCTCTCTCTCCCTTCTCTATGGTTCTCTCTCCCTTATCTGTGTTTCTCTCTCTCTCCCTCCCTCCCTGTCTCTCTTCCTCCGTCTGTCTCTGTCTGCCTCTCTCTGTCTCTGACCGCCTGTCCTCTCTTCAGCATTTCTGACTTTCTCTCTCTCTCTCTCTCCCTCGCCCTCTGTCTGTCTCTGACCGTCTGTCCTCTCTTCAGCATTTCTGACTTTCTCTCACTCTCTCTCTCTCTCTCTCTCTCTCTCTCTCCCTCTGTCTGTCTGTATCTCTCTCTCTCTCTCTCTCTCTCTCTCTCTCTCCCTCTGTCTGTCTGTATCTCTCTGATCGTCTGTCCCCTCTTCAGTGTTTCTGATTTTCTCTATTCCTTGTTTCTCTTTGTCTCTGTCTCTCGTTTGTTTGTTTGTTGTGTAAGCTCGATGAAGCTGGTGGGTTTGTGCTGAATGTGTGATTTTTGATCTGTTTTATTTGATTGTTAGTTTAATTCCTTTTATTTCTGCCATTTTAACTGCTGTTCTTATGTGAGAATGGTTTGATTAAAGCCCCTCCCCTCTCTCTCTCCCCCCATACACACACACACATTATATATATATATATATACACACACACACACACTGTAAGAATTAAAAGGTACAGGACCAAATACATACATACTGTACAACTGCAATGTGTCTTAGTCCAGATTACACTTGACTAAAATGTGTGGCATGCCTGATGACATAAGAGCCTTGAACACTGCACCATTATTTCTATTTTCCACCTCAAACTCATTACATTTTTGGCACTCTGCTGAATCTGCTTTTAAGAAAGTGCGGTATATCTCAGTTTCAAAAAACCCTGGTCAAACTTTCTGTTACTATGAATAGTTAAGTAAGTAGAAGCTGAACTGATCTCCAAAAGCCATGTGAAAAAGGAGCAGCAAAGAAAGATTTAATCTCTTTGGCAATAATTTGCTTGTTAGGGCTATGGCTTGTTGAAATCCTATAAGGACTAATCATAACCCTGACTGCAAATGTCTTTCAATAAGATTCAGCAGCCTTTTGCATTTTGGAAACAAACCTTGAGGACTAATAAAATTAAAGCATCATTAAGTCATTAAGACTGGGAATAAAATATACATGGTATATATGGTATCAAAGTGCTAGTGAAAATTCCCTGCAATGCCTAATATAATTGTAAAAACAGTGTTGTCTAGTACGTTGTCGTGCAGGTTTTTCTGGTCATGTCATGTATTTACATGACAGTGACAATGATATATGATATAAAAAGAACACAATGCATAGTACAGTACAGTACATTTGTATTACTTCTATAAAAAATGAGTAAAATGAGTTGAGTGGATGTAATTGCACTTTACATTGTGACAGTATTTCACCATAAGTGAACAAAATCTGCTCAAAAACAGACAATACAGCAATTTATTTACATTATGCTTTTACCCAAGTAAAGTGACTATTGTGGATACAATTATTATGCTGATAAGAATGACAACAGTGGCTCTAGCTCTGAAGACATTCACCCAGTTTTGACTAAGCTTTCTCTGAATTCTGCACTGACTGAATGTACACTTGCAGTCCTCAGATTCACCCTCTCTGAAAGGAAACACATTTATAAAGTAATCTTCCCCATGCTTGTTCAACTGCACATTGGGTCTTTAAAGGACTACTGCTTTAAAATAGAATTTTCCTCGCACAAAAACTGAAAGACACTGACAAGAAAAAGCATTTACAAGCTGTAATACTTGCCTGTAAAAAGGGGAAAGTAATATTGCTTAAAATACACAGGAGTATTTTGATAATGATTGCCAAATTATGAATTATGAATGATCCTTCACTATGGTAGTTGTGTCGCTTTCACGTGTATTTCTGATTACACGACAATACCTGGCAATGGATTTGGCTGCAGCACAAAACAAAGCATTAGTCAAAAGACAGATTCTATTAGCAGGAAGAGCGTTGCTTTAATTCTTCTTCATTGTGAAAGCATGTCAGGCTCAGTTGGAGGTGGCCACCATGCAATTACAGCTCCTTGCTCAACTTCTTATTAGTCCAATTATTAGTGAAGCATGTGGCAGGCTTAGAGATGGCATTAGACAACGGGGAAGGATCATGCACAAAGCTAAGGACAAGAACTCAGTTTGTCACCAAGCCGGAGAACAAGATCAAGTTGAAGCTACTATCCTACTGCTATAAAGAGTGAAGCTTTTGAAGTTCTCAAAAATAGAACCCCAAATGTTATGGAACCCAAAATTGCCAACACAATGTAGCATAACTCTGAGATCCTCAATGCAAAGGCTTAAGAATGATCTAAAAAACTGATCCTACATTAGCTATTCAAAGCAGCAAATGTTTATAGCATTCATCATTCAAGAAATCGAATAAGAGAACATGTGAGTAAGCCCATCTGTGTGGCTGACCACTATACTCTTAAAGATCATATCAATTAACTGAAAAAAGACAGAAATGAGGTTGATGACCACTATAAAAATATCAAGCTTCAGGTCTTAGAATCAGAGCAATTCTGTGTCCAGCACAGTGACCTCAACACATCTCAGCAGCTTAGTGTCAATGTTTTTAGAAGGATTTGACCAGTAGCACAAAGCTCTTCACGAACACATGCACACACACGAACACTGACAGAAACCAGAGGAGCAGGTGCAGCTGACACTCCCTTGCTCCTTTGTGAGACAGCTAGCAAAAATCAAACTAATGAACCCACCTATCTTCTGTATAATCTCCAAAAGTGCATAAACATTCCCTTACTGTCAACTGACAACACAGATTACAACACATGTAGAAGTACTTCATATCAAGTTCACACCCAGATTCTGGGATTGGTTGGGGGAAGGGCTTATTAATCCTTACTAATTGCTGAATTCCACATGTCCCTTTGGTAAACAAATATAATGAAAAATAATTACACTTTTTAATTAATGAAATTTTTCCACACATTGCCCACTTCCTTTAATTATTGTCACAATGCATCAGTAGACTACATAGACTCAAATGGAAAGTGAAAGTGTAGAACAGCACATGTTCTTCGCAATATTCACACCACTTTGTTTCTTTCCATTGTAAAACCAAAAACGAAAAAGTAAAGGCTTGACAAATTGGTCCAATCAAAGTACATACCAACCAGTGCCAAGAGCAAAGCATTGAAGGCAAGTTTGAAAACAGCTCGTCAATCATGTACTGAACTCTTAGCGCTCACCAAGACCCTACTCATCAACCCAAACTTGCTTCTTTATGATTCCAAATAGACAAGTTACGCCTGAAGATGCTACTTCCAAGCCAATAAAGAAGAATTTAAAAAAAGAGCCAAAAACAGTTCAGATTGCAAAACTATAATGCATCACATACAAGTTAAGGGTGCTTTACTGCTGCTTCTAATCCTACAGGGCTACAAGTGCAAAATTCTTGTCACAGCATAACTTGGTAACACTAAACCTGTAAACCTATAATAACTTAAACCTGCAAATATTTCTAAAGATTAATTACGGCGAGCAAAACCCATTTTAAAACTTTCTGGGGTGAAATGAAAATGTACAAGTGTTAATGATATGTAGTCTTACAAATGCTACCCTACCTTACAGTGTTACCCATAAATGAAGTGACTGTGATCTGGATCAGTAGGACAAACAGAGCCCTACTTGCCTATACCTTTATTATTTCAAGATCTGACTCTGTGGACCTCGAGCCTGCTCCTCATATTCCACTGACATTTTCCCCTTCGACATACCCGAGTCTACTAATTCAGCTATTTCTAAAGCACTGTCTACAATCAAGTGCTTTAAAGCCAATGATCCAACCAATGATCTAAATATTGCTGCTCAGAAGAGTAAATGCAAACCAATCTGCAACAGGTTTTATCAGCATTTTAACAGTATTTTCATCTTCACACATTTAGCCAGCAGCTTGCAAAGTGACACAGCTGAGGATGTGACCACCATGAGTAAAATATGGGCTGCACAAAGTGGCTTATTGGATATCTGTGCCTTTCATTTCCGACAAATCTTCCTGGGGATTGTTTAAATGATGAGTGCCCTGACGTCTAAAAAGGGAGTCAGAGGAAGAGAGAAAGGGCATAAATATGAGCCAACCTCCCTCCTACAGAAAAAAAAAAAAAAGCCTGGACACTTTGCTCCTTCTTCCCTCCGTCATTCTCTCACACACAGTTCTCCTGCCCACTTCCTTAGAAACTTTATCACACAGCCCTTCTGCTAGTGTCGAACAGAACTTCCCACTGCAATTAGTTATAAAAACTTTTCAGCCGGCCCACACGTGGTCTGGTTTTTAAAGAGCTGCAGCCCCCTTCTCACGTGGTCCACGGACTATTGAGTCGTCACAGGCCCCCTGAATGATGGCCGAAAAATAAGGCGGCGCAGACAATGCTTCGCCTTGATTAATTCAATTCTTTCAGGACCCTGCACCGTCGTCCGGGCAGCTCAACACAATCACTGCTTTGATGCTCGGGTTAACGCAGGTTTACTCAGAGATGTAACCAAGAACAATATTTAAACTAGTTCTTAACCTTGTTATTTTCATTCGCAAAGAAAAAGAACAAGTCTTTTGCATTTACGATACTGTCTTAGTCCTACAAGAGGCACAGAAGTGACAAATAAAGGTGAACTGACCTGATCGGCTCGACAAGCCACAGTGCTGTTGGACTCCGACATGGTTGGACAGCGCCCGCCGTTTCTATCCGACCCACTCTCGAGTTCTTCATTCACACCTTTTCCGTCCGCTTCCGTAGAGAATGTGCGCGCCCGCGAGAGAGGAGAGAGCAGGGGTGGGGGGAGAACACCCTCCTTTCGGCCAGGCTTGATTAATGCCTGAATTATTTTCACCTCATTTCATCTGATGGAGTTCTGTTTCCTCTCCGCCTCTCTCAATCATTCGGCATGGAAGCTCTCTCTCTCTCCCTCCTTCCCCCTCCTCTCCTCTCACTCTCTCCCTCTTGCTTGCACTCCCTCTCTCATCCATTGCTTTGCCTTACCTCCCTTTCCTCCTTTTCATCCCCTTTTCTGTTCTACTTTAAGTTGGAGAAAATACCCCCCGCCTCCATCTACACTTGGAGGAAAAAAAAACCCAGAGCAGATCCATAGCCCCTTGCCTCTACCTCCACCATGAATGGAGTCGTTGTCATTCCAGCACCTTGGCTGAATACTGAGTATCAAGGAAGCTGCTAGCTTAGCTGCCTGGAGCAGGGTCCCGTGCCAAGCCCGGCTGGCCGGCCCGCAAGATGAAAGACAAGAGTGAGGAGCCATGCACTTCCACAGGGAGCACGCTACCCCTTTCTCTGTCTCTCCATTTCTTCCACTTGTTTTTGGTGCAGCTGCACCCAGACCACCAACGCTCTCCCTATTCATAGACACTTGACTCTCAAATCCTCATCCTTGGACGTTGCCAAGTCTCCAGTAAGGTTCCCCTGCGAGAGGCAAGAGAGGGGGAAGTTGGGACGCACCCCATCCCTCAATCTGCACCACGGATGGGCAAGGCCATACCCTCGTAATTCATCCTGCATTTCTTTTTTCTTTTTTTTGGGGGGGGGGTCAAACGATTTCCTACTTTTTGTCCTTGAGGGCCATGACCAGTCAAACAATCTTTGGCGCAAAAGGTGCTGTTCACCGGAAAGGAAGACAACCACACCACAATGCATGGGGAAAAAAAAGATATAGAAGAAAAACGGAGATCTTCAGACAAAAGAAAGCTTTCAATAGCTGCCTCTTGGCTTTGGCCCCAACTGAATATCCTGTTAGTGGTGTCAGAAGTTGACAGGCATCTGGCCCTCAGCCTAATGTGCATTTAATGAAGGTGACCCATGCTGGCAGCACACTTGATAAACAGAGTTAATATGATGAGCTGCAGAAAGGAATGATTTCTTTATCATCTCCTACGAGTAAGAAAGAACCACACACTGCAAATCTGGTGAAGAACGGACAGCTTTTACTGGTAATTGGAAATTAAAAGTAAGTCTTCAGTGATGCATGAAGATTATTATCAATGGCAAACTTTGTCACAAGACAGATCTGAACCTAATTTCCCAGCAGCTCTTAAACTGCCAATATGGCATTACTTGCGAGTAGATAAACTGTTATTGTAAAATGCCCACAAGGGACACTGAAGCACTCATCAGTGAAGTGTCAGTGAATCCAAGAATGTTGTACAGCTCAGTGTGTTTGTGAAATGACAAGTCAGTTCTTCAGGAAAGTAGTATGGTCAATCAGAAAATCAGTAAATGAGTCTCATGTACAAACTGCATGGACATTCTCAGGTAAGTATACAAACGTTACATAAGAACATGTGCGCGCACAGACAGTCTGGTGTGCCATCCCTCTGTGGTCATTCCTTTAAGTCTGTCTCCAAGCTGAGTTTACTTTAGCTTGTAAACACTGCTCTCCTCAGCACATCTGGCCTGCCAGTCTGAGAAAATCTGTTTAGTTCAGAGAAAGGAGGTGGTCCAATTTATGCGATTTCAGAGAGTATTCAACAGCAAGCTCAGCGAGCCCAGCCTTCACAAGCTCTGTGATGACGACATCTGAATTCAATTCAGTGAGATAAGACTGCACGGGGGCTGAAGAAAGTGAGGCAATGGCTTGATGTACTTGAAACATTCTGTACATTCCTTAAAATCCTTGGAACCATCACATCTGTTAATTAGCTCCAAAAACAATGCTGACAATTCAGGGTATTGCTGCATGATATTATAAAAAAAAATGATATTGCAATATATATATATTGATATGATCTAAAATATATGGTTTAATTTACCTTAACTGACATTGTGATGGCAACGCTTAAACAATAGCCATATTGCAGGACATGCAATGTGTGAATGCACATCATATTGTGTAGCCCTAATTCAAGGGCAAGTGTCAACATGAACTGGGCCCTGGCATGGCATTAAAAGCTCAGCTAGTACATTTCACGTACATCAGTGAAGGTCAGATGGCGTTGTTTAATGATGGCAGAATGAACAACAATATCATAATTGTAGATTAAACAATTCCTCTTAGGTCATGAAAGATCCTGAAGTGACAAAGTGGTATTCCTGAGGCCGAAAGGAAGAACCAAGAATTCAGTGCTGTCTTGGCATAACCTCTACATCTAGTGCCTCAAGCCTACATAAGGCTACAGGGAATGAGTGTGTTTGTAAGTAATTCATTCTGCAGTCCCACACACATGGTCCCTTACAAACACTTTGCTCCAGGCAGAGGGCTGCATCCGAGCCACGGGTCTGCCAGGGAGCGAGTTTGACACCGGCGGTCATTAGGCTCTCTGGGGGCCGCAGCCAACTCCTATTAGTCAAACACCAGCGCTATGTCCCACCGCCCGTCACACAATAGCGCTCTTCTAATGAGGATATGAGCGCTGTGCTATTTTGACAGCTCCATATCAATAGCAGAAAGGAGAGCTCTTTGAACGAGGGAGGGCCATGGGGGGTATAACAAAAAGGGACACATACAGAGACCAGCCTCAATAGGGCAATCCCAAACAAGTGTGTGCACTGAGGGCAATTAGCTCCAGTAATTGGATGGTTATATCATGCATTTAGTGCTCATTAGAGAATGCAGATGTCAAACTCTATAATTGCCAAAATCTGTTAAAACCTGTTTTGCCCTGTTGTTTAAACACAAATTAGCAGTAAACATTTCAACAGGACCCTCAAGTGATCTTGCCAAATGAGCTGCTCTCAGCTGTACAGTACTCAAGCAAGATTTTTCGTACTGTAAGTCATTCGGGGGAATGTGTACAAAAGAAGGTTTTATGTGCCGGTAAAAGAAAGATCGTCCAATCTGAGGCAGTCTGCAGTGGAGGTCAGTGGAATGAAAAATGAAGCAGCATTTTCAATAGAACGTGTGAAAAGGCAGATGCAGCATCCTCATACATTAGAAACTTCAAAACAAATACTAAGTTCTATAAACTGACATTTATTTTGCTTTCGGTTTTAAAACAAAACTAAAAGTGCAAAACTGTCTTCTTACCCTACATTGTGGGAACCTATTACTTTAATCCCAATTAGACAGGTGCTTAGAGGAGTTCGTGTTTATGAATGTTAGTACAAAATTTAGAAAGCTTTAATTTGCCTTCATAATTACAGTTGGCAACATGCCTCAGGCCTAATTTACTTATCAAGTTCTGAGAACTTGTTTTAAAAAGAGTTTTTACAACTCTTAAAGCACCTAAACCTTTCCAGAGATCACACGTTTTGTTTTGTTTTTTATTTTAGATGTTGTGAAAAATGAACTGTACATTAGCATTTGCCATTTCTGGAATCAAAATGTATTAAGCAGAAAAGCATGATGGATTTTCTATCTATCTGGTCATATGAATAACTTTAAAAAGCTTTTAAACAAATGATTATATTATTTTGAGTGTCTGCTGATTATACTTTCTGATAAATCCGCAGTTCATCATCACAATGATGTATTTTATAATTTGACCACTGAGCAATGTGTACAGTCAACGGATGACTGTACTGTGCCAAACTGGCACAAAATGCACACAAAGCTAATTTTCTCCAGACCCCTGAGGTTTGTTTCATTTTCTGGAAACTGATGATGGTAAAAAAGTAACTGCATAATCATCTAATATTTGCAAGTGTGCACACTATCTTCAACAAGCCCATGAAGAACATGATCTACAGGTCCGCATATGAGGGAATCAGCATGAAAGAGAAAAAGAGTCTAAAAATAAGGATCACATTAGACAAAATTCAGAATCTATTCAAGTTGGATCTGACACCCAGAGAAAGGGACAAGCAGCCATTAAATTTGCCAGGGAGGAAGTGTGGTTTCAAGCAACTCTGCTTAACCAGGTATTTCCTATTCAAGGCACGTCGGTGCTATTGACAAGCTAAACAAGAGAGGCTCAGTGAGGACTAAAATACTACTGCTGACTAAAAATGTCACTTTTTCAAACTTAGTGCCACGCTTTGATGCGCCGCCTCTTTCTGCCTCGCTCCCTTGCCCCATTTACAATCTCGAGTGGCATGTCTGAAGCATACAAAAACAAACGCACAAAGCAGTGGATTGTAGCATAAAGCAATCAACTCACACGATTTCCAACCCCTGCACATGATAACTGCAACAGAAAGACTGGCCCACATATCACGCTGGTAATGTAACGGCCTGCTAATAGGCACAACTAAAAACAGTAGTCCAGCAAGACAAGACTGTAAACTGCACTGCAAACCATGACATACACTATCATTCGAAAAAAAAAAATGTATGAAAGTGGGTTGGAATATATTGTTGCACAGCATCAAAAACAAGTCTCAGAGAGTCAACAGCTTTTGAGATAACACGACTGGACCAAGTCTCAATTTCAACTGTAAAGAGACGATGAGATGGAGCTGCAAGAAGAAAGTCACTGCGAAAATGGCAAAGCATGAAAAACTCGCTTGTCTGAGCCTCCAAACCTGGAGTTGTAGAAAAAACTTTTGATCTGTAGCAGGGGTCACCAACCCTGCTCCTGAAGCACTACCCTCCTGCAGGTTTCAGTTCCAACCTGAATCTAACACACCCCATCCAGCCAATCAAGAACTTCTGAAACAAGGGAACATTTCAGGGGCATATTCCAAACTCTTCCCCACTGAAACAAACAGAACACATCAAACTGCATGTTTACAGTGGCTTGCAGTCAAATGCGGTTATTGGGTCTCAAGAGGTTTGTGAAAATGACCCGTGATTCATTCAGTTGGCCTTACTTAATTTAGTAATACATCATTCAGCAACAGCTTACCGATAAGTAAATGAAACATCAACTGTTTAAAAGAAGGTCTGTTGTTTGAGAAATTATAAAGGATGCTGTGAAAGATGAATCACGGTTATTTATTGTAAACAGTGCTTAGGTGATTAAAAGCTGACTCAACCCACGGTCACCAGTCCCTTACAGTGCCCTCCAGAATTATAATGATCCGGATTATAATGATCCAACTATGACAGCCCTAAACTGTACGAGCGCTTTACATTTCCCAACATAACAGCAAATTTATTTTAACAATATTTAGGGATGTTGGTATATAAATCTAAACACTGAAGAAATAAAAAAAATTACATTTATAAAACTTGAATCAAGTGCAGCACATCAGCTAGACCATCCTTAGAGAGGTCTTTGGAGAAGGCTGTCTTGTTTAAATTTGGTTTGCTCCTGGTTTTTGAAGCAAGTAGGATCACCATGGTGCCAAAGGATTTAGAAAGAATTAGAAAATCAACTTTTCTACTGTCTGCAAAGTAATTTACAAGTGGAGAAAATTTAAAAACAACTGGCAACATGAACAAGTCAGGCTGTCCAAGCAAATTTAGCCCAAGAGCCGACTGTAAGATGCATAAAGAAGTCTCCAGCAATCCGAAATGTCATCACAGGATCATTAAATGGCCATCATTACAGGTAGCTGTTGTCACAGATGATGTCACAGTACAGCATCTACCACCAGAAAAAAGACTGCTCAAGTTTTGTACAGGAGATGTGCAAGGAAGAAACCCTTGCTGTCAAATAAATAAATAAAAATCAGGGCAAAACATTTGCCAGAGAACCCACAGATAAAGACCAGGACTTCTGTTACTGTGTCTAAATAACTCAACGTTGGATTCATCTGTCCAAAGCACATTATTCCAGAAGGCGCAAACCAAACGCAACATTCAAGCACCTCACACCTGTGTGTATGGAGGTGGAAACAGCATTCTGGGCTGCTTTTCTGCAACAAGACCTACCAAGATTGCAATCATATGTTCTTCAAGCATCCTCCAATACAGTGAAGAATTCATATTGTATCTGTCCAGAAACTAAAGTGGAGGTGAACCCTGCAACAAGACAATGACCCAAAACATTCCAATACATCCACAGTACATCCACAGAGGAATGGCTCGAAAGAAAGAAAGGAGTTCTGGAATGGCCAAGTCCAATCTCAGATCATAATTCTATTGAGATGCTACAGGGTGATCTGAAACTGGCTGGGTAAGGAGACAAAAACTCTCAAACCTCACTTAGCTGAAAGAATTCTGCATGGAGGAGTGCGGATAAAAGAATGAAGGTACAGCATTTCGAATTATGAATAAATGCAAATCCCACTTAGTGCAGCATGATGTTAACATCGTTAGTGTTAGCTAACAATGTGTGGGTCAACAAACTGTTGCTACACAATTGTTGCAGTTACGATAATTTATCACAAACATTAACAAACAGGACAAAACAATACCCACCAATTTCTGTGAAACAAGTCAGTGTTACTCATATATCGAGCAGGAAAATAGCAACATCCTCATCCCTTTTTCATGCATTTCAACATTCAGAGGTCTCTGCACTGTCCAACTACCTCACTAATGTTTACACGCGCTCACGCTTGACTTTTTGTTCAGCTTTTGTTCATCAGATTTTTACACTGGCTCTTCCCAGTCCTGTGCATGGTCACAAATGACCCCTGTAGATGTTTGACACCAGACTTTCTGGTATCTTGAGAGAGCTGCAATGTGAAATTTTGTGACATTCTGTATCCAGCTTTTCCTAACAATGACTGTACACAAACATTAATCCTCTAAAATCAGGTACTTTATCTTTTCTGGTAGATATCTTAAGGTATATCTTTTCTGGTTTGGCCAGATGTTTGCATGGTGATCCTTAATGCCTGAGATCAGAGCATTCAATGTGAAACACTGACTCTGCCAGACGGCCACAAAAAGGATCTTGGTTTATTCAAGAGGAAGTTGAGTGTTTCTGGCTTAATAATGTGATATTCCACAACAGAAATGAAAAGGGAAACAGAATTTAAAAAATGACTTTGTTTCAGTATAAAGGTTTCTACAAATTAACTAAATTGACAGTCATTTCAGCTCCCTCAAGAGACATTCACCATGAAACAGCATTAGTAAAAGAAAAACTTAATTAAATTGCCCTCTCTAACCAACGCTTCTCTATCGTCTGATCTCATTCCATCCCCTCGAATTCATGTACATGTCAATTACTGCAAATCAACTTAATTTCCACTCATACTGAATCATCTCTCAGCAAGGTGCTCAGGATGGTGTGCAAGGATTGAAAAAAAAAAAAGGTCTAGCCTGCTTTACAAGTTCTGTTTGTTCTGATTTTAATATGAAAAGTGGCTTGAGCTTCAGGGTAGCAGGAGGAAACAAAATCGAGTGTCTGCAGAGAATTTTAATCTGGCTAGCTAACCAGATTCTTAACCTGAGCACACTGTGGGTCAGGCAGCATGGGGAGGTCAGTAGGAGCTCTGCTCAGGCATTGCTCGTGCTGGGGAGGGGGGATTTGGGCAGAGGAACAAATTTATGAAGCAATGGTTGAAAAACTACTTCCTGTGCCATTCCTTCAATGCATGTGTCTGTGTGTGTCTGTGTACAACAGCGCAATCGTGTGACGTCTGCCTGGCCCAGCAGCTTTCAGGGACACAGGAGAGCAAATTTCTGACGCTTGGATTAAGCTGAAGTTTCCATGATAATTTCCCCTCCCCTTCGCAATTTGGCTGGAAGGGCCCCAGCTGCTAATTCTTTATAAATAGCGTGTAGCTCGGATTGCCTCTGGGGAGAATGGGGCTCAGTGGAGTGGCTTGGGCACAAATCGGGCCGGAAAAAGCACACAACATACACATTTTGACAAACATATGGGACCATCACTGAGGACGAAAGTGAAGTACATGTGACTTTGACTTGCCTCACGTGGATTCAACAAAGAGCAAATTAGAAAGGCAACAATCGAGCGTAGGCAAGTCAAGCTGTGGGGAAAAATATGATTTTTAAAAAAAAATAAAAATAAAATAAAAACCATGTTTTACAAATACTTCTATATATGATATAATGGCTGTAACCACACATTCCAATTTAGGCAAGAGGTTTGCAGGACACACATTGCCTCTCATCTTTGAACAAATTTGAAAAACAAACTAGTTTCAAAGCGAGGTCAGAGACCCTGAACTGGAAGCAGGGAGTTTACAAAAGGTCAAGGTTGATTCATACCAAACAAAAAGAAGCAGTTAAGGGCAGCTCAGGATACTCCACTATATGAGAAAATGAAAAGTCAACAAGGGCAAGAAAATACAATAAAAAGTATAGATTGCAAGTATTCGAATTAGTTTTCAATCTGTTTTATTGGAATATTTAGCAATCCAGCAACAGTGGATTCTAAAGACACTTTGTTCTGAAAACTTCAAAGTGATAAATAATACTGACGGGGGGCTGACGATGGGGAAGGAGCCTGAGAAATTTGGACCCCCACTTGTCCCATGCCTGTATGTCCTATTCAGCTTGGTAAAGGGGGAGCAGGTTGGACTCAAGCGCAACAAATTACCTAAATATGGGGTGAAAAGCCTTTGAAGGACTTCAATTCAACTGCTAAAAATAATAATAATCAAAAGAGGGAAGGGAAGATTTATGAAGCCTGGTGGGTGGAACACGACGCCAAACAGCAGCCCATAATTTCAGACCCTTTTTTATGGTCATTGTTAGTATTTTTGTTTAGCTTCAGCAGAAATGTGGGCACCTCCAGTTCTAAAAGGAGAGAGGAAGAGAAACAGAAAAACGAAATTTTCAGCTTGAGTGGTTTCTTCAAACGAAATCCAAAGGCTGAGCCTCAATGGGGCCTTTTGGCGCAGAGGAGCTTTCTTTTTTCTTTTTTCTCCTTTTTTTTTTTTTTTTTTTTTTTTTAAGGAAGCGCAGCAGTGAACGTGTTTAGCATTTGGTGGCCCATGTCCTCCCATTGTGCCTTCGCCACAGTGGCTGCTTGCTCCATGGCCTGACCCCAGCTAGGCGCACTGTACTGCGAAGGGCTCAAGCTGAAACAGAAATTGTGTTTGACTTTCCCTTTGCTCCATCACATCTGTTCCCATGCCCCTGAAGGCACCGGCAATGCACAAAGACGTGAACACTCTACAAAGTTCTAGGGGGGCGACTGACAGCTCAATATGTTCCTTACATAAGCCCAAAAGTTCTTCTAGTGGAGAGGTTGAACACCTGCGTTAGAAACTGTTAAGCTCGTGAAAAACTGAGCCACTGCTTTTATTGGTTTTTGGTGTTAGATTAAGCAGAAATTCAAACAGTTTAAAGGTGTATTCTTGATTTCATTTTTTCTTTGTTTTCCCAAAGAGTTGTTTAGTGATCATCTTGTTTATTGGGAAGTTCAGACACCAGTCGTTTCATAGCAAAATTCCTCCAAGGCGACACGGGCTATGTCCTATGGGACACAGAGAAAGAAAAGAAAAACCCAGTCACAGGAGTCTAATATTTGTTTCCATTTCATTTCCACTTCACAGGATGCAGCACACATTAGTAGCCCATGGGACAGGATGGTGCACAGCAGCAAAAGCTCAAGAGGAGGGAAGAAGAAGTAGGGGAGCAAAGGGTGAGCACAATTAACAGTTACTCTGATGCCCCTCAGATTGCCTTAGCTGAAAAGAACGGATTGTTACTCTATCTTACAAGCAAGACACCATCATAAAAACTATTTTATAATTTTTATTTTCATTTTGGTAAAATTTAAACATACTAATTTTTTTAATTTAGATCAAAGGGTTTGTTTATTACAAAGAAATGTGACAAAGAGGCAGAAGCTCTCTAGACGAATGAGTCTATCTTTAATATTATTCCAATATTTTCATTGGTTTATGCCACATATTTCAATAGCACAGGACCTGTCCACCACCCTCAGGCTGTATAAACAGTCATAGGACACTTTTAAAACCTCCTCCTCCTATAAACTTAGCAGTGATATGAAGTTTTCTTACAGCTGAGGCCACAACCGCAGTCTTTGTTCCCTGCAGCGATGAAGAGTTGGCGGGTGAGCGGCAGAAAATGGCCATGCATGTACGATAGGCAGTCAAAAACAATGTGCTACACGGAGCTGATGTTTCATTGTTGACACATCAAGAGCCTCTCAAAGCTGAATAGTTCCTGTCTGATATAGGGAGGAGGCAAAGCCTATTCAAGGGCTTGGCACAAGCTTGGCGTGCTATTGTGCTGCATGACAGTGCAAACACCCACCTGCTCCTGCAGATTTACAGACACTTCCGTTGGTCCGATACTGTAAAGTAAGCAAAACTGTCCACCATTCTAAAGGGCCAAATGCCTCCCCAATGAAGGAATGGCTGCAAGAGTGATGGACAAAGAAACCAATGACAAGCTTAGTTTCCTGCCGAGGCCCATGTCCTGCATTCTTCGCCTTCAGGGCCACGACTCTGTAAGCTTTAAGAAAGAGCAATGCTAATAAATAGTGTTGTGCCAAAAGCCCATCTGGCCACAAAGTCAGAAGCAAATGTGTCCACGTACATATAAAAGTGGGCTGTTAAAGGGCCCCAGCTTAACAGATAAGCACCATCTTTCACAACATTGGCGTGGGACCCAGGTCGCAAAAGATGCAACAGTGAGCAAAGGAAAACACAGCTGATCACATTTACACAACTACACAAACAAAAATCATTATTTAAACACAAGGTGCATTTGTCAGCACCAACGGAAACATTCAGCGTATTCCAGTGTACAATGTTAGACTGCAGTGTGAGTCAGAGATGCAGGGGCCATATCACAGGACAAAATAGGCACACTGAACAATGTAGTACATGAAAAATGCTGCTTAACACTGCATGTGCTCACAATTACCATAGCCAATCAGGCAAAGGGAGTGTGAGGGATCTGGGACCTTTATTTACTTTCCAGAAATGTTTGAGCTTTTACAACATGTTTACTACATTCTCTAGATACAGAGGAGTCCAAATTCACAAGCTTGTTTCTCGATTTCAAGGATGGCCACAGTTCAGAGTACAGGTCAGATGTCACAGGACAGCAGCAGTGAGGTTTTAGAGATTTGTGTCTCTAATAATGTGGTCTTGTTTAAATCCTTCTCGTTAACCTCATTTGTATTTACTATGAAAAAAAATGAGCTAAATATAACAGCTGACTTCAGTTTGAATACCCTGAATGGAAAGCCAGTGAAACCAGAACAGTATACAGATAAAGTGGAAGACTTAAGATGACATTTGTCTACTGCTGTATTATCAAAACTGCATCGTAGGTTGATTTTTTTGGGGTGGGTGGCAGGATACTTAAACACTCAGATAACAAGCAGAAAACATCAACTTTAGCAGTGCAAGGCAGCTTGAAGTGTTAACTTAGCAAGTTCTAAGCGAGATAGCTTTTTGAATGCAGTTCAAAAGCTGCATTCAGAGTCACTGGCGTGTTGCGCGCTGGCTGAACGCCAAGGACACAATTGTCCACTCACAATACCAACACCTCCCTCCACATCCAACACGCACTATATACCTGCTCCTCCAGGAAAATAGGAAACTGCAACAACTACATCAACATACAGTGAATTAGGAGTGGTGCAGACTGCCAGCCATGTTGCCAATGATGAACTAATAATGTGCAATGAGTGATTACTTTTCAGCAAAACAGCAATATTGCAATACATACAAAGGACATTAAGTAGAGTGTTTAACCATTTCCCTGAGTCTTTAACATCCTATATCTAGTCTGACCTATCAATACTTCAATGTGTTCAATTAGGTGAGCTGCCAATGCACATGAACATACACATGTATTGGATGGGGTCATCCCGGGGAAATCTGAAACGTTGTTCCTCAATCCAATAAAGTACCTCGAATATCATCTGCTCTTTTCAACAAAAAACTATCTTCTGATAGTTTCTGTGTTTATGTTTATTTGCATCAATTCAAATGATTATATGGCATTTTTATACAACAGTCCTACAGTTCAAATGAATACTTTGGAGGACAAGAAAAAGCATCTTTTAACTTTCAATGAAAGCCAGCCTAAATCATTTTATGCCAATTCATTTGATCATTTCTATTTGTCTACACATCAAATGCACACATATTATAAATGTAAAAATGCAGAAAGAAAGCTTTTGACAGCATGAATATTTGATGTATTCTTTTATACTCAGATGTACAGGAATCCATAAAATCACGTTTAGTAGTTTCCCTCCTAAATCACCAGTGGAAACAAACTCCTTCTGGGACAAACAAGTGACAGATCTGGGGCATATTATTCCCAACAAAACAGTGTCAAAACTTCAAGCAACTTTGTTTACCACTAGACCACCGCCACTGCACTCCCAGCATGATAGATGATAGATAGTCAGCTTTCCACAACCTCCAGTCTACATCAATGCACAGGGCCAAATGTGACCAAAGTGAGTGTTCAAACACTGCCATGACATGCAAAGCTTGAGTTCCACAATTTGAGATTTATATTTTAGATTAAAAAAGGTGTACATGGAACAAACTGTGAAATAAACTGATGTACTCAGTAGCTACACATAATGTCCTTTGCATCTTGTAGCTCATTATGAAGCTTATTTCTTTAACAAATGCATTTTATTTTAATGCAGGTTGCTCATCATGCTTGCTTTATGGTGTGTTTTTTTTAAATAAACGAGCAAGGTTACAGTTTCCAAACTTTACCCTAAATTAGTGACTGATTAGTAATCAAACAATGTTATGAATGAAAAGCCTAAACAGCTTAAAAGCTTAACCTAAAGACACAAAACTACAAGACACAAAAAGTTCTTCTGTGTTGTGTAGATGTCAGTCAACGTCAGAAAGCATTGCAGAAACCCATTGACTTGTACTGTTGCCAGATTAGTACTGATTGTTAATCAGTACAATGCCATAAACTGTTTAATTGCTAAAACCGAGCATCAGTTTGAGTAGCAACATATGGAAGTGTTATTTTCTGTTGACTTTGCACCACAAATGATTAAAGTAAAAATGCCAAATATTAATAATAATATTCAAAATGAAATAAATAAAAAAAGAATAAAAAGTCCAGAGCAGAAGTATGTTAGAATAGAGAGGGTGGAAGAGATGCCGGGAAATAAAGGTAACTCACCAAAATGCCAGAAAACTGTTTCTCTTCCATAATGGCAAAGTGTTCTCCTCTTGTGGAAGGATGCCCGTCCCGGCGGCGGCAGATCTCAGCCTTCGGGGGCTCGTCCTGCTTGGCTGCTGGATCTGTGTCTCAAACCTCAGTGTTCGTCTCCCCCCAACTCTCTCTTTTTCCTGCAGTCTCTCTCTCTTTCTTTCTTGCTCCACTTGTTCAATTGCTAGCTACTTTGCAGTGCTGGGCTGAAGTGGCGTCTCTGCTTTGTGCTAATTCTGCACTAATCCAGGAACTTTTCTATGCTGTGAAAGGGACATGTGACAGAAAGAGAAGGGAGGGGCAGAGGCAAAGGGGGGAGAATACTGTTTAGTGTCTTACCATGTGCTTTCCATTGCAGAACCATCATTTCATAATGACAAGTAGAGGTGAAACTTTAAAAAAGAAAGTAGGATGTTGATGCAGAGAGGGATCATAACTACTAAGTGCATGGAATTTCAAGTGTTAATCAGGTTATACGACACATATTCATATTCTGCTATGGTAGGAATAGTTACCTTGACAGTGTTTCAGGCAGCTTATTACAAACTAGCTCACTAATATTTTTCTCAAATTCATGACTGGCACAATTCCCTGAATCCTTAATCACACAAGAAACACACAGAGGCCCTTATCACATATCACTACTCATTTGGGGATCAGCCAAAGGCCATAAAAACACTGCCATTCACACACATAAAGGTTGTGTGTATACCACTTATCTGCAGAACTGTACTCATCCACCAAACATTTTAAAAGCACCTCAACAATATCAACAATAACTTCTACACTTCAACTGATGTAAATAAGTAATGAACCAACAGGGCAAGGGGGCAGAAAAAGGTTAATAGTATTCTTAAAGCTAAAGTAGCACAAAGTATTCAAAAGTCATAGCAGTTTTTTTTAAATACTGCAACTTCAGCAAACACTTTACTGCATTCCTGCTCAAAGTCATAATACTTAACAAAATGTGATCTTTAATAATTTAAATTATTAAATGAAAATACTGCGACACAGTAAATTACAGAATACTAGTTTTGATCAAAATCCTTTTGTCTGATACTTTCACAACATTATTTAATAAGCTAGCAAATCAGCAAATTTACCAAACTGGAAAAATATTTAAAGTGCTTTCATTTTTGCATAAATCACTTTCAATATGACAAGGGATACCTCTACTTTTGCATGAAACTGTATTTGTATTCCAAAAAAGTGCTTTTAAATTTGCTTGTTACCAAACACAATGATGCTCCACTTATCAATCTTCAACAATTTCTAAACTAACGGCATGAAGGAAATCTACTGGTGGTCTCAGATCAGTTGGAATGCACCTCTAGTGGCAGAATGAGCATGCAAGAATGCCATTCACCCTGACAGGACATATTACTGCACACTATGACGGACAGTCACCAGTCTGTCAGACTGACTGGCTGCAATCAATACTGTCAACATGACAGAATGCCACACATGGTGTAGGACCTCTGAATGCCACCCCATCTCAAATGTGGCACGATGACCAGGGATGAACTGGATTTCAAGGTAAGAAACCAGACGCTTGCTTCCATGACCTCCTGTACTGTGAGACGGAAAACAGTGTAGAGAATAAAAAAATATACAAAATCAGCCCCTGGACAGCGACAAACATGAGGCAAACCTGATTACACCCCAACGCAACAAGCCAGAGAAGTACAGCATATTGAAGAAAGGGGTAAAAAGTATGTCCAAATATAGTCACCATTCATAAATCATTCGCACAAGTGAACCTCATCAGCCACTGGGCAACTTCGGAGCCCAGCATACTGGAAAAGAGTTACAAAAAAACACACACACACAACTAGGTTAAGAGTCAAGTCTTACCGTCACAGACTGCCAATGACCTGGTTTTTTTTTTTCCTTCAGCAGGAAGGAGAACACTACGATGAAACCCTGTTGAACCTACTCTGAAAACACCCCTCCTGAAGCCCCTCGAGTATGTACACAGCAGGATTATGCCACTCCAAAACATGCACAGTTTTGGCGAGCAAGAGGGGGAGGGGGGAGTTTATGGATGGAAAACCACAACTCTTTTCAGCTCTCAGAAATCCCATAACCTCACGCATGTCTACCACTGGGGAGGTGTCCAGGTTAAGCAAGCCTGAGCTCGATGCCCTTTCCCCAAAACAAGCTTAGAGATTTCTGAAAGGCTGACTCACAGGATGTAGACAGCTAAACCAACCAATGAGTCATAAAGACGCAACCTTTCATTTGTTCATTCACATGAGAATATGTTCCCAACATGTGAGAGATTCATGACAGATGAGAATTTGCCATCAACTGAATGCTTATAGGCTACAAAAGGCAATGCAATAGTGAGAGGTAGCCTTTGGTGCTGGTTTATCTTTTCAATTGAAGGAACAACTGCTTGAATTCCTGTCTGAATTATGTTAGGTCTGTGTGTCGGAACAAATCATAAGTGATACTTCAAATGAAAGCAGAAAACAACTGAACTAAAACCAGTTTGTTTTGCTGGAACTAAAATGTATACAGTCATGTGAAAAAGTTAGGACACCCCATGAACACCTCTGACTAACTTATTGAAACATAGGGACATTCTGATCTTCAGTTGAACTGAGAGATGGAAGGGATATAAATATACACATACAAGTGAAAAATGTCTTTTAAAAATGTAATTAATAAAAATGCATTTTTCTTATGCAGAAAATATTAGGATTGCATTTCCTCCTTTAATTCAAATAATGTGAATCATGTGTTTTCTATAACCAGATTGGAGGAACGATTTTCCCACTCTTCCATGTGGAATTGCTTCAGTTATGGAATGTTTCAGCATCAGTCTTTGTACACATGGGCTAACATTTTTTTTTTAAGTCCCCCATCATACAACAAAAGTTTCATAGTGGTAAGAAGGAGAGTTCTCCAAGCCCAAAGCAGCCCCAACCCATGCTCACAGGTGGTATAAGGTTCTTATTTGGTTTGCACCAAAAATGTCTTCTGTTACTGTGACCAAAAATCAACTGGTCTTTGTCTAGGTGTTCTTTGACAAAGAACTTCAAAGAACCAGGTCTTGCCTGTTTTTGACAGCAAGGGGTTCCTCTTTGCACACCCCAAAAATCAAACTTGTTTGGGCTTTCTGATGGTAGATGCTGCACTTTGACATTACCTGTGGCAAGACCTACCTACAGGTTCCACAAAGACATTTTAATGAAGTCATTGTGCTCTTAAGCTAAACTTGCTTGCATAGCCTGACCTGGCCATGTTGGCAGTTGTTTTTCTGGACAGTGGAACAACTGATTTCTAACTGTTTTGAGATCTTTTTAAACCCCTCATCTGCATCTCCAGCATTCTTTCTCAAGGCCACGGAAAACTCTTGGGACCTCACCATGGTTGATCCCACTTACTTCAACAATCGAAATGAAACGTATGTCTGATGTTAAAATAAGACAACCTTCTCCAAAGCCTGCTCTAACAATGGTCTGATCATTTGCAGCTTATGTGCTGCACCCAATTCTAATTTTAGGCCTTTTAAATTGCAATAAATGTTCACTTTGTGTAAATTTCTTCACTTGAAAATTACATTTCTATTAAGAAGAGGATGAGTTTTACATTTTCAACATACATTACACATCATACGATCATTAATTCATACAATTAACACATTCCAATGACACTCAAAACATTAATATTAGAGGTGTAATTATTTGCAACATTTACAATTCAATAAGATTAACTGCATTTAAAATGAAATAATATACGTTAATGCATTAATGTTTATATAACCAGTTCATTAGAATACAAAGCACGTTTGCATTCATTTGGATCATTTCAGTCATTGAGTCATTTACAGTATGAAAACACTAAACAGAAACTGTAGTTTACACTGAAACTCAAATGAATTGAATGTAGCGTGGTGTGAAGAAAACCAAACAAGTAACATCATTTCAGTTTAACAATCACTAAACCAAACTGATTAAATATTGCCCTGACAGACAGAAAACACAACAGCTTAACCACAAGTTAACCACATACATAGCATAAGATAACATTTTCACCCCAAACTAAGGTACTAAGGTAAACAAACTTGCGAGCCGTAACAAAACAGCCATAAAGTAGTACACAAACTGTGAGCTACGGCCTTAGACTTGAACTAATGCTCAAACGATGTACCGAGGCACTAGCTTTGAAACAATGTTCAAACTACAGGCCAACGTCATGGAATTGAACTACACACAAACTAAAGAGCCTTGAATTAACACTCCAACTAAGAGCTAAATCCCTAAACTTAAACTAACACGCAAACTAATCAGTGAACCTTAGTCTTGAATTAACACTCCAACTGCGAGTTAAGATGCTGGCAGTTTGTTGAATGTGGCACAATATACTTTGTTATAATTTTAATACACATTAAAATTACTGACCATAAGAACAATAAAATATCAATACTGAAACCTGTGTGCATCAATACACAATACGGCTATATTATATTTGTTTTATTTTAAAAAACTTGAGCATGAGCAGTTGTACGTGTAAACACTTCTGTGTTAATTATAAATCCTTAATTTCCCTGAAGGAACCCTCCCAAGGGATCAATAAAGTTCTATACTATTCTGTTCTATTCTATTCTAGATACCACTATAAATGAGGAAATTTGTTTTCCTGTGTGTGTGTGAGACATACACCACATGCAGGACTCACAACACTTGCACTTTCACATGCTTCCTGTAGACAGTGTTAACATGGCAGTCTTTGTGAGTCTCTATATTCACATTGCGAGATAGTTTTAGTGTAGAAATATTATAGAAATCCTCCGTGGAAGTGAAAAAACCCTGCACTGACCTTAGGAGAGCCAAGCTGCTAACAGAAAATGAATGGCAATGGAATACACCAACTTGGCCTGCTTGTTGATGATGTAGCCAAATGATAAAAATGGGCTACACCTTCTTTTCTCCACCCTTAAAGAGATAACACAGAGTGCCACCCAAAACGTCCATGTTCATGTACTAGATCTGACAGCTCTGCAGCTTCCATATTAGAAGTAGGCTTTAACAAATTCAAATGAATATAATAAGAATGAAGTGAATCAAATCTCTGTGGGTGAATGATTTTTCTATAGTTTGGTCTATAGAAGTCTAGAAGTATAGTTTAGTTTATTCCTCTATAGAAACACTTGTCAGCTATAGGTATGGATTGGTAATTAATGAATGCTAATGATCAGCAAATCCTGTTTTTATTCTTTTGCTTATGTATTATTGTCAGGCTTGTTGTCCTTATATATTCATACAATTAACATGGATGGTAGGATTATATTTTATTTGTAATATTCTGCATTAGTAATAATACTAATAAAAATAAATTATTGTTATTGTTATGATAATAATTATTATAATAATAATAATAGAATAATAATAGAATTGTCAGAATTGTCTTAAGTGATCCACCAGCCTTCAACTAGAAGACATTTGTTTCTGCAAACACACAAAATCTTAATATGTGTAATACATAAACTAACTAAACCAACTCAAACTTGAATATTTCTATCTAAACAAGTTTGAATTATTAATAAAATTCACATACTCATTTATAAGGTCACTCTCAGAAAATGTGAGGAATCAGACTAAGTAGCCATACCCTGACCCATAACCCTACTTGGCATGTGATCAAAACTGCCAGCTCCTCAGAAGCTGAGACTTGAGGACAAATAAAGAGATGCAGACATACAAAACTAAATAAAACAAATTCAACAGAATGAGCAAATGCTACACTTGACTTGACAAAAATGCAAATACATTATACAGTTTAAATTTAAATTATCCACTGAACTTTTTGAGGGCTTTCCCATATGCTTTAAGAAATCAAACTATACAGTTCCTACCTTTAAATGATCTGGTACTCTGTTGATGCTCTCAAAAGAAGCCACTGAAATAATACTTAAAAAAAAAAAAAAAAAAAAGTACAGCAGCTTCCAAAAATTATCAAGAGCCGCACAAGCACCAGGTCACAATTTTAGTCGAGGACAGACGTGTGTGTGGGTCTCTGATTAGTTCAGCACTGGCTACTTTGCATTTTCTGATGTTAAGTAGGTAGTAGAGTCAGCTGATCAAGTAACAGACAGCAAAACTATGTTCCACACAGATATGACAAAACTGGATATCATATAACATCTTCGAGCTTTAGCAGGTTGTTGCTGTTTTTAAAATAGCTCAATTCTGGTCCTGCCTCCACCCTGGGCTTTTTCTGACCATCTGCTGCACCTTATCTTGCTGGTTAGACTGGAAATGTGACAGAAGAAATCCTACAGTGATGGATTTGTTCATATCTCTGTTGTATACTGACACCTGTTAGCCATAATCCTGATGAGAAAAGCTCTTCTAAACATACTTAACAATTACATCCAACCTGCTTGCTCCTGTTTGTGAGAGAAGAGGCACTGGGTGAACATCATCCAGAGATGAAAACTCCTAGGCAATCCATGGAACAACAATGGGCCTCATGCGCTCAAATTAGTTCTAGAGAAAATGTCCTAGCAAAAAAGTGGCATGTTTTTAAACCACAGAATTAATCACAACTGCTTGTATAATGATGGATCCCACTTTGCTCATAAACTGAACAAATCCAAAAAATAAAATAAAACTGGTGAACATCAGAATCTTGGGGAATACATTTCTTCTTAAGAATGACTGGTTAAGAAGGCCCAAAGAGAGCAAGCACAGTACAGTACTGAATGGCCAAAGAACATCATGACAATACCACAGTGCCTCTCTTTGGCTGCATACAAGCCCGTGTAGAATGCTGGTAAAAACACAGGAACCCAAGGGACAGATTTCCTTTCATTAGTGAATATGATGGAATTCCCAGTGTCAATGCCAAGGAGGTACTCAGTAATCATATCTCAAATAATTTAACAGCAGTGAACAATTTGGTTGGTTTTACCCAATCATATTCCAAGTTTTATCAAATTATTAAGGAACATTAATCTCTGAGAGCTTTCCAATTTTAAACCAATCTCAAATCTTCCCTTTAAAATGCAGGGAAAGCTGTAATTCAGCAGATTAGACAACTATACAAATAAGCAATTCACTGAACATTTGAGTAAAGATGTAGATCTAATCCCAGTATGCAGACGGTCAGTAAAAATTGTTACTACCCTCAGACCAGTGTTTCTTGCCATATATAATCCCAGTGGGAAATCTGACCCCATATATGACAGACAAATCTGAAACATAAAATCAATTGTGACCCCCAAGGCTATGCTCTTGGGCCACTGTTTTTTGCCTTGAACACAGTTATTGTGCCACAGGCTTTACTAAAAATGGCATTAGTTTCTGTTTGTAAATTGATTAGGCACAGCTGTAAGTGTCAGTCAACTCAGATGACACATGCAAACCTGACACTGGTGATTGTGTAAAGGACATATACTGCACCCTGGATGTTCTTCCTCTTACTTAATTCAGACAAAACAGAAGTGCTTTGCTTAGCTACAAACCTCTGAAAACCTTCCTTTACAATCTGCCACAATCTTCATCAGCACCTAAATTATAAAAATGACAATGGAAGCAGAACTTTCATTCCAGATAAGTACAAAAACCGAATTTGCAAACGTCATCTCTGCTAGCCTGTTTAATGATCCCTGCTACCTGTAATCAACTCAATTATCAACAAAGGCTAAATGTAAAAATGACATTACCTCAAGCATATTACCATTAAAATAAAAAAAGCATATTAAAAACGTACTGTAAGGTTTAGTGGGGGCAAAAGAACCCCTGCCTTATTGCTGCAGATACTTCACTATAGTCATGCTCCATACAGTTTGTGTATAATCATGAGGAAGCTGATAAGGGTCAGCTTGATTTTCCTGCCAGAACTTTGGGAGTTCGCACGACAGCACATCCCAAACTACATTCCCTGTTTGCATTCATCCAAGGAAAATTTCCAAAAATATGATTCTCTAATCCCATGGATTCTACTACAATGACAAAAGAGTGGCAGACATTCTGAACATGGAATTTGATGTTTGGGTTCATGGTCTGATGAGTGTGACGGTGCTCAGCAGCTTCAATAACCAAAAAAGCTGAAGACTTGTATGCCTTTCTGGCATTTACAACATTCAAATCTCTGATGATCCCCTGGAGCGCCATCAAATCCAATACCATCAAATGAAAAGAACATAATACCACAACAAACCTGCCAAGAGAAACTCTCAGCCTGGGCAAGGAGGACATTAATCAGAGAGGCAGCACAGAGACCAAAGGTAACCCTGAAGGAGCTGCAGAGTTCCCAAGCAGAGACGGGAGTATCTGTCCATACAACCACAATAAGCCATACGTATGGCTGTGTATGGCTTATTGTGGTTGTATGGACAGATACTCCCATCTCTGCTTGATAGAGCTGGGTTTTATGGAAGATTGGTCACAAAAAAGGCCATGGCCATGTACTTACCAAAAGGCATGTGGGAGACTCCTCAAATGTATGGAGGAAGGTGCTCTGGTTAGATGAGACCAAGGAAAATGCTGTCTGGCGCAAAACCAACACATTTCATCAACTGGTACAGAGGTTCACCTTCCAACAGCACAATGACCCAAAGCATAAAGCAACACTCGCGTGATTTAAAGGGAAACATAAATATATTGAAATGGCCTAGTCAAAGCCCAGACCTGAATCCAGAGAATCCAGAGAATCTGTGGTCAGACTTGAAGATTGTTGTTCACCAGTGGAAACCATCTCATTTGAGGGAGCCAGAGCAATTTTGCCTGAGAAATGGACAAAACTCCCAGTGGTAAGATGTGGCAAGTTCATACAGACTTATCCAATGTGACCTGCCACATAAGGGGGCTCTACAAAGTACTGACTTTAAGGGGGTGAATAGTTATGCATACTGAAGTTTTCTGTTATTTTTCCTATTTGTTATTTGCTTCACAATAAAAAAAATGAAATGTCCTTTCTCTCTTAGAAGAATCAGAACTATTATTTTGAAATTGTGGAACCAAAGAACATGAATTCAAAGGACTACCTTTAGGGTGATTTACTCCCCAGTCAGAACGTGCACTTATATCAATCAAATTTTATTTATAGCGCTTTTTACAACAGGAAGTTGTCACAAAGCAGCTTAACTTAGATCCGGGTCCAAGCCTCAAATGAGCAGCCAGTGGGCAAACAGTGACAAGGAAAAACTTAAACAATTGCAAAGCAAAAATTGTGGGTTCTCACCTCATTACATTCTGTTCACAGTGCCAGCAGTTATTAAGTAGAGTATGCCCTGCAAGGAAGGTCACAAGGTCTTCCTGTATAATTGACCACCTCCAATTCCAATGCTACAAACAGCTGTCTGAAGTGTAAAAAGGGTAAAAAAAATACTACTGACTAACAGGCCTGTTCAACATCTTAACTATATTATCTATGCACTGTAAAACATTTCTGTGTGCTTACTGTACAGGTCGGGTTATTTAATCAGTAGAGTTCAGGTAGAACCTCCATACTGGATCTCCACCCTCCTCACTGACACCCAGTACACTTGCCTAAACCTGTCTGAACATCGGCAAACCCACTACCTTGAAGCATCTTGTCAGTTTTGTTATTTTGGCCTTAGGGCACAGCAGAGTTTTGGTTGTAAATCTACAGAAACCATCCAGAAGCATAATTTCTGACTCAAAATACTTCTGAAATTTCATCAGCTTTATCGTCCCTTCCTACCGACAGCTTTTAGGTTAGAGAAAGTAACATTATTATATCATAAAAATTTAAATATAAGCTTACTTCCTGAGAAAATAAATCAGAAACACTTAAGAATCACAGAAATCACTGTAAATGCTATAAAATGACACCCTTGTGCATTACAACACTAATTTAGGTCTGTCAGTAGATAAGATGGTAACAGGAGCAGCAATTGAACAGTTATTATTTGACGTGTGTGCAGTAAAAGGAAATAAATGGGCAAGTGTAAAGATATGAGCCACTTTCACAAGGCCAAATTTGTGATGATTAGACAACTGGGTTAGACCATTTCCAAATCAGCAGATCTTGTGGGGTATTCCAAGTAAGCAGTGGTCCAGACCTAGCAAAAATGCTCTACAAAATGCTCTGAACCAGCTACAAAATCATGGGCACCGTATGTTCCAAATTCATAAAACAGATACTAAAGCACAAGCAGCTGAAAACATTAATGCTGATAAGTCTTGGCTCTTTCGTTTGACTGATTTGCACTGTCCACTAACAATGTGTATGGCCTCTAGTAGAACAGCACAAAGTCTGATTGAGGAGCGTGTGCGCTGTAACACTGATTGGAATGTCACATAACCAAATGTGCTTTTTAGAGTTGGGTATTCTACAGATTTCAGCAATACTGACTTATCTGTAAAACTGTGTGTGTAACATTTTTAGGCATCACCTGCATTCGATTTATTACATAATACACAACATGCTGCCCCTGTTAGAAATCGCTTGTTTCTAGGTTCTGAAAGATTTATTTGTGACATCTTGGGTCAGTTAATAACAACACGCATTTGATTTGCTTGGTGATTTAGATTTGTTTTGAAAAAAAAAAAACAATTTAAATTACATTTTGAAAAATTCCCTACAATCTTTTCTGGTTGATGTTTACAGTATTGTTCCTTTTGGTGTAATTTTATGCAAACAAATGCACAAAACAGTATAATCATACCAAGCTATGCCAAGATATTGAGAACTGGGATAGTTTTCACATTGACATCTTCTGCCATTACAGAAGCATTTATAAAATGCAGAAAATGCGACTAAACTATCCAGATGTACGTCACAGAATAATGTAACTTTGAGCATTTTCACAAATGCTTTAAAATAAAAAACATGGATATAATTGCACAGTCGCCCATCACCACCAAATCATTCTGCTCTTCCAGTGTAAAATAAATCCAGCATCATAGATCAATCAAATCTAAACATCAGAACCCAGACAGTATTTTGAATGCAATTATCTACTAAAACAGAAATAAAACCAAAACAAAACCAATCATCTCTGACTTTAAATCAGAGTGACAGTTTGCATGCTCAGTAACATCCTCTGTATAAACTGTACAAACTGTATATAATATGGAACTACTCTCTTTATAACAGCAATTAGTGTAGTTTGGGATTTGCACTTTTTTCTGCCCCCCAACACGGAGTTCGCAGGATCAAACATAATCTTTTTTTTTTTTTTTTTTTTTACTTGAAGAACCACCTCAGCATTGTTTTAACTCTAACACACCATTGACGTCATCGTCAACATGTCCACCTACACGACAGTGGTCTGATAAACCACAGGAAAACTACCATGACTCAAAAGTGGAAAAGTACAATTCCTTTTTGCACTTTACACGCATCTCCAAAACTGGAAACATTACAGTAAAATAAAAATGCTCTTAACTTTGAAAAGAAGTTCATATAAGAGGAATTAATGTCATTTTTAAGCATTTCCATTGGTCCACACATCATGAAATTCTGAAAGAATTAAAGAACTGGCAGATTCACATTCTGTAGCAAATGACAAATGGACAAAAAATGGAAACCTGTGGTTTTCATTGGACAGCAACAATATTATAGAGGGTCCCCTGCTTTGCCACACCTCCTTCAGCCTTGGAGGGCTTATTAATGAGCGGATGAATTGAATCAGGTGTGTTGGAGGGGCTGGGGTGCCTCCAGGACTGGACTACAGCTGGCTTTATGGCAGAGATCAACCAATCAGATAAAAGACAGTGGTTCACAGGGTATATAATGAGCTTTACAACATTTCAAACATTGCATGTAAACATTGCATTCCTGTATGAGAAGACGAGCATCATCACAGGAGAGTGAGTAGGTCTTCTGACTCTTTACTGGCAAACAGGGAGGTAAGCAGCTCTCAGTAAATGAAGGGAGGACAGGGACATGTCCACCGCCCCCACCACACAAATGCAAAGCACTGCCACGTGGTTGGTGGAAACAATTAAAAGTTGGCTGATTTCAGTTTGTTTGGAGTCAATCTAAGCTTTAACTGATGCTCTGGAACAACATCAGACCTGGTGGTTAGTGGAAGGACAATAAACAGCCTGGATCAAAGTAAACAGTCGTGTTTGTTACATTTAACAGCCGGTTCTCATAAACACAGCCCATTTCACTGGCTGCAGGTGATAAAGAAACACTGTTTGCACTGTCAGGCTCACCACACAGATGGAAATGAACAAAGTATCACTTTAAAGGTCTTGTTGTAACACATTTACCTCGACAGAGTCCAGCAGCAGGCTGTGATCAGCCGGCGGTTCGAGTTCTCACCCTGACTCGGTTCGAACCCGCACTCGGTTTGGAATCGGCTCTCACACGGACTCGCTCCTTTGTGAGCAGAAGCATCACAAGCAACAGCTTTCATTTGGCGGTGAGTGAAGTTGCATCATTTTGTGAAAGCAGTTCCCCCAGGCAACAATCTAGGACCTCCTTTTTTCTATAAAACAGACCCTCCTTCTTTGTTCAAGCAGAATATGCCCCATTTGAACTGCGAGCCGACTCCTACAAGCGATTCTCCGATTCGGGGCTGGCTGGAACCGAGACCGAGCGGCGTTGGATTCGATTCAGAACAACTTTTAGTGAAACAAAGTAAAAAAAAAAAGGGTAAAAATGAGACAGAAAATGACTAATAGGCAGAAAAACACTATTAACGGCGATTGTCTACCCGATGAGGACAGGGTTGATTCATCTGCCTGCTTTCTGCATAATATTAATAAGTGTAAATGTAAGCAAATGAAATGATCTTTCTGGGCTGTGGGTGAAAGAAGGCGGGGCCTATTATGGTAATTAACCCAATTTCCTCGCCATTCTGTGTTTTGAACTGTGGAGTCGACTCAATCGAACGGCTCTCGCGAGGAGTCGATTCCGCAGTGTTTTGAATCAAACAGCCCTAATCGCCCGGCGCGCGCAGTCCTTTGAGCCACAAGTGAGACCTTTGAGCACCAGTGGAGCACTAGTGGAGTCTGGTGTTCTGCACTGTGAGCACGTGCTGGGGGGCATCAGGCGCGTGCACCAGCCTGTCTGTACCCTGCAGATGGACAAGCACGAGCAATGCAATAACCACATTCTCCAAGCTCCAAGGCTGGTCTAGGGGTGAACAATGCATCCGTCGGGGGTGGAGGACAGAGGGCTCAGAGCCCTGTCTGATATGACGCAGTGATCATGAGGATGGCCGAACCCGAGCTCTGCTGATGGAGTGAAGATGTGGAGAAAGAGGAGACGCGAGTTACCTTTTCTCCATGCCTTTGAGGTGCTGGAGGGCGAGACAACAGCAGAAGCTCTGCCCTTGCTGCTGCCCGCTGCTGCAGCCGTGCTCGTGCTCTCAGGTGCTGAGAAAGTTCAGTGGCACGCAGGCTCTGCCTGGTTCAGACTGAGATGCTGCAGGCAGGTGGTGGAGAAGGGTTTGATCAGCAGAAGCTGAAGGGGACTTTGGGAAAGGTGTTTTCTCCTCAAAGTGGAATTTTCCAAACCATGTCACCCAAAAAAAAAAAAAAAAAAAAAAAAAAAGAAAGAAAGCTATAGCTATTTAAGCAATGAGCCCCTCACAAAGGTACATCCAGAGGAAAACATGGATCTTCAGTTCAAATGAAGCCTTCAATCATTGCATATATGGGCTAAAGTATTGGGACACGCCTTTTAATCATTGAGTTCTGGGCTCAGAGTGGCTCAGTGGTCTAGCAGCATGATCTGAGGATCGCAGGTTGGAATCCTGGATCATGTTTGCCATCAGCAGCTGGAGTTCAAGAGAGCAAAATTGCTCTCCTGCGATGCTGGTGGGCACAGGCACTTGGTGGTTGGCACCAGCATCTGTTAGCCATGGAATCAGTACTGGAGCAGAATGTTGGCTGCCCAGCAATGATGCAATGGCAGCAGTTCAAAAAAGAGGCTGTGACTGGCTTCATGTGTCAGAGGAGGCTTGCGCTGTCCCTAGTGTCTGGAGCATTGTATGTGATAGGGGGTGTTTTGGGTAGTTGGCACAAAAAATCAGTTCCCTTGGAAGTGTTGGAAGTTTGACCATTTTACCTGAGGTTCCGAAGCACAGAGAGTGAAAAAATTCAGTTTGCGAACATTGAACATCATGCGAACAAATGACCATCAGTCATTGAAGCTCTTGGATCTGGGTCTGAACAGCTCTCTGTGCAGCTGAATCCTAAACTTCCTAATGGGCAGTTTGCTGGTAGTCAGGATGGGCAGAAACACATCCTCCTCACTGACCTTCAACATGGGAGCTCCTTAGGGCTGTGTGCTCAGCCCCCTCCTGTACACCCAAGACTGCACAGCCAGACACAGCTCCAACATCATAGTTAAATTTGCTGACGATGCAACAATCATATAGAATGCAAACATTCTTTGTATAGTTTCTATAAACCCAGGACTTCTACAGTAATGTATGGTGTAATTGAATGTGTATATAGTCTATATGTATATTCTTTATCTTTATTTTTTATTTGTATTTTCTTCTCCTGTCTCTGCTACTGTGAGGGACTGTAAGTTTTTCACTCGCCTGTGTAATGTAATGTGACAAACTTTACATGGAGGTCATTTTGAATGAAATTATTTAACCACCTGAAGTTCCCTTAGCCGATATCACTTGACTAATACTTCTGTAGGGAGTATAAGGTCACTGTTTAAGTGTTTCATAGATGTAGCTTAACTGGTAGCAGAAAGTCACAGTTCACATAGTGGTGTCAGTTGTGTGAAGATGGAAATATGGATCAAAACCCTACTGTCGAGGATCATTTTCCATTTATTTGGAAAATTAGATTGTCATACACTAACTCTTAGCAATGGGGATTAAGCATTAAGGATCAAAAGTTAACCCAAAGGCATCTAATATCAGTCATTTCAGTTATCGGCTGCTTTAGGGTCTTGCTCAGTTCCTTTCTTCAAATTCCATGGAATTTACAATTTACTTAAATAGTACGGCTAAAGAAACAAGAGGAACTAGGCATTATGTCCAAGTGGCCATTACTGGGCAATTGTTTTGATTTGCCAATAATGTGTGTGCTGTGCAGTGGCTGGACATCTTCATATATGTTTTTGGAAACCACCTTAATTTCCCTGAGGGAACCCTCCCATCTATCTATCGATCTATCGGTCGATCTATCTATCCCATCTATCTATCAACCAATGTACTGTCTAGCCAAAGACAAGCACTTCACAAGCTCTAGAACACATGGACTATTATAAACAAATTTATCACACAATTATATACTGACAGTGAAATGCAACTGCATGGCTGGGTTAATGTTAACTTTTTAATTGTTCAATGTATAGTATGTTGGTATGTAAATTACTAGAACGTCTGCTGCCTTTACCACTATCTTTATATATGTAAAATATTTATGGTACAGTATATACCTATACAGGTTTAGTTATAGGTATAAGTATTATTTCATGCTGTAAGGCTAATGTAGGGCTAATAAACAATAATTATAAGACAAGAATCACGGATGATTTCATTAGTGCAGTCTGTCCATTTATTTGCTTGTAACCATATGTTTTGACCCAAAAGACATTAGTATTCTATAAAATTTAAATTGAAAAAAAATTTAATTCAAATTCTGACATTCAATGATGCAACTGTTATCTACTCTGAAAAAACTGCTGGACATTATGGACAATGCCAGTCATCCTCTACACACTGTCATCAGCCACCAGAGGAGCCTGTTCAGTGAGAGACTGCTTCTTCCCAAGTGCAGGACCAATAGACTTAAAAACTCTTTTGTCCCGCACGCCATCAGACTGTACAACTCCTCTCTGGGGGGGAGGAGGGGTAACAGGAGGATTAAGGATGGGAACGAGTAGGATCTGAACCAACTGAATCAACAGCTAACAGCAACCTGCAATCACCAAAAACCCACTGGACTCTCTGTGCAATAAACAGTTTTTCAAGTGCAATAATAATAATGTGCAATACACCCTCCTACAGGACTCTTCTTTTTCTCATGCACTATTATCTATATTTTATATTGTAATATAGTCTGTATATTATATATTCTTTATATTTATATAGTGCTTACTTATACTAAATTATTTGTCTCTATGCTTATCTTCTGCATTCTGTACCTATGCTGCTACTGGAACCTTAATTTCCCTGAAGGAAACCTCCCAAGGGATCAATAAATATCTATTCTATTCTATTCTATTCTATTCTATTATTACTCATTATTTAGTGCATTTTACCCATTACACTACACTTATTTCTAGCAGTTTTCTGCCACCACAATGCACATGCACCTGCCAGTTGCATAAGCATGATGTATTTCCCAAAATGGTCTATGGAATGCATCTCTGGTGAATTGCAGCATGTTACTGTATTAGGGTGCCACCTTTGCAACAAGTCAATTTGTGAAATTTCTTCCCACCTAGATATTCCATGATCAACAGTAAGTGGCATTATTGAAAAGTGTAAGTGTTTAGGTATGACAGCCAAATCTGCTCTGGTGTTAACAACAGCACACAAACTGTGCACAGGGAGCTTCATGGCAAGGGTTTCCATGGCCGAGCAGCTGCATGCAAGCTACATCACCAAGCACCAAGCCAACCATAAGATAGATTGGTATAAATCACACTGGCACTGGACTCTGGACCAATGGAAATGTGTGAAATGGAGGGACAAGTCACACTTCTCAGTCTGGCAGTTTGATGGGCAAGTTAGGGTTTGTGAAATTCCAGGACAATGTTTTCTGTCTGAATGCATTGTTACAAATGTAAAGTTTGGTGGAGGAGGGATAATGCAGTGGATATTGTTTTTCAGGGGATGGCCTCTCCCCTTAGTTCCAGTAAAGGGATTTCTTCATGCTTAGGCATATCAATACATTTTGGTTTTGGGGAAGTTTGGGGAAGGCCCATTATTGTTTCAGTATGACTGTGACTGTGCCCCATGCCTTAAAGTAAGGTATATAAAGACATGGTTGGGTGTGGAAGAACTTGACTGGACCACACAGAGCTCACCTCACCCTAACATCAGCTCCAGCCCCAGCCCCAGCCCCAACACTATAACTACTTAGAAGGGTTTTGCCTGGTTAAATTGTTCTTTAAATATAAGAATGTCTTGTGTATAAATGATATAAATGGTTCCACATTATACCAAAAACATGCAAAAGTTTCAACATCCCAAGAGATCTGAGCTCTCAGATTACATTTATAAGGTCTCAGAAATTAATTAACTTGTTAAGGCTATGACAAGCTCAGAATAATTGTTAGAAAAACCAAGTGATGTACATTTTAAAGCTTTATGCATATTCTCAAATACCTTTCCTCTATAAAGACACCTCAGACCTTGTCATTAAAAAATCCTTCAAATGGCTCTTTGAGTGATGTCGTTGAAGAAACACTCTTTGAGTCCATAAAGAACTAACGGCATAATGGAAATATATATCAGCCATTTATTTTTCATTATAGATGATGACTTTGCAATGACAGGGTCTGAATTTGGATTGGACTGCAACCAGATTTCTTTTGAGAATGTTTTTCATCAAATTTACAAGAAGAGAAACTATTTAACAATGGAACAGCTTCAGAAAGAGCTTTTGGCCACAGGGGATTCCTGTTTCTGGTATGGTGCTGGAGAGGGTTCACACTGTTATTCACAATTTTCATGAGCCAAGACTAAAAATGTATACAGTAAATGTGAAACTGAAAAATATTAAACACGGCTGATCTTATTGGACAGTCAGGATAACCTCCTTACACGTGATCACTGAGATGACTGGAGTGTGCTGCAAAATGTAACAAGATGCACATGACTTTTTCTGACACTGAAAATGTGTCTGCAATAGTGAAACTCCTTGATGAGCAGCTGCATAGCACTCATACACATTATACAATCTTTAACAAAGCTGATGATGGGAAGTGGATGGCTTTTACAACAGGATAATGATCCTAACAACCCTTAAAATGCCCACACAGAACGATTTCCATGAGATCCATTTGTAGAAGAAGGGTACAAAATATTGACACAAACGTAGGTGCCTTAGTGTTTGAACAGGCCGTTTGGTTTAAGTAATCATAATAATTATTTTTCATATTCATAATCAACAGTATTTATAGACACTCAGAACATGCAAACAGCTTCACTGGTGGTTTTGGATGGTACATGACCATTGTAGTTGGTACTTTTCCACTTTGGTGACTGTTTACATTTCCACTGTATGTAGAAAAATGGTGGAATTCCCCTTCAGGTGAAACCAGTCAGCATACTACAAGGACGTTGGTCAAAATTGGAAACTACTGTTGGAGAAGATTAAGAAGTAAGTGAGGAACCACAGACAACTAAAAGTTTGTTACGCTTGAATGAACTCTTAAAGGCTGGAATAAAAGCAAGGTGAGCTTCTGGTGTGGACACTAGTTATCGTTAACTTGAATATACAGTCCTTCTATAGTGGACATGGCACTGAAGTGAAATGAAGCACGGGATGCCTTACTGAGTAACTGGAACAACATACACAGACCAGGCACAAACGCAAACACATGCAGACACACATGTGGCCACATGGCAACACTTTCATGATTTCCTAGTCAGTGACACACTCCTGTCTATAAGGGTGCGAATAATGTAATGGACTCATTAACCAATGGCAGCTGCGACACAGTGCTTACATAACAGAAAAGAGGTCAGAGCTGTGTTAGGAGAGAGCAGTCAAGTGGGGGTGAAATTAATGACACATCAAGATCCACATTTGTGCAGAGATGTTAATGGGTTAACTGTGCAATTTCTAAAAGCTTAAGGTGCTCGTATCACTTCATACCTCACTGCAGGATGCAGTTTCAACCGTGGTTAAATGAGCAGCTTGGAGTTTCCTGTTTCCGGTTTTGTACTAAAGAAAACACACTTCTTGGTTATTCACAGTGTCCACATTACACTTCGCATGAGCCAAGATTAAAACTGATAATATTGAACATATTTACCCTCCCAAGGGCTCAATAAAGTTCTATTCTATTCTATTCTATTCTATTCGTAATTGATTTTATTCAAATGTCAAGACGAGACAAGACATCCTGACCTACAGTATCCAGATGATGAGAACATGCTGCAACTGTATTGAGACTAAGATGATGTTATTTCAACAATGGAAATTTGTTGGCAATAGTGAAATTGTTTGCATTTATGCACACACACACACACACACACACACACACACACACACACACACACACACACACACACATATATATATATATATATGCTTCAACTGTCAGTTTAGTTCTGGTCAGTCATTATTGCAACTCCTGCAGCTCGCAGAGACACCAGGTGTGATGTGGCTTCAAATAACAAGCCTTTCACAAAATATAAAAATATAAAAGCAACACGGATCTACAAAACTTGATTCCAAAGGTGATTGAAGGAAAAGGAATTGCTCAAAACAGAAAGCACAATAACTAGCTGAAGTTTTTGTAATTGTGTAGGGATTTCACTGTTGCAGGCAAAAATCATGTGAATCTTGCTGGAGTTGCAGTGCGCTCATGCCATCTTGTTTGGTTTAAGGTACATAAAACATGTCCAGAGTGTTTGAGTCATGAATGTAAGAAGAGTTTGCTCACTCTATCATCAAAATCACCATCTAAAGATCAACTGAGTAAGAGGGCTGACTCTGTCTTTAAGTCTTAAGACAGAGCTCATTAGCAGACACTCAGTAAGCTTCAGACTACCTGAAACAGCGACTCTCACTCTTTGTGCACTATTCTAGCTAAACAGAGCACTTTCAGTAACCGATTACTGCTGCTGTTCTGTACCAAAGAGTGCTACTTCAGATTCCTGCCCATGCTTATTAAGCTCCATGAGTCAATCTATGGCTGCAGCGTTATTGACTGCCTTCGTTCTGAATGGCTCAGAGATGCAGAGCACAGACGCATTTTTTTAAATAGTAATCTGTGATCGTTTATCATTTATTATACCTTTTATATTTATTTTAGGACTTCTGCGGTTAAAATCGTTAAATACAATGTGTGATACTAACAGGTATCACATCTGGAATAATACATACAGCAAATGTATATACATTTTATGAAGATATTGCATTCTCCCATTTATAATCTCATAGTCATGAGTAAATGTCTTGTAAAGTTATATTTTATAGTTTCTTGCAATATTTTTTCAGTGAGATTCAAAAGTACTTGGTCACAAGTGAGCAAGGTTCTATTTTGCATTGTTTTCCATTGTAAGTTATCCATTACATGATAGTAAATTATATTATCTGCTTAACAGTGTGAGTAAAAGTAGAACATTGAATGTGAATATCAGAGCGTCTTTTTCAGATTGTTTCGTTCTCATTTTGCTTTAATTACACAGTGCACTTGAGCTGAATGGGCTCCACCTTTGAGTAAAAGCCGAGCAGTTCAAAAGTCCACATGAGAGTCAGCTGAACATGAGCTTTAGTGGAGGAAACAAGACTGAAAAAGGCTCTCCTGTTTAAAGCCCTTAACAGGGCCAATGTCACAGACATCTGCACACCAAATACCGCATACTGTACTGATACTAAAACTCAGGTTATTTTTGCCTTATTATTTTAATATGAACAAAAACATTCATATTGATGTCCATTGAGTGTTAAGATGGTGCTCTTCTCACCTACATGTGCCCTTTTGGAGATATGAGTATTGTTCTAAAAATGTGTTGCATACTGTAGCAACCCTGTATACTGCTTGTACAGGTATATTGTAGCTGTACAATGAAAAAGTGTATATTCAATAGGCAAAAGTGTTCTTAACTTTGAATGGAGGTTAATGTAAAATAAGAGCTTATTTAAAGTTTTTTCAAGCATTTCTATTGGTCTATTCATCCAGAACTATTTCTACAGTGCACAGAGCAACTACAGGTTTCAAACTACAGAGAAATTGGGCAAAATTGAGATGTGTCTGAGATGATCAGTGATATACTTTATACTGGATACTGTACAACAACATACTGTATACAGAGCACTGTACCTGTGTACTGCACACTGCTCCTCATACTGTTATACAGTGTAATATTTAGTTTACAACAATTACCATTGTGTAATGTGCTGTTCTGCAGGGTCAGGCCACTAAGACCAGTATTGGCCATTCCCAATATGCAGTAAATCCAGAAAGTATTTTGGAATAAGGATGTAACATAAAAAATGTGCAAAAAGGGAAGCGCTGTGAATATTTTCTGGATGCACTGTAGGTAGCATAAGCAGATGCTTTGTGTTTGCGAGTCAGATGGGGACCCTGTGTGTGTAATATTAAAAATATACTTAATCTCGTTCATCAAAAAAAGATAAAGAAAATAAATAAAAATGAATTAAGCATTGATTAAGTATAATAATGCTTACACAAGTAGGATGTGCTGATGTGCAGAAACAGCTCTGATGCTCACAAGAGGTCACAGGTTCAAATCTTGCAGTAAACAATCATGAGTTCAGGGGAATTCCTGCAAGGAATTGTCCCCAGCATGTGATGGAAAAACTTAAGTTCAAGGTAAATAAAAAACTTTTTGAGGAACTTCTCTTTGCATCTCACACCTGACAGCTGATCGGAAAAGTCCTGGGACACCTTGAAAAATGGGAACACATTTTCTGAAATGAGTGTGATGAGGAAGTGGGTAGAACTATAACAGAATGAAACAGAAAGGAAAGGACTCTGATAACAGCTGGAATGTGAGTTTTTGTGAATTGTGTGAATTCTGAAGGACAGATTATCAGATTATATCTGTTTATTATATTTCACTGAACTGCATAATGGAACAGTATATCCGGCTTCATGCTGTGATATTTGATATTGGAAATATTCAGAGGGTGGGATAATTTAGTGGAAAGGCAAAAGGGTAAAGACCCAGTAAAACACTGCCATCCAATGGTTGAAAATAAAACCACAACTGAATTCAATTGACTGAACAGCAATGATCTCACTAAGCTTTAAGTTACATCAGAGAAATGTATCACCAATTCTCTGTAACATTTGCCATGTTTTTTTTTTATTCACACTAGGGGATACATGAGCATAATTACAGATGTAAGAATACATCATAGCATGTTTTACTGTATTAATCATACTTTGGGATTGTGAACAGCAAACTTGCTTGTGGCATGTATTTGGTTGATGCTGACATTTCAGCTTATCAGTAGAAATATTATACTATACAACACAGCTCTTTGTGCTTTTAAATGAATGAAAATGAATATACTACTTTGTCATAAGGCACATGTTCTGCCATTTCATATTTTTGCTTTTTTAAAGTGGGTGGATTATCTTAATATATATTATAATTTCATTTAAATGATTGTGTAGTAAATTCTGATTTATGGGATGCAGAGCATAATCACATTTTTCAAAAGGTTCAAATCAAATCTTCAAAAAACATAATACTATATTTTCCTCATACCCAATACAATTTATGTAATTTGTCTTACAGCCAGCAGAGAGAGACAAAGTGCTGATGTTAAAATGCAAGAGGAGCTCTTTTCTGTTCAGGTTTAAGAATAAGAGACTTTATTAGTCCCCTGAGGGAAATTTGAGTGCTCACCAGCTTACATGCAACACAGGAGTACGGTAGAATCAAATAGAATAATAAAACAGAAAAACTGTGCCTGCAAGAGTCTGTGTATACAGTATGTATGGACACTAAAAGATGGATGTATGGATGGATGGATAGATGGACATTATACTCACATATACTCATACTTTCTATTCTAGGCATTAAAAAAAGTTCCTTTTTGCAGCTCTAACAGCATCCACTTTTTCCATGGCTGTTGCGGCGTGTCTGGAAATTTCTGACCATTCAGCCAGAACAGCATTTGTGAAGTCAGACACTGATGTTAGATACAGGAACCTGGCTTACAATCGCCATTCTAGTTCATCTCAAAGGTGTTCCATGGGGTTGAGGTCAGGACGCTATACAGGCCACACCACACTCATCCACCATAAATTAATGGACTTTGCTTTGTGCACTGGGCGCAGTCATTCTGACATGGAAAAGGGCTCCAAGCTGTTTCCACAACAAGGTTTCCCTTCACTGGACGTAAGGTGTTTAGGCTAAACCTTGCAGAACACCTCTATAGCATTATTCCTCCCCCACCAAAATGTATGGTTGTTAGCGTGCAATAACACAAGTAACGTTTTCCAGGCATTCACTAAACACAAACCGGTTCATCAAACTGCTAGATAAAGATGAGTGACTCATCACTCCACAGAACATGTTGCCATTGTTCAAATGTGATGTTTGTAACCATGGAAACTTTTGCATGAAGTTTTTTTTTTTCTGATGTTGATGCAAGGAGAAGTTGTTTTATTCGGTTTCTGTTTGGTTCCTAAACACTTCCTCTTTTCAATAATATGACTCACAGTTGATTGTGGAATGCCTAGGAGGGATGGAAATTTCACAATACAAACAACAGTGAAAATGTAAAAGTAAAGAAACAAATTAAATTCATTACACGCATGACTACTTTATAGCCTAAAAGATTAGATCTTGCTATTAGTGGACTTCTCAACTCTTAAATGATCCTATGAACACAGTTGTATATATTATCCATGATGAGACAAACATCTTTATATCATCAACCAGGTTTGCAGAAGCTCCTTGCAAGTTTTTTTCCACTGCACACGTTCAGTCACAAAAGTGGTCCAGTTGTCAAGGTCCACTCATAGACAGCTTCAGAAAGCCCTGGAAGCATCAGTTACAATCATCACCAAACGGTCACAATATAATGCACTGTTACTGGAGGAGAAAGTGGCTCTGCATATGACTCAAACATCATGCCTACAGTGAAGCTTTTTGGTAAGGGGCTGTTTTTCCTCTACACAGAGAGGGTGAATGAAAGCATGTGTCACAGAATTCTTGAGAAAAAATCATGGCACATATTGTGTTACACAGATACTTTCATAAATAGTAAAATAAATAAATAAAAAACAGTCCCTTCTGCAGAAATCACAGCATGCAGATGCTTTTTTTTTTAGAAAGCTCAACGTGTTCTTGTAAATGAACTGTTTCCTGTTTCCTTTCCTATTTACAGAAAGCCTGTAGTTCCATGATATTCTTGAGTCTTCTTGTATGTACTTGTTTAATGTCTGCCCCCCAAACTTCTATAACATTTTGTTTAGGAGACCGTCAGGGCCAATCAAAAAGCTTCCATTTATGTCTCTTCACTTTCACCACGGTGATTTGAGGTTTTGGATCATTGTACCGTTGAAGAAATCATCCTCTTTTCAGCTTGTAGAACTGCCTGATGTTTTTGAAAAGGTGTTTTTTACCTGCCTTTTGACTAAGTTCAACGTTTGTGCAGGTTCTTGACATTCCTATGGGGCTTTTGAATCTCACTAGCACATAAGCAGGTGTCTCTGAGTGTTCTTGCCATCTTTACCGCCTCAGTTCTACTGGACTGCTATTTAACAAACTGCCCTGAAGACGCCACAAACTGAAAATGCATCTGTCTCCTCTGTTTTCTCATAGACAAAGTTCTCAAAGGCTTCCTCTGAATTGTGGGAATTGATTACTTTTCTATTCAGATATTGTTGCTTTAAACAATCACTTAGAGGAGCTCATGGTTGCTGAGTGTTAGTACAAGGTTTGAAGAGTCAGAAAACTTTTAAAGCTTGTAAATTTCATTTTTCTGTTTACAGTTTTCCGGTTAAAGTTGATGGAATGCTTAAGGCCTGATTGGCCTGATCTCCAAAATAGCAACTTTGCAGGAGAAAGAAAAGACCTTCTTCAGTAACATCAAGTCATCCTGGAGCATTTCTATTGGCCCATTCGTCAACTAGCATAATCGACAACAGAATAGCAGTAAATTATGAGCAAGTGAATAAGAAAAAGTCATACCCCATGAAAACGTTTTTATTTTTAACATATTTTAACATAAAGACATTTGATTTTCATTTTATTTCATTTCATTTTCATACTTTTGAGAGCGCCAATATTACTAGTTACCATCTTATTCAGTTCTTGGTAAATCCATTCAGCATATGCAGCCTGTTTCATTAGTAAAGTAACATATAAATCATCCACAGTTATGCTTAAGCTCAGTACAAAATAACTGAGCACAAAACAGACATTTCCCAACTTCATGGTATATACTATATATTTTAAATTTGTGAGCAGCTCCTCCCTTTCTGTTTTGCGTTCCACTGTGGGAGCTCCAAACTAGACTCAAAACTAGATTGGGATGAGGATTTTACTCAACTTTGATACTTTTATCTATAATGAGTACTGCACACTCAAAACCTTGATATTCCCTATTGATACAAAATGTCTTGTCAGCTTAAGCTGGTCAAGCTTATCTTGGTGCAATATTGTACGTATAATGTATGTATAGGGTAAGTTAATGTGTAAATACTACATATCAGTATATTTTTATTTTAATTCTTATTTTTGTTTTTATGCATCTGTTTTACTACTGCGAGAGACTTGCACCTCAGTTTCTCACTCACTCTTACAGTTGAATAATGTGACGTGACAATAACACTTGCTTTAATTGGCCAGCAGAGGGAGACATTTGAGAACAAACAGCAAGCTCAGAATCCAGCAAGTTTCCTCTAAGCATCACAACAGCAAAATCAACCAGAGAGGGCTTTCTTTACCACAGACAGCCTTAATGACATCAACTCTCGGTACTGTCTGGCACTTCTGGATTTGTTGCTTGATGGGATGCTTTGTAGTATTTTGTGTTACCTATACTTTACTAGAATTGCTTAAAATCAGTCTTTCAAACAACCTAAAAATGAAATGAGGAGTGCTTACATTCCATAACTAACAAGTCTGATGGTTGGTTTCTTAAGTTGCCGTTTTAAATGCAACCTTTTTTTTATTCCAACCAATTGTGCCAAGATGTTCATTCTGTTATACAGGTGACTCAACATCCTCCCCTTGGTCCCACCTAAAGCTCAGCATTTCAATTCAGTATGGATGCATCAGAATTACACACTTCAGTTCACAGGGAGAATTGCTATGCAGCAATAGGTTAAAGGATCCTTAGACAACCATTTAAAGTTTCCTAATCATAGAGAAGAACCCTTGTCCATTCATGTGGTTCTTTTAGGTGCCAATACTATAACAATTGCCTTCATTAAAGTACCATTGCAGCACCACTTTAAGAGTGTATGCTGATAGAGGCTAGGTTCCATTGCATTTACGTATGTTATTCAGTACTTAAGTAGTGTTTAGATATGTATTTCTGTATTTCTTTTTTGTGTGAGGCTATGGTTTACATAGCTCTATGAAAAGAATTTGTTATAGCATGACCTATGCTTAATGTGTGCTTTCTTTTGCTTGTCTAAAAATCCCATTTAAAGACCAATAAAGACCAATGAAGATGGTCGTGTTGGAAGTGAAAGAATCAGTCAGATTAACCAAGGAATGTGAACAGGTCTCTGAGTTTATATACATAAAATACATCATATTCAAGTATGCAGATTACAAAACAGGTAGCATATGAGCTTTCCGCTTCTGATTCAGCGAAGGATAAGAGATTGGCACAGGCAGGGCACTTCAAAATCCACTTCAGTACCTGATAGAAAAGTCCTGAAGCCCCACAGTGACGTAGAGATATAGCTGAAATTCCTCTCTGTACTAAAAGAAGAGTCCTGTATTCCATTACAAAACCCAAATGAAAGCTTTCCCTGCCTTGACATAAATGTATGAACAAACTCTAGATAAGAAACAAAATCATATGTACAAAAATATGGGTCCTGCCCTGTTTCTCTCAGAAGCTCATGTCACTCAACACTCAAATAACTTATTGCTTCAGGAAATCTCTCCCCTTCTTAAATACTGCTATAATTTATAAAAGTCCATGTCATTGTCGTATGTACAGCTGCTGTCCCAGAACAGGGTTAGCATCGACTATAAGAAAGTACAGTCTTTTACATGTGCCTCTTCATGTGCAGGGCAAGGTGGTCCGAGCGGGAGAAGGCTCTCTCACACAATTGGCACTGAAAGGGCCTATGGCCAGTGTGTTTCCTGTAGTGGCGTGTCAGTTCATCTGATCTGGCAAACTTCCACCCGCAGCCCTCCCAGTTACAGTGGTAGGGTTTTTCACCTGTTGACAGCAATAAGGAGGAAGGTTAGTTTCAGTAATATCCAGAAGGTACAGAAAAACTAGTTCTGTATGATCACCCAACCCCAGGTTAATTGAAATTTAATCATTTTTTAGTTGAGAAGTTTTTAATAGTACCAACATTATTTTCAGGGTATGCCAAAATATGAACTAAACAACACACTGCATCAAAAGAGACATTTTCAAAATATTGTGGGTTCATGGTTACATGTCCAAAATAGGCTCTGTAATGTTGATTCTGAGATTAAGTTTCTGATTGTGTTGTGCATTTAAATTTTGTTGTGCTTTGTTAGATTTATACATAATTTCTTTGTAATTGAATTTCTACCAAAAAAAAAACCCGTTTTTAAAATGTTTTTAAATGTTTCTTCCATATATAAACATAAATAAACCCATATTTCAGCATTTCCTCAGCTCAGTCCCAGTAAGTGCATTGTCTCTTACCGGTGTGTGTGCGCATGTGCGCTTTCAGGTGGGAGCTCTTGGTGTAGGTCTTCCCGCAGCCCGCAAACTCGCAGCTGTGCGTGGCTGCGCGCTTCCGCGTCCACGTGCGTCTCCCGCGCCTGGGTCTGCTCTGGTCGTCCGCGCGCAGCAGGTCCAGTAGCGGTGAGGAAGGAGGGGTCAGCACGTTCAAGCCCGGGTGCTGGTGCTGCTGGTGCGACTGGTGCTGCTGCTGGTGCTGCTGCTGGTGCTGCTGGTGCGCGTACGCGGCGTAGTGTCCAGGATAGTGCTGCGGGTATTGAGACGCGTATGGCTGCGCGTTCACGTACGACGGCTGGTGATGCTGCTGCTGCTGCTGGTGATGATGGTGATGCTGCTGCTGCTGAAGGTCCCGGGACAGATGTTGCACGTGCTGGGCGAAGGCGTGCGCGTGTTGCTCGTGCGCAATCCCGACCCCCATGGATAAGCCCGCGTGCGCTTTTGCGTTTGCGTAAAACTGTCCCGGGTAGTCGGCGGTCATCATGCACGGCCGCTCGCTCTGCTCCGTTTTCAGCCCGTAGCTCAGGGCGGGGTGCGCGGGCACGCGGTGGCTCCCGAGGTCGGTGTAGTCCACAGCTCGGTAGGGCGCGTCCGGCGGGGAGAGCAGCTCGGCCACCAGCGGGCCGTGCGCGTCCTGCCCGCAGCTGTCCGGAGACTCGGGCAGGGTGTAGGGGGCGGAGGGAGGCGGGCCCGGGGGCTCACCGGACAGAGAGTTGGACAGAATGAACTCCAGATCAAGAAACTTGGCGAGATCGTCCTCGTCTTTGGACTCCACGATGCTGAATTCCAGCTCGATAAGAGGCTTTGAGGTGTCCTCTGAGCCAGCCGGTGACCAGTCCTGAGGAGAGACACGGACACGAGTGAGCCAGGCTGACAGGGCTTAAAGAGCTGACTTGAAACCTGTTACTACCAAAGTGTCTACAAACTTTTTTTTATTAAATAAATATTTTTTTTATGCTTTAAAGCCTTTATTTCACTTTACAGTTACTTTAAACTTTCTTTGAGGATGCAGGAAAGGGGTTTGAAAAAGAATTAAAATATCATAAAGGTTCTTCTGAGAAAGCATAAACAGAATTTAGCAACTTTTTAAACGAAGACAGTTTGTAGATACTTTAAAAAAATTGCACATCATTTTATTTATTTTTCCCTGAAACTCTCAAGCATTTCTCTGCCTTGATCTCAAAAAGATGAACTGACATTTCTGCATAAGAGTCTCCTTACAGCATCCCACCAGATCTTTAGACCGTTTTTTGGAGGACATCACTTACCTGCATTGTGTTTTAGTCCTTAACAGATATTTCCAATGGAATCAATTTTATAAAATTCAGCTACATTTCTAAAAGTTCCTAAAATGCATTTTCTTTGAACTGAAACAGTCTGAGAACGAAATGAAGCTGTACTTACTCGCACTATTTCAGCGTGTTTCTGCTCCAGGGTCTGGAAGTCGGAGAAGGTGTTGATGGACGGCAGAAGCGCGTCCACTAACGCCATGTTTCAGAGCTGGAAGAATAAAAACCTTTCGGAGGAAAGAAACCCAAGGGTTTGGGAAGGTTGTCCACGTTATTTTTGCCTGGTCATACGGGATAAGGGAGCTGGGCAGGACACTGAAGGCTCCTGTTTTGGCTGCCCTTTATATGGCGGGTTTGGAGGGCGTGTTTTGTGTGGGCGGGGCCTCGAGTGGCAGGATGGTCTCACTTGGCAGAGGTGAAGGTTTTGTGCTGTCACGCTTCCGCACGATAATGTGAACAGATAAGGTTGCTGTTACATTTCTCTGGGGTTTTTCTTTCGATTCGGACTGTTTTAGTGCGTTTGACTTCATTCACGGAACACTGTGTACGATCTCCCCTTTGCTCTCTAAACATCTCAGTCCTTCATGGCAGGGAGCTGTTGCACATAATCCCTGCAGATATTTCAGGAGTGTGTGAATCACCTGATTCAGATAGGGTGACTGGGAGTGCCATTGAAGAAAACCTTTTCTTTATGACATGGTGCATTAAATTATCACTGGAAGAAAAGTGCATTGTGGCCATGGAGTTATGCTCAAATGTGGCATTCAAGTGGTGATTAATTACTATTAAGGGGCCCAAAGTTTGCTAAGAAAACCTTCCCCACAGCATTAAACCACATGCACCAGCATACACCACTGACACCAGGCAGGTTGGTGGCGGAAAAATCGGACCCTACCATCTGTGTGCCTCAGACTCATCCTAACAGCCTATGTTTCTCCAGTTTTCAATTGTCCAGTTTTGGTGAACCAGTGTCTATTGCAGCCTCAGCTTTCTGTTCTTGCCTGATAGAAGAGGAACCTGATGCGCACTGGATGTTGTTTTTTTATTGCTCCATTCTGAAAACTGGAAATCCCAGGAGTTCAGCAGTAACTCAAGAATACTCAACCCAGCTCTCTCTCTCTCTCTCTCTCTCTCTCTCTCTCTCTCTCTCTCTCTCTCTCACACACACACACACACACACACACACACAAATAGCAAGAAATCCTTTCTGTCTTTTTTGTTCTGTAATGACATAACAAGGATTTCTAATCAATTAATTTACACACACACACACACACACACACACACACACACACACACACACACACACACACACACTTTTATTTTAATAAATAAACCAGATGAACTGATCAAAGCAGAAGTCAGACTAAATAAATAAGTGTGACATCGAAACCCCGACCGCAGTGCTGTGTACTGAACAAACAGGGGAATAAATTCACATTTGGAGTTTCGGCCTGGAACAGCAATGTCTTTATAGATGAGCTCTGATCCTCAGAGATCAGATCTGGAAATCCAACAAGGTTTTACATTAATTTGTTCGGATCGAATTCACAACCGATTAACATGCGAATAAGCAGCTGCGAAGTCTCAGAACCATCGAAACAGCACCATTTCTTGAAATACATTTAATGACTCTTACTAATAAATCTCTGTTTTGCTCATTATGAAGAAAATAAACATTCTAGAATGAAACACAGAATATATCTATCTATATATAATAAATGTTATATATGTATATATATAAAATGTGTATATATATATATATATATATATATATATATATATATATATATATATATATATATATATATATATATATATATATATATATATGAGTCTATTGTGATGTTATTGGATTTGGTGTCCTGTAATGTCTTCACGTCCTGTCATACTGGACATCTTCTAAAAATGTCTTTAAGATGTCCAGCACGTTATTTGCCTACTGACCGTCTGGAATATGTAGGTTTTTCTGCACATGCACTTGTGGAAATGGCTATAATTTCCTGAAGGAAAACCACACTTCCTTCTTGTCGAGTGATGCTGAAATTGTCTGAACTCGCTGCATGATTCCTCAGAGACTCACAGCACGAAGAGATCCTGAAGCAGAGCTTCTCCAGCAGCACAGGAAAGAATGACTCGGGCTGTTCATGGCTGTGAGCGCTGCTCCATTCCTCTAAATGCAGCCTGATTCACAACATTTTAGGGTGTCAGTTCAATATAGCCGATGTCTCCCTTAAACCATGCATTAAAGGTCTAACCATTATAGGTCACCTGATTTCAGTTATTGTTGAAAATGACTGCAACTCCCAGCTTTGTTTATGGAGAAGAAATGTTTCAATGATTTTTTGTTTGTAGGGTATTTGTTGGATACATTTAAGAGAAGTTTCCATTTTCTCTGTTTTGAGCTTTTTATTACATTATTCATAATGTTATTAATCAGATTCATTAATTCGGGAGGTTTACCTCAATGTTTAACCTCCAAAACATCTTATTTCCTGCTGTAGTGTAAAATGCAATGATAAAATTTTAATAATCTTAACTGTTTTAGACATATTTTAAGTGTTTAATATTTTTTCCATCACTTCAAAAGTGTGCCTAAATTCTAACAAATATATTTTCTGGACCAATAAAAATTCTTCAACATTTACTGGAATAAATTGTTACATTGAATTTCTCTTTCCCATATAAAGATGCCGTTTTGGAGATGCAAGGTTTGTGCATGACACCAGTGAAATCAAAGATGTACATGCACACATCGGAAGGAATTTCTGTGAATGTAAAAAGGCATCCACAGTTTTCAGCTGGCACCATTTTCCTTTCAGTTTCCCATCTTTCAGTTAAAATCAGTTAGGTCTGATTACAAGAACTCTAATATCATTATAACTAGTGGGTCTAAGTCCAGTCCTGTGGACTCTCTAATATTTATATGTATTCTGTGCCCTCCGTGATGATCCAGCTCATCAGCTTATTTCCAAACCCTTTCTTAGCTGGATCAGGTATTTTGGGCCAGAGAACCTGCATGCACTGCATTTTTATATTTATGTATTTAAAAACATACCCATGGGTTTGTGTCTTATAAACTCACTGAGATTAATTCAGGTTAAGTATTTCATAATTATAATCACAATAAATAATAATAATCACAATAAATAATAATAATAATCACAATAAATAATAATAATAATCACAATAAATAATAATAATAATAAAATTGCATGACAATACCAGTGTTCATTAAATAACAATCATATTGTTTTATGGCTTACTAATCATTTTAGCATAAGACAAAATAAAAATACACCAAACAATGACTGCATTTTAGAGGTAAAACCACTCCCTATGTGCAGAGTTTCCTCTAGGTCTGTTTATGGACATATAAGGGATCCTAAGTCACATTCTAAGTGAGGTCCCCACATATTCTTCACTCTAAGCAAAATGAGTTCCATACTGAAAAGGGGTTCTTTGAGTTCTTTAATAAGTTCTGTACAAAAACAAATACAAGATGTTTTCCACCAATCCAGGAAATGTTTAAGCACCCAAATGATCATTTTAAAGTGTCATTGTTAAAAATATGTAGAACCATTTACTTTACTAAAGACCTTCAAAGAAACCATTTCATCCAAAAGTTGAGTCATATGATGTTGTATTTAACATTGTGTCAATTTCTAAATGCCTAAAAAATACTTTTCAGAAGCAAATCTGTCATTTATCTCTTATTTATAATATAATAAATATGGTCAATATTGTGATTCACACAAACAATGCTACAAAATAGCAAACTAAACAAGGCCTTCTAGGGCTTACACATATAGGGACACTCAGCAGATGCTTATACTACAGTTCAGACATCCATCTCCCAGTTTACAAGGGAGTAAAGCTGGACCCTCAGTACATGTGCTGCTGGGCTCGAGCTCTCCCCTGAGAGAAAAGGAAACAGTCTCTAAGATTCCAAACACAATTATGGAGATTAGAGGCCAGCAGACAGAGCATCTTCTTCCTGGAGATGGTCAGTACAGAGTTGTCGGTTTACACAGTCAGAATCGCTCTGATAAATGATTTCAGTAATGAGTGTCCAGCTATGGACGTGGTGATGAATATGATAGCCAGTAAATAACTGGATGATGGGTTATAGTCCACTGTCTGACGCTGGGTCGAAAGCTAACAGGAACAGGAAAAGCTGCTCATGTGCTATGAAAAATATTATATTTTTATTATGTATATATTATTATTTATGTATGTCTTTTTCATTCCTACATATTTCAGTGATTTTATAGCTACATATTTCTATTTCTGTAACCTTTTAATCATATATTCTTTTTATTGTGATTGGACAGTTATCAAAGGATTTCAATGCTAATTGTCCAATGTAAACCTGTGACCAGTTTTGACCTGTGACCTTTGATGTTATGATTATGATCATGATTATTCTACTACTACTACTACTACTACTACTACTACTACTAGTAGTATGTAGTAGCACATATTACTACTACACCTTATACAATGTGAAATCAGCCATATTAACAATGTGTTATTTTATATTTTAATAACAGTTTCACATATTTCACATTAGGGTCTATAACCCTTTACTCCTCTCCTTATCCCCTTTTTCTGTTTAGGATTGCAGTGGGTCAAGCCCATATCTGTACTGGTCACAAGCCTGGAATGTTTGCAAATTAACTCTATATTATCAATAACTTTTATTTCAAACTTTAGGATAGTGGTATCAATAAGTTGAGGCTAAAACACAAATGCATATTAAACATAATTGTGGAACATAACTTCTTAATCAGTGGTACTAAACTGCATGTCCTTTTCAGTGAGCTTGCTGTTGATAAAACTTGCTTCACATCAACAAAGAGGCTTGTTGTTAGTTCTGCAGTCAAAGAGCATAATGATGAAGGAATGGATGCGATTGTGAGAAGGAACAGAAGATGCACACTCCACCCTGACGTGCTTGCATGCTTGTAGCTCCTGAAAGGTATGTGAGTTTGGCTAAATGTGTATACGTGTGCGATAGCAAGTGTTTATAGCACTTTGTTTATGGGCAAATCATGTGTGTGTGTGTGTGTGTGTGTGTGTGTGTGTGTGTGTGTGTTTGTGTGTGTGTGTGTGTGTGTTTGTGTATGTAGTGTAAGTTACATTACTGCATCACATCCACAGTTACTGACATTTCCTCATCATACAGCACAATTACAATAATGTACAATTTGTACTGAGCAAACGTGCTAAAAATAGAAGAAAATGAGATGAACAATGTAAAACGTTGTAACTTAAAATAATAAAGTTGTCCTAACACATTCTTGAAGTAAATGGGCTGCAGCTATAAATATTGTGTAGGATGTTTAATCTGTGTTCCTCCCAAACAAATTGTTTACTGTTTATTCCCATCTGCAGTTTATCATACATGGGAAGGCTTTCCCTTTCTTAGACTGACTTTCGAGGACTGCGGTTGATGGCATTTGAACTTAAAATCATCTGTTTCTTGACAAGCAGACAGTTGCACCACTCTAGCAACGTGAAGCCTGTTTCCAAGAAAGAACTGAAAGGTGAATGTAATTCCACAGCTCCGGTCTGTTGATGTTGATGTGACGGATGAAGTTCCAACCTGCAGATGGAAATGAACAGTAAACATATTGAGGGGAGGAACACAGACTAAACATATCACAAAATGTTTAAGGAATTTCACCTGGAATATAAAATGTATTACATTTGTTCCTTTTAAAAACTCTGTGATCAGTTAAACTGTGTCATTTTAATTTGGTCTTTATTTTTTACAGGGAAGTTGTTTATCTGAAGAGCAAACGTTACAATAGATACAAATAAACATTATTCTGTAAATGCCAAAGCTCTTCTTAAGGACAGCCAGTGTTTGCAGTTCCCACCCAACACATTGTTTATCTAATCAGTCCTTCATTAAAGTAAATTAGGTGATCTGCTAGAGGAACTGAACTAATCCATAGTCTCTGACATCAACTAGAAGAATGATATTCCCACTGCTTAAGGCTGAACTCTTTCTATGTGATATGTCAGTGTCAGTCTTTGTACAGATGGCCTTACATTTTCCTGAAGCTCCCTCTGATACAATAAAGATTTCATAGTGGTTTCTGTGATGAAGTGCTCTCCAGGCCCTGCTGCAGCAAAACAACCCCAAACCATGAAACTTTCACGTCTATGCTTCACTGTAAGTGAGGTTTTGTGCTCAAATGCTGTGTTTGATTTGCACCAAACATTACTTCTGTTAGTGTGCACAAATAATTTAACTTTGAGTTATTCCAGAAGTCCTTCGTGGTCTTTGTTTAGGTGTTCTCTGGCAAACTTTGGATTTGCATTGATGTTTTTTTTTCTTTTCTGTTTTTTTTAAAGCAAGGGTTTCCTCCGTGTTCAACTCCATCCAATCATTTGCAAGTAATGTGGTGCACATTTTAAGTAATAAGTAAATTGTATCACTTCAGTCTCTCAATTGTGAAAATAAAGATCAAGTGTTTATGTGTCTAAATATATTACAAAAGCCAAAGGTGTTTAAGAGGTGCTCTAATTTTGGCGTGTCCACTAGATGTTTGAATTTAAAATCATGGTTGTCACTGATGGCCTTAAATATAGTTGATGAGGGGTCACCAACCATGCTCCTGGAGAGTTACCTTCCTGCAGACTTTAGATTCAAACCTAATCCACCCCCACATGATCCAACTAATTACTGCCTTCAGAGGTTCTTGATTGGCTGAGTGGACTGAATGGATGAGTTGAAACCTGCAGGAAAGTAGCTCTCCAGGAGCAGGGTGGGTGACCCCTGTAATGGATGAATCAACCAGCTCTGTTGATCTGTTGATCAGCACTGTTCAATCACTAAAATGTACTTTTTGCCTTTAATTCACCTGCAAAGTATTGAAATATTCTTAATGCGTCATTGTCTCTGAACAACATTCCTCCGTGTCTTGGTGTCCCCGTTAACAATGTAAAAGTTTTGGCATCTGGCCATGGATGAGTAAGCTGTGTGTGTATCTGTCACATGCAATTATTCATTCCTTTCTACTGATTTATAAACCACAAAGGGTTTGGTCACATCAGAAAGTAAAATGAATCGTATTACCAAATGTCTTTTTTACAGTATGGTTAACAGCTACTCCAGATTGGTTTTGGTATTGGTAGATTGGCATATTGTGGTTAGAATTTTGTGGCCAAGGGGCATCAAGCAAGCTTAGGTTGTTGGACCATGGTGTAGTATATGTTTGAGAGTAGTAGACAATTGTAGACCAATAGTGGTGGTGAGAAGGCAGGGCTTAAACAGATGTGTTTAAAGATCCCAACACACAAGGTATGGCGACTATAGAAACCCCCCAACATTCCGTGCAATTTAGAACCCCTATACCCCAAATAGAGGAAGAAGAGGACATATGGCAACCCTAACTATATATCCATAAGTCTGCGGATGCCCGTTCAAAGGAGCACACACTGCATGTACGTTTTCCTCATTGATATACACTGACAGTAGAAACTCATGATCTGGAGCAGCCACACACGTGCCTGACCACATCCAGTGTTAAGCCCTTGCCATGTGTATTATATGCATTTTTCTATTCATTAATCATTTTACACATTATTTTATCACCAGGCTGTTTTTAGTTTTGCTTGCAAAGTAATGTGACTGGGATAGTTCAGTGACCCCAACGTAGATGTCATTTAAGCTTCCTAAATGGCCCCGTCCAAGTGCAATGGCGAAAACTCTTTCATAGGGCGCCTGTTCAGCCATTCATCACAACAATGGAATGTCTGTATACAAGTGGTCATTAATTTTCCAGCACCTTGTCCACCTTGACTAATCTGTGTCTGGGTAAATATTTGTGCCTGGCTCTCGTACCACCAGCGAAGGCCTGATCAGGTTAGCCTAGCAAGAACCCTTGTTATAAGAGGATGAGCCCTTTCACTTCCACTGGTCCATGTCACAGCTAGAGCACTGTGAACACCAAAGCAGTTACCTCAAGACGACAGAGCAGTTGGGGCACCAGTGAGTCTAAGGTAGATTTATAGCAGTGCCCAGTTAGTGATATACAGATACTTACACTTATCAGTGGGAAACTCACAATATTTACAGCAAATCCTATTGCACAGTTATTCATAACATTAATGTAAAACATGTCAAATCATTTCTGTGGACTGAGCAAACTTTGCGTGCCTTAAAGAGTCCATATCAGAGACCTAGATTGTTAAAAATACTTTTCATACATAACTAAAATTTGTTTTACCTGGAATCTTTGCTTAAGCCCTCTAGTTCAGAGATATTCAGGTTTCTGTGATGTTTAGATCAGGTGATGACCAATCTGAAAGCCTCAGGTTGTGTCTCTTCATGGTGGTTTGCATTTCACATCATTATTCTGTTATAGAAGAAGAATACACGATTTTCTGGTATTTGTTCCTGGTAGTTTTATGGTGTCAAATATATGGTCTCAAATATAATTTCATGCAGGTTCTTAGCCATCTTACAGGGGTTTTAATTTGCATTTGTTATCAGAATACAGCTGATCTTACAGATCTGATCTTGATCTGAAATGACATTTCTCAATAACTGCAGAAACTGGAAGCTGAAATAGTTTCACTCTCTTCTTAAAGTCTCCCCCTGCCATGTCAGCATGGCATACTTTTGTTTTTAGATCTGATATCAGACATCTGATATTCTTCAGAGATGTTGAGCTGTTAAGACTAATAAGTTTATATTAAATAAGCCTTACTCTCTAAAAGTACACTGTCTTGGTCAATAAGTATATTTACACTTGTAAAAACACGATACACTGCCATAATGTCCCTGCACTTCTTTCAGAAAATGTTTTTTTCTTGTTCACATTGGAGCATAAATTGGATTAAAAAGCTAAATCTGATATTATTTCACCCAGAAATGCTCAACTCAACTGGACATCATGGTTGATGCTGAAAGAAAAACAACTACTAATGTTTGCTTCCAGCTGCAAATGAACGTTTTGGGTGAAAATGCACCAAATGGTTCAAAGCAAAAAACAACAATGTGGACAGCTAAACACATTTCTTTGGGACAAGAACACTAAGAGAGTTTTCACATTTGTAATGAATATCAAGTGTGCACCCAGGACTGATTCTGGGCTCATTTGGGAGAGGGGTTCATTTGCACTGGCAAGCTTTGACACAGAAGAATTCTGTTCAAATTGTGGATTGATTGCAAAATTATCCCTTTTCTTTGCAGATTTTTGTAAAATTATAAGGCCTAGATTCCTCCGTTCATCACTTTCATTATTTTCCTTGGATATAAACACAAAGCATACAAAATACAAATACTTAAACAGAAAAGCTCAAGAACAAAGCTCAGGATCACCTGCAAGCAAGGAGCTGCTCTCCGACAACAAGATCTTTAGCTATGCACGCAATAAAGGGAAGCAGTCACGTGAGCTCTTGAGTTTGGAAAAAACACTAGTTGCCCCAAATGTCTCTAACATCAGCTATGAGGCACCAGCTTTGACAAACATCTCAGCGAGTGATGAGTGTGCTCTCTGAAACCTCTAGTCACAGGTGGCTGTTATATCACCAAGGATCAAACCTGTGTTCTCCCAATGATACAACCAACCAGCTGTGCCACCCAGGAGCCTGTTTTTTTGTTTTTGGTTTTCTCAATTTTCCCCTTTTCACTTTTTTTTCCATGACAGTGAGAAATGAATAACTTACTACATAATGGAAAGTAAAAAAAAATCAAGGGTGTTCCCTGATTTTGCACTGTATAGAAATGATGTGTGCACAGACATCCCGTGGCCTTTAGTACCTTATGATGGCATCCTGTTGCATAGTAGATGCAGTGGTTCCTCAGTAATAGCTCCTGGCTGTGTGCTCTGTGTGGCAACCGCTGTTGATGACCCCCTCCCCCTCCAGCCACCCTCTGTTTGTCTTCCTGTTCTACTGGCTTTTCACTCAGGCACTTCGAAAAATCTATTACAGTCTAATCTACAGGCTCCAGAACAGTAATTATCCAACATCTGAGCAGCAGCAGGGGAAATCCATTGCTGTCTCATACAAATTTGCTTCCTTGCATGATGTGAAAAAGCAACACAGATACTGCACCTTCGTGAATTTATCAAAGTAGAAAGAACAAGAGGCCGGAACAGTCAGTGCTGGATGACCATGGGAAAAGAAAACCAAAAACACAAGGAGCTAGAATTGCAATTGGGAGTTTGTCCCTTCCTGTAGAGGAAAACCCCGATTAGGTTAATTCGTCAAGAAATTGCTAAAAATCCTGGAAGCCGTAATAGCAAGATTAAGGGTTTTTGGCCAGTAAGACACCTTTTGCATTCCTGGAAGTAGTATCTGGGAGGTTTTATGAACATTATTAAATATGTTCTAATGTGCTGTGGCTCTCAAAATAAACAAAAGTGCTAAACAGGCTAATTTTTTTTGTTTCCATCTTTCTGAAACATAAAAAAATAAAGATTAACAAACACATTTGATGGTACACTCAGTATTTACTAAGTTTCAAGTTATTTCTTGTCTGTATTTTGTTTTCATTTACCTGAGTATGGGTCATGGCTATTCTCTGGTGCTTGCCCTCACCTGTCCCAGAGCAGCTTGTGACTACCACACGTCTTGGGGTTAAAAGTGCACAGGGGAAACAAGTCCATGTCCTGAATCCTGCCACACAAAAGCAGTGTACCTGGAGAAAGCAATTATTTGCACACCTATCTATTTTCTGCTTTTCTATATTGTTCTGCCAAATGAGTGAAGTTCTCTAGAGCCCCCACTGTGAACTTCAATAAGGTCTTTAAAGCCAGCACATTCCTGAGCAGTCTAGATATTATTTACCAGTGCCTGTTTTGTGATTTAATGACTTAGCAGCTTGAAAAAAAAATCTTTATTAAGTTTTTTTTTATAAACTATAATCTTTATAAGTTTTGATGAGTTGAGCCTATGATATATAACGTGTTCTTTTACAGTTTAGAAGGGGAGACTGGACTGTCACCAGTCTTATCTCTGCAAATACAGGCTCAGAGTACTCCTTTCTTTGCTTCAAACATCTATCAAAAAAAAAAAAACAACACATACAATAAAAAAATGTTTTGACACAGCATATCAGACCATGTCTAAACATTTAAGTTATTCAAAATTATTGCATTTATAGACTAAAGTAAGTCACATTCAGATACTTAAGGACATACTTTAGAAGATCTTAAAGCATTTCAGGTCACCAAACTCTTTCTTTAACCAACTAACTTAAATGATTATATCGACATTATTTTTGACATACTGTTAAAAGCCTACATTAATAGTGAAATTGTAATGGTCACAATGTTCTAATATTAGAAGTACAATGCAAAAGCAAAAGCCTGTGATAGTGAAATTGCATTATGAAAAGAAATAGATATATAAAATATATAAAATAATGACACGAACCACAAGTTTGTAGTTGTATACCTAGATATGCACATACAGCATATAACTGGTTTGTAACAGTGGAATTACAGCACAAGAAGCAGGTGAGCCAGGTGTGCAGACTAACTTTACAAATAGTACAAATTTCTAATAGTGTAATTATGTTACAGGTAGTGCAAGTTCGTCATGAGCATTTTGATAAAAATGGCACAGATTTGTATCAGTGGAATTATGATACAGGTAGAATAAGTAATAATAGATTTTTTAATTGTTTAAAAGTATGAAAAAGTACTACTTGCTCTAGTAGAATACTGTAAGATGAAACCTACAGTATAATTATATAAGTTACAAGTAGTTTGTAATACTGACCTACAGATTTACTATAGAAGAAGCACACTTGTAACAGTAGCATTACATTACACAATATCTGTGGAGTACTAGAGGTGTCAGAACAGAGATTTGCTTCTTCTATGTTACGTTTAAAATCTCTTGCAACACAAAACACGATGCAGGTGATTACCTCCACTTGATGGTGAATTTGTTGACATCTCAGAGCACTTGACAACTGAAAGCAGAAACCTACCTGAAAGAAAAACGACAGAAACTAAACCATTATTTCTTAAACAGCTGCAGGTGACCGAAATCTGTTTTCAGACTCTCTAAAGCAAGACGGGGCAATGTCAGCATGCCCATATAGTTCACTGAGAATGAAAGAGTAAACAAGTAAGCAGCTTGCAAGCTCTGGTTACTTACTGTGCACTTGAATGGTCACCTTGTTGTTTCTGGTCTTCTGCTATGAAAGACCTGAAGCAGTTCTGCACAATTCAACATACAAGCTCTCTGCCCTCTCCCCCTCAAATGCTGACTTCTACGGATTGGAACGCGAGGAAAACTGTTAAGTGTTTTCTCACCTGTCCAGATAATGTCTATAACCTTTTGGAGACCTGATCTTTAACACTGTCAATTGCGTTACTCTGCTCATTCATAAACTGGCATGAAAGGCAGAAACTAGATTAAATGGAGCAAGACCAACAATAAACCCAAACCCCTTGCATTCAGCACATTTAATAGCTTCTGATTAACCTGCATGGTATGAAAGGTGATGTTTTGTTCACATGGAAAAGTGAATGGGATAAATATTTTTATGCGGTATGAAATGAGATACTCATTAACCGTTTCACTGCCCGAGAACCTTCAAGGTAGACGTAGATGACTCCTTTGGTGGTAAGATGAGGTTTTGTATCAAATAACTAAAGCATGGCATCAACGCCTGTGATGTTTGTGCCCAAGATGGACCCGATTGGGAGTTTTAGAGCATGTATGAAATAGAACCCCTATTGTGAAAAAACATGACTAGAGTTTCCCTCACAATGTGGAAGGCACAATCCCAGTAAGCTGACCTAACTGGGGCAGTTTTGTAGGTTTGTATGGTTATCATTTGGTACCCTGGAGGTTTGTAGACAAACTGAAAGAAAAACAAAACATGCTTCAAAATGCTCTTTAATGCTGATGTCTGAAATGGTTTCAAGTTCTTTCCAGCTGATCACCAGTTATTGCCATTTAAACGGTAATAAACATCACATCCTTTAACTAACGCTGGACCTATTGTGGCCAAAATAGCTCTCCAAAGAATGAATGCAGTGAGTTTCAATTACCTCTTCATTGTGGTCATTTATGTGTCAGATCATTCATATAGGCCTGTTTGTAAAGCAGAACAATGCAATCTAGAAGTTGAGCAGAACTAACAGGTCAGCTGGTGCTAATATAACAGCAGACTTCAGACAGACTGTTACGCCACAAACATGTTAGCAGAACCAGCTTTGCTGGAGCTGTTACCTGTTATTGTATCAGTTCCTAGCAGTAATAAATCAATCTAGTTCCAACAGACTCTGTTCCTCACTTTCTGCAGTCTTGCATCTTTAGAGTAGCTGATAATGAACACAACACCCCACTGTGACCTTAATAAGATTTAAGAATATATTAATCAGACTTATCAGGCTAATTAAGTAGAACTAATTCACCCATTTTCAGGCTGATAAGAGCACAGCCATTCCCACATTCTCCCTCAAATATTAGAGGCAAATACTTGCCTTGGGATTTTCACACTTTAGCTTAATTGAGCAGAGGGAAAGTCTAACATGCAAACAACAACAAGGACGAATGACCATGACATATCTAAATGGACCCTGCTCATTGGAGGCTATTAGCTTGAGGGGCAGCTGACCAGCACAAAACTAACTGACCACTAAAGCATCAAAATCATTATACAACAGTCTGAAAATTAGAAAACAAGTTTTCCTTTCGAGGGGAAAATGTCATTTAATATTAACACAGAAGGTATTTTCACGCTAGAAAATTAAACTGATACTTGGAAACTCCAGCAGACACTGGGCGGGTCTGCAGGTCTGTTGCTCCACATTTGCCCATTTTAATATTTTGCTTATCTCATACAAATGCTCTCTCTCCATTACTACGCTTTACCACAATGTTGGATACAAACACACAGCTGAGAAGCCCTGGCTCTGGTGACAAGTGTAGTTATTTGAGCTGTAATGTTTCTGAGCTAAACAGGTGGAGCAGGTTGTGGCAGTAGCTGTCAACACTGGAGCCTTTTAGTTGCTAATAACCCCGAGAGATGTATGTTTTAAGTATGTTTTACCAAGTCAAACTCTCTTAAAATATTATGAGGGGTGTTTGAGAGATTTGCACAATTTATAGGAATGTTTACACATGGTGCCGCATTGGGGAAACATGGTAGACTAGGGTTTATTTAATATATCAGCAATGAGAGTCTGCCAGACGAGTGTATTGCAGTAGATTATCTGCAGTTATTCAAACTGGAACTCTGTTAATTCTCAACAGGGTTAGGATTAGGACCAAGGTTAGATTTAGGACCAGCATGAGTGTTTAATTTTAGGATTGAGGTTAAGGTTTGGGTAAGGATAAGGACCAAGATTTATGGTAGGTTTATGTTTTGGGTTGTGATTAAAGTTCGGTTATTATAAAAAGGTTATTATTTATTTAGGGCCAGGATGAGGATTTGGGTTATGTTTAGTTTTGATGTGAAGGTTAGGGAAAGAGACCAGGTTTAGAATAAGGTTTAGCCTTTGGGTTGAACTAAAAGCTGGGGTTAGAGTAAGGGTGAGGTTTAGGATAAGGGTGATGGTTGGGTTGAGGTTAGGGGTAGGAAATAGGGTAAAGCTCAGTTTAGGCGTCTGTAGTGAATCTATGGCTGATCATGAACAGACCAACACAGTGGCTTTGAAACCCCATCACAAGGCTGGTTTTCCGGTGCTGTAAGTGCAGAGTGTCGCAGACACACCAACAAACAAACATAAATGCGTCGTACATGGATTATTGTGTTACTCACACGCTACGGTGAAGTTCTGCGGCAGAGTCTAAAAACCACACGTTACATATCTCATCTCATGCATTTTACAGAGATGCTAATGCTGAGTGGCTCATAGTAAGTATGAGATTGTAATCTGTTCTCTACCCCGACTCCACCCCCTTCACCCAATGATACTTTCTGCTTCTGAAACCACAAAAGCTGCTTTTGTGTGTTGAGTGTGATGGGGCAATTCCTGGCTTTTCAACCACAACACACCCACTCTTTCTCTATTGGGGAGACCCTTCTGCCCCTGTATTTCTGCTATTATGTTGTTATTGTGAGTCTCTCTGAACTTCTCTAGCTTTATTGAGGTTGAGGTTGAGGTTGAGGTTGAGGTTGAGGTTGAGGTTGGTTTGGTCAGTGGTATCTAGACAGGCGTCAGGGAGAGCATCCGCATTTGAAGTCAGTGCAGAGAGAACAGGAAAAGGCTGCAGTGCAGAGAGGGAACTCCCTGGAAACTCAGCATTGCTGGACCTTCTATCCACAAAAAAGATGGACACAAAACACACATACACACACACACACACACACACACACACACACACACACACACACACACACACACACACACACAGAGAGAGAGAGAGAGAGAGAGAGAGAGAGAGAGAGAGAGAGAGAGAGAGAGAGAGAGAGTGGTCTCAGGATATTCGGAAAGTTAACCACTTACTGAATTAGAACTAGGACTAGGTTTATGGACAGGGTTAAGGGTTAGGTTTAGGATTAAGGTAAGGAGGGTTAGAGAGAGACAAAGGGAATAAAATATGGGGTGAGGGAGAGAGAGAGAGAGAGATAGAGAGAGAGAGAGAGAGAGAGAGAGAGAGAGAGAGAGATGTGTTTTGCATTATAAGGCTGAAAGAACACATTACATGTTTTGACACAAATAAACTCATTTATTGAGTTGAAAGCAGATTATAATCTTACAAACACACAACAGCTGTTAAACACCCTCAATATATTCATTTGATCTAATCTGCTGATCTCTGACTCAAACACTCACTGTATACTTAGAGCTTTAACATTAGATCTCGGCCAGGTTTACAGTTAACTCGTTTTGTTGAATTGTTATCTAATGGTTTTTGGTGTGTTTGAGCCTTAGGTCGACAGTTCTGAACTTCCTCAGACAACAACGTAATAAATACCTTAAGCCGTTGATGGTACTTTCTGTTAGTACAAGTAAAGCTTTGGTCCTCACAAAAAAACCCCAAAAACAAAACATCTCTTTCTGATCAGTTTGTGTACAATCATTTATGCATTTAATACAAATGCAAATATTGACCCTGTTAGGAGAGTCTTACACGTGTGGATTAGTGTAACAGACAACTTTAGCTGAAAGCAAAGCGAAAGACAGCAGATTGATTGAATAGATAATGTAAACCCGGAGGTCAACAGCTCACTATTAGGGATAATTAATGAGAGCTAATTAGTGTGGGATGCTGTTTAGGGTGACAGATGTTAAAAGTGGTTAATTGCATTCAGTGATGGTATTAAATGACATTTTCCCTCAAAAGGAAAACTTTTTCTAATTGTCAGATAAAACACTAGTATACACATACACTACATGCACTCACCAAGGAAACACTGGTGGACACCTATGAAACACAAGCATTGTGTTACGTTCAATAGAACAATATAATAAAAACGACCAGGATTTATATTGGCTCATCTTTAGAATAGATAAGATCATGTAGATCCCAGACCTTGTTTTTCCAGACCTTAGACACACAATCCCCAAATATCTGTACATATGAGCTGATGGTATCAGTGCTGCAGATGGGGTGTAAGACACATTACTTCTTGCATATGGGAGGGAATAAGCACTATTTATCACTTTCACATAAAATTCACTTCTCACTTTTTGACATTATTGAAATCGGGCAGTTATTCTTTACATTGTATCAAAATTTCATGACCAATTGACCAATAAAAATGTTCCAATATCACATGGAATAAAGTGTTTTTACATTGACTTCCATTAAGAGTTAAAACGTTCTCCTGTAAGTTTGTCATTTTGGAGATATGAGGCACAACTTTATTTTGTGTGACAGTGATACACATTTGTCATTTATAATTGATGAGTTATGTATACATTTATAAACCCACACAGGACTGGATAGAGCCTCACACACACACACACACACACACACACACACACACACACACACACACACACACACACACACACCACACACACACACACACACACACACACACACACACACACACACACACTGTTACTTATCAGCAGTAACAGCAGAAGTGTGCAAAACCAGAATTGTGTCCTCTTACGTCTTCAAGTCTTGCTCTAAGTCATATTATATCATTATACATCAGTGGATTTTTGTTATTGTGAATATATTTATTCTCAGTGTTGTTAGGCTTTTTTTTTTTTTTTTTTTACATATTTTATCTCTTTATAAAGTAGAGGCCGTTATTATTCGTGGTTATTTTATGTATTTTATCTGATTTAAAAAGTAGAGGAGTTTGTTCAGAGCAAGACATGGTGTCAAGAAGAGATATTCTAAACAATTCTTTGTATCAATACAAGTTTTGTATTGTATGGAAAAAAGCGTCTTTGACTTGTTAAAATAGGAACAATTTAATGTCACATAAAACCATGTTTAAGACCATCTACAAAATGGGTTTCCTTCAAAACACTGCCTTTAGTGAAATACCTGTGAAGAACCCTGGAAAGTGTGCATGTAAAGGCATACAGCAGACAGCAGACATGTTTGGGTTGATAGCTTCATTAGAGCTTATTTAAACAGAGATAAAGTACCTGGGTAATGGGGCCAATACTGATAGTATTGTTTGAACTGGTTCTTCTGACCAGCATGTTTTAACAGACAACAAACAGTACTACACCCAAGTTGAGGCATGTGCAGTTCTATCAAAACTACCATTTAGTCATTGCTGCTATACCTTGTTATACTGTGAATGACAGTTACAGAGTTACAGGGAACACATCTGTTCCTGCACATTTTTTAATTATGGGAATTTTATAAAAGCATTTCCATTTTAGAGACTTTAACTTTCATTCATTTACACGTCTAAGCAAAATATTACTTTCATTTAGTTTTATATTTTTGCAGCCCTGTTGCAGTCTGACAAGCAAATTAACTGCTTCAACAAGCAAATTAACTGCATAAAACAACTGAAAATCATACAGTTGTGCATGAACATTTGTGAACCCTTTTCTGTATTTCTGACAAAATGTGACCTAAAGCTTCATCAGATTTACTCCTAAAAGTAGATAAGAAGAACCAAATCAAACAAACGAGACCAAAATATTACACTTGCTTATTTGTGATTGAAGATCACAAATCTGTAAGAGGCAAACATATGGGAACCTTTGCTTTCAGTTGTGCAGCAATAACTGTGACTAAACATTTCTGGTCCTGAAAATCATCTTGGAGGGATTTTAGCCCATTCCTCAGAACAAAACAGGTTCTTCAATGAACCGCTCGCTTCAGGTTCTTCCAGGACCTTTTGTTGGATTTGGTTATCCATATCTACTTTTAGAAAATCTGATGAAGTTTTAGGTCACGTTTATGCAGAAATATAGATCATTTTAAAGGGTTCACAATTTTTCACCCCAGCATGTTATGTATTAACAAAAGCTACATTTGTTATTGGTTAATTTTAGAAACAATGTAACATTTCTTAAAGAAATACAAATAAACTTGTGACTCATTCTACTTTGTGAAGCAGGTTTGTTAGATACTTATATCCTTTCTTCTAGATTTGGATGGTCTGTTATGTTTTCAGATCTTTATCAGAGTATCAGAAAGAATAAGAAACAATATGCCACCTTGTACCTTCCTCACCTACACAGCAAACACTGGAGAGTTTTCAGGAGTTAAACATCTCAGAGTTGATTTTAACTCTCAAAGTTGATCAGGTCAGCGTTAGCTCAGCACTGCTCAACTCTGCAAAGACTTTTCTCAGCTTCACTGATCCTTGCAAATTCCTCAAATGTGTGAATCTTGACTGCATAATTTCTGATAATGGGACACTATTTTGAAAGTGTACATTTTACTCTGAAGAATGTGGAGCTAAAAACCCTGAAAAAGTGTTGATCAACTCTGTGGAGTTCTTACTTTCTCTCTTTTTTTTGGTCCTAATTCCTCTTTGTTGTCCTATTTCTTTCTGTTACGCTGGTGAGAAAATATGTTCTGCCGGTCACACTCTGACTTTTAAATGTTGCCATTTTATTTATGTTCTAAAAAAGAAGAATGGATCCTACTACGCTTCATGTTAATATGATGGTCATAGTGTTAACTTACTATACTATTAATATTATTAATATACTATGTTAATAGATGCTGGTTGTAGTAAGACATTCCTCTGTAGTTCAACAACACATTGTAAGTAAGTTTATGCTGTTAATGTCAGTCAGTCAGTCATTATCTTATCCGCTTCTTCCTGAACAGGGTCATGGTTAATCCCATCTGGAGTCATCAGGCGCAAGGCAGGAATACCCCCTGGACAGACCTATGGGGCAATTTAGCACGGTCAGGAGGAAATAGGAGTAAACCCGTACAGACTCAGGGAGAATGCATCCAACTCCTCACAGACAGGGGAGCAGGGATCAAACCCACAACAGGTCGTTGTCTAGGTGTTCACCTTAGTGCCTTGTTGTATCTTTGTTTGACAGGATGGGTTTTTCTGATGACCGATGTTGTAGTTTAACATTCACCGTAGTGAGTCCCATGATGATATGTTTGGATTGTTAGGAACATCTTTACTCATCATGTGAGCTGCTCTCGGGCAGAATTTGCTAGGATGGCCTGATGTTTTTTTTAATCAACTGTTGGCAGTTGATTATAATGTTGTAAATTATTTTCCAGACAGTGGAATGGCTGATTTCTACTTCAATATTATATGAATAATATTAAATATTATATTTAATACTTATGTACATAAACTTAACCTCAGCCATACGGCTAATAATTTGTATGATATATTTCCTTAACATTCCTAGTCTGCTAGATTCTAGTCTGATGGAGGATATGATCTCTGGATTCACTGTCTCTCTAGCTCAGGTCAGTATCGGTTCTGTCCGGCAGCTAGAGAGAAACCCGCCTGCTCATTAACTATGTTTGTGAGAGCCACTACTTCTGAGAAAGGAGCCATCAGATCTCCACAGAAGAGGCTCTGAGAGTGTTATCTCTTACTGCCCCCTTGCCTTTCCGTTAGAGCTGGGCCACTATCTGAGCCCACCACTGGCCAGTCCAGTCTGCGTAGAGCCGATTACTGCTGATTACTGTCGCAGCAGAGCAGCTAAGCAACGCACCGACACTGCTGGTCTTTCAGTCTCACTGAAAAGGCAGTTACTGTGTGATGCAACACCTGTTTGATTTGTATTTCTCTCATATGGTACAAAACAATAAATGCATTAGAACTTCAGCTTCATCAGCAATCATTGCTGTCATTGTTTTATGTCTAGTGACTCACAGAGGTAACTGGAGGAACTTCACACTGTTCACACTCTCCAGTCATGGGGGGAAAAGGAAGGAGATACATTAATTACAATGAGAAAGAAAAGGTATCTGTAGTTAAATCTTATATTAACATCTATTGCATAAACAGGATGGAGTCTGGTGAAATTAGACAGGTCAAATAATCATTCTCATCAGAAAAAGCTGCAAAATGTTACATGCAATGTAAGAAGATGGAAATGTGAGTGTTCTGTCATTCTGGTTCAGCTTCAGGCACTTACTGCCCTGCAGCTGCCCTTGGATCAACACTGACTAATCAGCCCTTCTAAGAAAGAGAAGTTACAGCATATCAAATAAATATGTTTGAGCTGTACCTGTAAATGTTTGCCAAACAGGTTCTTCATTGTAGATCTGAATATATATATATATTGTACACATCACATTGTCACCTCATTGTCACCTGTCTTTTTCTAATTTCCAGTTATGTTAGTCAACTGACTTCCGAATGCATTTGTGGTGCCAAAAATGTGTGCAATCTAACATCCACTTGCGTAAAAAGAGTTGCAACCTACTAGGTAGAGCAACAGAGAAGATATGAATGGCCGGATTTAAGAGGCAGGTGTATTCGGTGTATTATATTAGGTGAATATTGATAATGTTGTTGTTGGTAAAATAGTGTTAATCAATAAAACGTTGCAGCCTTACAATGACCTGCCAAAACTTCTCTGAATAGCCAAATATATCTGTACCCATGTTTTTCTGCTTTTTATATATGTCCCATTAAAAAAACAAAACAAAAAAAAACCAGTACTTTGCCATTGACGGTGGCAGGGCTACATGATCCCATAATAACATTTTAGGTTTGTTAGAGACCTCATAACACATCTTGTTTTCTGCTCTTGGGCTGACTTCCTCCATGCTGGCTGTTGTTTGAACTGTAATTTATTTTGCGGACAGTGTTATGACTGTTTTAAGGTCTTTTTAAAATTAAGAGATTCATGGGGTGCCCTAATTTCTTTCACATTAAGGTACTCTAGTAAAGGTACAATATAACTTCTCACCTTTTTCTAGACAGTAGGGATCATCAGGTTGCGTGTAGTAGGTAGTAGAATGATTAACTGGAAATAAAATTGGACATATGGTTGAATTTACATTTAAGAATAGGTTAGTCACTAACCTATAATTAATCAATAATAATGTGTTGAGCCTTGTAATAAAAGTCCAACTCTAAAGACGAACCATCCATTCAAAAGTTCTATACTGTTGTTTCTACGCAGGGACAAATCAAATCAAACATCTGTACCCAGGGCTCCACTTCTACCTGGCTCTTTCATAATTTCATAATCTCCTCTCATTACACGGCCCCCCGATCACACAAGGCCCTGGGTATGCAGGTCCACTATTCTCCACCTCATTCTCTCAAAAGAACCTTTTTCGGCTCCTTCACTTTTTAAGAGATATTTCTGCTTGAGTCACTTTATTGAAATGAAATTTTATTAAAAGGATAGATTTATGTTACTCCACAAACCTCTGAAGATGGAAACTTTGGTCAGGCCTCAGTCCCGACTGCCATATCCAGGCAAAGACGTGATCGCCAGTTGCACAAAGGTCCAGTCGCGGTCGCTAAAAAAGATGTGACAAGCTTGGGACCCCTTAAACAAACACAGCAGCAGTGACAGCATGCCAGTTCCCATCACGGACCACACAGTGTGTGCGGATCAGGCGCACACATACATACACTGCACGTCGTCACCATTTTCTACCTCCAAATGGCGCCTCTGATAAAGATCAGCTTCAGCCACATGAAGAGAAAAAGCAACAACCAATTATACTATTAGTGCAGAAGAGCAGTGGGGGTGAGTTACAATGCTCCAATGCAATGTTTACAGCCACTGTTTCTTTTTTTTTTTAGTGTGGGAGATGGTTGCTAAACATGAACATCTGGTTGTAAAAGGAATAAGTAGTGGTTACTGATCTCAGTCACTTATTAAAGTAATGATGTATGACAGCATATTGATACATTATACAGGGGTCTGCAACTCGGTTTTGGAAGGCCGATCTCCTGCAAACCTGATTCAACATGATTAATTATCAGGCAAAGTGGTTGTGCTTGAGTCGGACAACTACCAAACTTTACTGGAGATCAGACCTCCAGGACTGAACCCCTGCTGTAAGAGAAAGGAATGAAACATATGAAAGTTCACGTTAGAAGTCTTTGGTGAAAACTGTGAAAAGCCATTAAACGCATGCAATAAAGCCCTAAACACGATCAGTTAATGTTCTGTAGAGCGTCCTGTTGTTTTTTGAACTGTGTACTGTGTACTGATAATCTAACGAGTGTCCCGTTGATTTGGCTTTTCATGTCCTTCCCAGTATTGTTGACTCATCATCTTTTGAATTTGTTCGTGATTTTATCGCGAAGTGCTCAGACGAGCCTTATCAAAACAGCAGTCACACTATGACGCTAGTGATGAGCTGTCCTCTGGGCTGCTATCTTTCCTTAGTGTCTGTAGTGAAGGTAACACAACAAAACTGAGCAGAGACAAATGCATACAAAGCCTTGAAAAAGTGTTCCGATATTTTATTTTATTTGATAGACCAACACAAAGTAGTGAGTAATTGTCAAGTGAAAAGAAAATAGTACATCGTTTTAAATAAATAAAAATCTGAAAAGTGTGGTGTGCATTTGTATTCAGCCCCCTGTACTCTGATAGATCTAAATTCAGTTTGATCAATTGCCTACAGAAATCCCCTAATTAGTAAATAGGAATGTGAGAGCCTCAGAGGTTTGCTACACAAAATTAATAATGAAGCAGCATCATGAAATCCAAGGCAGATACCAAAAAGTTGTGGAGGTTTTAACAGGGTTAGTTAAAAAAAAAAAGATCCCAATCTACGACCATCTCACAAAGCATTGTTCAATCGATCAACCCAAAATAGAAGACGTATGGCACAACTGCAAATATACCAACACATGCCTGTCCTCCTAAACTGACAGACCAGATCAGTAATTAAAGAAGCACCTAAGAGGACTTCGGTCATTGTGGAGGAGCTGCAGATATCCACAGCTCAGGTGGGAGAATCTGTCCACAGGACCATTATCAGTCATGTACTCCACAAATCTGGCCTTTATGGAAGAGTGGCGAGAAGAAAGTCATTTTTGAAAGCAAGCTATAAGAAGTCCCATTTGGAGTTTGCCACTAGCACTGTAAGAGAACCAGCAAAAATGTGAAAAAATGTTTTGACCTAAAAGCAAAACACTGTGTGTGGCAGAAAAGTAACACACCACATCACTCTGAACACCCTAACACCTAAACACAGCACATGAAACATGGTGGTGGCAGCATCATGCTGGGGGGGATGCTTTTCTTTAGCGGGGATATTTATGTATTTAAAATGTTGAAATAATTTTCTGTTCACTTCAGAATTACTTGCTAATTGTGCCTGAAATATTTTTGAAAAGTCCACACTACATGTTTGTGGACACTCTTTCTAATGAATGCACCCATTGCTGACACAGATGGGCAAGTGCACCACCTTCCCTGTTCTCTGTATAGTAACAGAGTAGAGCATTGTAATAGAATAGCGAGTTGATAAACAGGAACTTATTGGCACAATGCCTAATGCCAGGCATGGTTTAGAAGGTTGTCTTGTCACTGAATTGAATCAAATCTTTACAGCTCCAAAATCTAGTAGGAAGCTAGCATGGTCAGATGATTATTGTTGATTATTGTTATTGTTTTTGTTAATGCAGTAGGCTTAAAGAGAACATCAGGAGAAGAGGGGTAGTGAACTAAGGTGTCTGCATGGTACCCCTTAAACTTAAAGGTTAATTATTCGGCTATTAATCCTAAAGCAGAAACTATTGTGAATTACTTGGTAAGTGTTGGTTTAGCATATGTTGTGGAGTTCCAAAGGACTCAACTGTTGGGCCTTTGAAACTGAAACTGATGTTAATTATAGTAGAGTAAAATATGGCCGATATACAGGGTTAAATGAGTGATATATAAAAATTACAGGTTTAAACTTTATATATTTTGATTCTTAATATTTTAGTGCATGCAACACTTTCTAAGGTCATTTGGCATCCCACCATGTTTATGGTAACAAAGAAATAGTTGGAATAATAAGTGTTCTTGTTACAATGTTAAAAATATTAGGGCATGTTTGCCTTGGCCAGAATCAAATTTCAAGCTTCTATTTAGACATCAGAGAACAATTCAAAATACTGAATGCATTATATAATATATATATATATATATATATATATATATATATTCCTTATAACTTCAAAAGGAATCTGAACATTTAGACATGTAATGTAGAATAGAGTATATACTGCACAGGATTTATTTTTGACAGTGAACAGTGAGCTAAGAATCTAATTGAATCATGAAAAACCTGGGTACGATCAGAAGAATGTGGAACTACAGGCAAGACACGGCAGAGACAAATGAAACTGGCAGGACTAGGGAGGTAGGGAAGAAATATAAAACCAAATTAAACAAACGCGAATGGAAAAAAACACAGAATTAGTTGAGGATAATAGAATACAGCAAGTATAAAATAGAGCAGAATGTGGAAGTCTATGAATCATTCATTAATTCATATGTAAATTACATAACTAACATTCTGATCCAAGGTTGCGTGCAAACATGGTCTGAACAGGTGATCAGAAAAGGCTTTACTTTGGGAAGATGACATACAGGTTAACATTTGGACTGATATTACATCCACAATCTAGTGTTACATTGCACTTGCTGTCCTACACATCCACCTGTAGACCCAGCCTTGTTTCTGCTCACCAGTATCCAGTAGCATGGGGCACTGGCTGAACCCACAGGCTCTGCTGCATCCCTGGAGGACTTGAAGCAGTGATTTTCCCCACCTATCCACAGGCAAGGCCTCATGATGTATTTTTTTTTTCTCAGAGGGACTCCCAGGTGCCTGAAACCATATAATGCACCAAGGACAAAAGAAAATTAAAAAGACTGGACACGGAAACTGTAATGCAAGTCTTTTCCTTTCAGAGCCACCGTTTTGTAACCTGTGTTGGAGAGGTAAGTAGATCTGGGGTAGACCAGTGGGGGAGGGGTGGTGGGGGGGTACAGGGCAATAGAGGATGGCTCCAGGGCATGAGAGAGGATAACCAGCTAAGGACGATTCATCTACTGTGAGAAAATCTCAAGGCGACGCCAGAGTGCAGCCCTGCCTACCTGTCCCCACACACACTAAGCCAAGTCACCATATGTCATTTGTGGGGGATGGGGTGGTCTCTGATATGGCCGCTTACTTCAGAGTGTTCGTTCACCATCAGTCTCATTTCTGACAACATGGACAATGCCTTGCAAGAACCTGTCTCTCCCTCTGCAGATTTGTTACTGATCTTACCAGTGTGTGTGTAGTCTCACAGTGGCCCTACTCCATGCAGATGTCTCTAAGTAGTGATGTCTTTTATCACATTTCAATTGCATTACTGATGTATTAGTTGTCTATACAATTCAATGCCAATACTGCTGTATCAAGGAAGCCAGTTTAACATTGTAGCAGTTTTTAGTATTCGATGCCCTCCAGTATTATTACATCTTTGAGTAATTGGTCATTGACTGCAACCCACATAAATTGGACCAACACCAATATGCCTTAAAGCACCCTTAAAATACCCTGAAATGGACACTTATATCACAATGCTGATAATTGCCTCATCACGGCATTCCAATCCATCATACACCAGACGTTAGTTAGTAAAATCTTACTTGGACTGTGCTCATCATTCTACACCCAGGTTCTAGAATCTCAGGACTTTCAAAACCCAAAACAAGAATCCATGCCCAACCATCCCAAACCCTGGAGTGCCCCAGGGCTATGTACTGAGCCCCCTGTTTTTAAAATCCCGCTCCCGCTCTGTCCTGCTAGAATTAATGTCGCACTCATCCACTCCCAACTGCAGCATAGACATTTCATACCAGTCCCACAAGCAGCACAAGGAGTTCAGATTAAATGTGGTGTATTTGTGTTTCTTTAGAGCACTTTCCAAAATTCATGTGTTGTTCACTCACTTGGTAGCTTCACAAAGACCCACATGATAAGTATGCATGGAATTTATTGCATGATTATTATCATTTAACATAAAATATTAATAAAAATGCAGGATTATACATTCCTTCTTCAACAGAATTGATCTGGTATCTGACCTTCCCTCAGCCCAGCTTGCACCCCTGCTTTCAGGACCCAGCATTCAGCCCTGTTCTCCTCTGTCCCTAACCAGAGAACCGGTGAGGAGGAAGATGAGGAAGGCAGTGGGTCCTGAGTGGGATTGTTAAGGATATTTTGAACCTCAGCCTGAAACAGTAGAGAGGGCCAATACTGGTGGTGGATTTCTGTAGGACTAAGTTCTCCTCACTCACTCCAATGAACATCCAGGGAAGGGATATTGAGACTGTCAAGAACTAAAAGTGCCTGGCTGTTCATCTAAACAACAATCTGGACTGGTCTGACAACAAACACACACTGTATAAGAAAGCCCAGAGCATACTACTGCTGAGGAGATACAGGGAGGACTTCTCCACTTTTTATGACTCTGGAGGACTATGCTGGCCAAGATTGCATCCATAACAATATCACCCACTACAGGAGCAGTTGCAGCACTGAGCAGCTCCATTAGTGACAGGCTCCTCCACTTGTGATGTGGAAAGGAGAGATACTTTCTCCCCACTGTTGTTTGGCTGTTCAATCAAAACCTCCTCCTCGTGCACAGGCATGCCACCGAAACTTGCATGCTCTGCTCAGTAATATATTGCAAAGCACCTGCAAGTCTTGTGGGAATGTCTCCACTCTGCTGTACATGCTGTTCTCACAACATCATTGGCAAACAACAGAGCAATCACATCAGATTTGCTGGTGAAGAATCCTAATCTCCAGTATAGATGTCTGGAAACCGCTCCATCAGACAGGAAAGTACTACAGTGGATGGTGAAGATCAGGGGTTAGTTTTCCCAACATCAAGAATAGATACATCAAGCAGAAGTTAAAGTAAAATGTCTTTTGTAAAAAATACAAAGGGAAATGTCTAGAGTGTTTTGACAATGAGGGAAAACTTGTTATTGGAATCCTTAATTTACATTGGACAGTGATATTACTTTCATTTTTGCATTATTTAAGTTGCATTATTATTTTAGCATTTAGGCCAGGATGTTTTGGTAGCTTTACATACCTTTATTTGCCAAAATAGAAAAGTATTTATCGTAGACAGACACCTGATATTATTATTTTCAGAAGATCCTAGGCTACACAAATTTGTCTTCATTTAAGATGCAAATATTAACAGAATTTAGATATTTGTATGAACTTGATCATAGTAAAGAGTAATGCTAGACCAGAAAATGCAATCATTGTGATGTGCTATTTGAAATTATTAGATTGACAAGGATATTTATAATAATAAATTCTTCAAAATGATTGACAATGCTGAATGTCCTTTATTATTTTTATGTATGTATCAGTATTGTCCCTTTTCAGGACTTTAATTCTGACATTTTAACACTCTCTGAGCAAAAAAGGAGAGCAAACGGCACATCCCTTCTCATTTTTGTATATAACCCAATATCTAGGTCATTGACTTCATTAGCCCCGCCCCCTCTTCCTGATCAGTCAGAGTCTGCTTGCGGATTGATCATATACGTACGGACAGAGCAGTAAACATGCACTCGAAGGGCCATAAACTAAGATTTAATTTAGTAGGAAATGAGTGAATTTTAGCTTTGAGATACATTGTGTGATAATGATGGGACACAATGATGGGACTGCGATGGTTAGATAGGTTAGTACACAGAGTGTATCCATCTGAGTTACCATAGTTTTTCTATCAGCCTGAACCAGTCTGGCCTTTCTTTGTTGACCATCAATAAGGTGTCCATTTGCAAAGCTGCTGCTGCAGCTGCACAGATGTTCCTAATGAAGTGCTCAGTGAATCTATACATATATGTATATATTATATTGCAGGTCTGATGTTCCTCTAAATCGACATGTTCAATGATCTGACCACAATATCCATGGACAGTAACACAACGGAATGTCTTAGACCCCTGGAGATGTGAAACAGGTTGATGTTAAACAGTAAAAATCTTTTCTCACATGACCTGACAGGTCGGTGCCCACAGGGAACATTGAAAACTGGCCTCACACTCTGACCTCGGTACAATAAAGGTGAGCAGGAGGAAAAGGAAGTAATTTGTCTTGTTCTGGTATCACCTTCCTCTGATCAGCCATCCCATCTTCTCACCTTTCTCAGAGTGATAAGACACAGGAGGACCCTTACCCCTCGATCTGCCATATTATATTCACTGTAACTGAAGCCTCTCTCTCTCTCTCTCTCTCTCTCTCTCTCTCTCTCTCTCTCTCTCTCTCTCATGTCATTGTGTTTTAGGCGGTAATCTTCAGGGAACTTCAAACATCAAACAAAAGTGTTTGCAGATATTTGAAAGTAATCTAGGAAGGTCTTGGTACACGGGGAACTTTGGAGACCAAGGGAACATTCCAGAATCTCTGAATCATTCCGTCTGATTCATCCTAATCATCTTCTATCTGATGTTACTTCTGAAAATAGGAGTGTGACTCCATCAAACCCCATCAATGACGATGACGATGAGCTTTAATAGTTCAAAAACAAACAAAATCAGAGTCATGCAAGGGTTTTTGAGTCCACAGGAGTGCATATCCTACATCCTTTGTACAGTTTACAATGCGCTTTCCAAATAACCCCTTGTATTTTGTGGTAATGTACAAGTGTGTCCCAAAATATACGCACTTCACAGCTTAATTGAGCAATTTTACAGAATTCTAAAGAGGTACGAGTACAAAAAGAACATCAGTGCAACAGCCTTTCATAACTGCAGCATGAGCAGAGCGTTTAAGCTCAAGAGCATCTCTCTCCCCCACAACAGCAAATGTAACACACACACACACACACAGAGAGAGAGAGAGAGAGAGAGAGAGAGAGAGAGAGAGAGAGAGAGAGAGTCACAAATAGCCTCTTGAATGAAGTGCAACAGAATGGAATACTATTCTCAATAATACAATAATATTTGAATAACACACACATTGAATAGCATTAGCTTATATACACACACACACACACACACACATAAGAGTTACACCATTCAGTAGTTTTCTATCATCTATTTAAAAGAGAGGCCTAATTATCCACAGTGGTCAGCAGAGCTTTGGGTGAAATTGTGACCATTCACTGAGATAATGATGAGTGTCTGATGCAATACAGCGAAGTGGATTTGGTTACACACCAAGTCCACCCTACTGACATGCATACAGCAGCACACGTCGGACAGTTACACCTGTTGATTGTAAAAGTGATGTTGGCTAATTGCAACTATGTCTGTACTGATGAGTCACAAACGTCCGTAACTGTGCACTGAATATACATATGGCTTGAAAATCTGTGTTGTGTGTGTGTGTGTGTGTGTGTGTGTGTGCATGTAGTGTCATAAAGGACTAACTATTTTTCATGCTTTTGGAAACAGGAAGAGCCCTCTAGCCCTCAGTGGAATGGAAAGTCATGGAAAAGGTTAGACCACCTTTCCATCTGGAGCAAAGCCCACCAGCACTCCATCAATGCTGCACCTGGCTTGGGTCAACCCATAAACCCCCTCAATATAAAAAACAAGATGTATTGGCATTTAAAATCAAGCCAAACTATATATATATATATAGAATGGTTTGTTTATTATTTAATTCAAAAGGGTAAACTGTCATTTATTACATTCATTCAGTGAAATATTTTTGCCATCTGTGTTTTACGTTTCATTAGTATGTAAGCTTATAGTAAGCATATAATAAAGGAATACAATGATTAGAATATTTCAGGTCAAACAGTGACCTGAGAGTCCAGAAGATGATCACTGAGGGATGAAAAAGGGAATCCACAAAAGGTCAATGCTGATTGTATCAAAGCATATTAATGAAAATTTGACTGGGAGCTGAAAATGTGGTAGAAAAATGTACACGAGCAACAGGGATGACATGCCTTAAGAGGACAAAACATGGACTGCAGCAAGAGGCACCATGCTCAAAACAAGACTCTGGAGGAAAAGCAGAAAAAAATGAAACTGATCTCTGCATTTTATGAGTTATAAGCATTACTTCTCAGAAGCACAAGAAAAGGCTGGAAATATTTTATTTTACATGAAATACCTATAATATATTTTTGACTATCATGAACCTTTTCATGATATTCCAATTTCCTGAGATGCACTAGTGCAACAAATATACAAATTACAGAATTTGCAAAATAGGTTGATTTAGGTGGCCAGCAAACTTTGTTTCTGTTGTTTGAACAAAATGCAGCTTTTATTTGATTAAACAAGAAACAAATGATATCCTTAGGATGATTGATTTAGTAAAGACCAGAAATGGGTTAGACATAGCCTCTGGTATCCCATTTAGACATGTTCATGCACAGTTCAATGGAAAACTCTCTCTCTCTCTCTCTCTCTCTCTCTCTCTCTCTCTCTCTCTCTCTCTCTGTGTGTGTGTGTGTGTGTGTGTGTGTGTGTGTGTGTATGTGTGTGTGTGTGTGTGTTCCTGTGCCTGCTGTTAATATAAGTGTGTATAACGTTGGGAACCTTTCTGGGAAATTGTGTTCAACTGTGTAGGTAAGTGGAATCCAGCACTGAAACCTGCCTGTCGAGTGTAAAAAACGACATACTGTGTGTGATACTGTATGTCTGTGTATGACATGTGACATGCCAAACTGCTTCCATTAAGTGTTTGCAAACATTTTACAGAACATATAAGGATTTCTAGGAATTGAAAAGACGAAGGATGAAGTCCTTGGTGACACAGGACCAACATCACGCTTTTGCATCCGGGGTCACATCATCTCAAGCTCAACTATAACTGAGTGTATATTCAGAGTCATTGTCCAACATTAGGGATCATCATCTTTCTTTGAAACATTAACACAATAGAACATATCCAATATGACCGTTCTGATCAAAAATCAACGATGCATCCATAACCTTTCTGTCTTTGTAACATATTGATTTAATAAAATGAAGAATATAATGGACGTTCATTTTTTGGTGATGACACTCATTTTGATGCCACCTTTAATTCTGACAGTTGAGAACCACCCAGGGCCCTGTGTGCGAATCACTGAACTGGGAGGAATAACTAACAGGTAAGGTGACATTTCAAGTTGTGATTATCAGGGCCATGGAGCTGTAGATGTTTTAAAACTCAGACATTCATGTCATGTAACACATGACCATCACCAGTACAAGGATTCCAGCTTCTCGTCCTGCTGCTGTAATCCAATTTATCACTGGTTTCTGATGAAAGAAGACTTAGAGGAATGAAGACCTGTCCAGGCAGGTTTTGGTGTGGCCCTTACCTACTTGGCCCCATGGGGCTTTGGGGACCCTGCCCCTGTTTTACCATGACCAGGCACAGTAAGGTTCCCACACACACCCGTACACGTCCCTCCAGCACCAGAGCAGCAATTGGTTAAACAAAAGCATCTCAGCACACACCTGATTCCTAAACAGTTGAGCGAGCATCACAATGAGCACTCTCTCTAACAATTTAGATTTTTTAATAATAAGTATTTTTGGAACCTGTGCCCAGGATGATAACAGGCTGAAAACGAGTCTTGTGATGATCAGGGACTAATTAGCAGGATGCACCGTTGGCACACCGAGCTATTCTCTCATATAATTACATTGTGTTAAATATTGTAATTATAAATATACATTGCTGTCATATGAAAACCACTGTATGAGCACAGTTTATTGGCATGGTTACTATATAATATAACACAATATTGGGCATATTTGGTGAAATTAAACATTTTGGTAATTTTCTCGTTTTTTATATCTGACTACTAACATGTAAACGTGGCCTCATCTGTTCAAAGTTAGCAAAGATAAGATTTTTATTGGAAGACCAAGAAAACAAAATTATTGCTAATGAACATTTAGAGTCAAGGGCACTGATGTACTATGCACTATCCACAAATATAAACTTCACCTGTGAACTCAAGGTTCAAATAATGTTACAGAAGAACACGAAGAGGTACATTTGGAGAAAAAAGAACCCTTTGCCAACTGTGAAGCGAGGGAGAGGACCAGGCATGGTTTGAGGTTGCACTGTTGCCACTGGAATTGGCAATATTACATCTGTTACATCTGTTTTAAGTCTGGAGATCAAAAGAGGATGCATCTATAAGGAGATAACAATCCCACACATACTTCAAAACCACAATGGGAAGCTTTTGGAATTACTTTATGAGGCATAAATATATTTATGTAATCATATTTAAGATGACCATCTCTGCTGTGATCATCAAAAGCTTTAAAAGATTTAAAGATTTCATGTAAAAAAATATAGAACATTGAGAAAAAGTTCATTCATGTTCATGATTTCATCCAGAAAGCTGTGATATGTTGCATTTATTACACATAAAGCGACATTTGTTTGCTTTAATAATCACACAGTATCACATTTAACATTTAAACATATGCTCAAATATATCACTTAAATGTAATGACTATGAAATATATGACATTTTGTGTGACTGTATGTCTAGAAGCTAAATAAATAATAAAACTAATAATGATCATCATACTTGTTTTGCTTTTTTTTAAAAAAAAAACCCACAAAATTATATCAGTGAAAACAATGACATTAGGTGGGCTCATATAGACACAGGGTGGCTATCAAAACACTTCCCAGGGATGACTATTAGTGGCGGACCCCCTGGACTAGGCATGGTAGGAATGAGGAACAAGCTAAATTAGAGACCTGGCTCCTGGCGTGGCCTGCACTCACCTGCCTCTCAGGACAGTAGGTGAGGGCAGAGGGCCGAGTGGTGCCCCCCACGGAGCAGACAGGGGCCTCCAGGCAGGCCTGGGAGTGGAGCTGCATGCTGGGCCCATGAAGAGGCCTCCACCCATCTCGGCAGGGCCCTGTCACTCAGCTCTTACCCCCCACAGCCCTCATACCTACCAGGACACAGCACGGAGAGCAAGTACCTGAGAGGGAGAGGGGGGCATCTTCACACTGGAGCCAGGACCATGAGGGACAATGAGGGGCAATACACAGGTGCTAATAATACTTTATAGACTGTATTCAGTGGTCATGATCTATTCTACATTAGCCCTCTGGATTGTATGAACTGTATAAAGATGAATGACTCCAATGTAAACATTTAAATTAAAGTAAATTTGAGACATTTTAACACAATTGTTTAGAAAAATTTACTTGTGTTCAAATGACTGTCTACCACATTTGATCTATGCATCATGACTTTATGAGTTCCTGCTTTTATCAATGGAAAAGGGGGCATATACATTCTAACATGCTTACTGTTTTGTGTATAGTTTATTATTTACGATGGCAACATATAAAATGTATTCATTAAGAATGTGCAAACATCTTCACTAGTGGTCTTTGACTATATGCTGCTTTTGTTATGAATGCCTAATGGGATTTCCTATCATACTGGTATCTACTGGAATGTGCACTTGTCCTATATAATGGTCACTTCAGTTCAATTCAGTTACTTTAATATATCAACACAGGCCTTGATAAAAAAATTAAGATACTAGCTTAAGTAGGTTTTTTTTTAATGCAGTTATGGTAAACATGACTGAGCTAATGCAGCATTAAATCAGCAAGTGCCACAATAACAACCTGATCTTGTCTAGTACTTCAGCTTGAACTGAAAAAAGTGTTTATGCCTTGCAACAGTCACATAACCACCTACAGACTACTGAACTGTGCTGTTAAGAATCGTTTGTGATGTAAATCATAGTATTTTGCTTCTTCTAATGATGTTTTCAAACTACCACCCAAAAATGCACTTTGTACACAGTGTCGTTCTGCTTATAACATGCAGACAGTGCAGAACTTAAAAAAAAAAAAAGAAAAATTCCATCGTTCTTGGCAGGGGTGGAAGCGTTTCCATGAGCGGGGCTTAATTGCGACACTTCTGAGGACAAAAATAATAGCACATTTTCCAAAGGATCAAATATGAGAACAGAGGCCAAAAACAGCCAGAGCGGAGCGTTGTTTCCCTTTGAAGGCCACTATCAGCCCACCAAGCTTAATCTCAGAGGGGATTTTGATGACGCTGTTGTGCACATTGCTGAACCTAATCTACAGCTATTTCCAGTGACTTCACTTGTTTGTAAATGACTGAAGACCCAATTCACTCAGTCCATGCCTGTTGCAAGCTGAGCAAAGTGGCCTGAAAGTGGATCTGAAGGATGTGGATACGACAGTTCAGGATGGGCGTGTGTGCGTGAGTGAGACTAATCACAAGTCAAAGCACAGCCCACCTAAGCCTGAGGAAGAGCCAAGAGTAGATGTTAGAACTCAGTGGGATGCCTTTACCTGGTCTATTAGTCACCTGGCAATGGAGATTAAAGGGGAAAGGGGGGGTATTAAGGATGATGAAAGGATTGGCAAGGAACAATGAATTATGTCCACACTGTTGACCTGTACACTACAGACGCATATATAGTATCTTCCAGTGTTTTGCATGTTCAAGCAGTCAGAATACAGTCCTCCTTTAGACTTTCATTATCTGAAGGGAACTTTTCATTCCATAGACACTGTCCACAAAGATCCATCAATCAAAAACAGACCAAAATGTTTGGGTCTGTTCTGCCAATGGTAAAAAGCAGCCAGCCCTGCCCCTGGAGATGTACCCTCCTGCAAAGTTTAATTCTAGCCCTCAGTTTAACACACCTGGCTCAGATGCTCCTGAAGATCTGGATCAGCTGGATCAGGTGTGTTCAGGTTGCAGTATGCTCAATCTCCAGGAGCAGGGTTGGGCATCCTTCTCCACCTCATACAGTACAACATTGTACATCCACATTGCTTCCCCATGTCGACCAATGTCCTGTATTCAAAGACTTTTGACTTTTTCCTCATTAATTTGAAATCTCTCCACTGTGCAAAATGTCCAGATTGAAAATCTAAAATAGGTCAGCATATGGAATGGCAGCATTTTGAGTACAACCATGTTTTTATCTCAATATAAGATGCATAATGTTGCTCTTATGATTGTTTGTGTAGGGTTATGTCAGAAAGGCTTATGTCAAATATGAAGAAATTCTGGATCTTTGAAGGCAAATAATCTTTTAAGGGTTTAAACAATTTCCAAAGTCATGCAATGATGAGGAGGTTTCTCACATTTCTTTAAAAGGTCCTTCATGCCTCACATTTATACCCATCACTGTACACATTTCATTTACCAAAAGGATTCCCCAAACTAAACCTTTTAGGGAGCCGAAAGTGTGTAATATTTGCGTTGTCCATATTGTAACAGTTAAGTGTAATTTTGTTGTAACATGTATAGCTATTCATGTGTTTGCTTCCCCAGAAATGTAGCTTATTACTAATAAATATATTATATTTAATAAATATTTATATTTATATTAATATTATATTTATTATATATATATATATATATATATATTGGTTTTTTTGGCTTTGATGTTTTTTATAATTATATATTATGCAGAAATAGACTTTTTACATCATCAATAAAGACACAAATATTAGCCCTATTATACATTATAGCCCTATTTCTATTTGCCAATTATGTACCTAATTTTGGATAATATCCATTTCCAACCCAGTAGCGAGAACCATTATACCATCACACGATGTGACCAGTGCTGACAGGGTGAAAGCTAGTATAGGCTTCCTCCATATCACATTGAGCCATTGCATATTTTCAATCTGCTGCTAAAGCAACACTTGACAAGTTAACTTGCTTGGAGGAGAGCACTAATTGCCAGCTCTGCTTACAGACACCAGTATGGTGTGGCACTAGATGGTAAAGGCCACACAATGACATGCATATTATCAAAAGGAATCTACATTAAATTTGAGCCCATATAGACACCAGCTTATTGCACCTGAAGCATCAACAGCACTATACCCAAACCCATAATAATGTTGGATTTCATAGAGCTACATAAGTAAGAAATAGCTTTGCTGGTTACCAAATACGCCCTCATGTGTGACTCTCACTTGACTCCTTTTTCTGAGGCTTGCCCTCAGCTTCAAGAGCGTGAGAGGGATGTGAATGCATTAATCCAGTCATAGTGTGTTTGGGTGCGGTTAGGTTGGAGCTTTGGTTCAGCTAGTTCAGAGCTTAGTCATAGCCTACTGCTGCCAAACAAGGCACGTTGAGATGCACTCACGTTTTTAGTTTGGAGTTAGAATGTTGCTCTGTGTGTTAGCCATTACATGTGACTGCTCTAGACTTGAAGAGTAGATGAGCCATAAAATATTCCCAAATAATATGACTAATCCTACCTGATTTATATTTATGCTATTATGTACCATAATATTGCATTAATAATAGATTTTAATCAGTGTATCAATAGATGTTAATGCTGATTTTTAGATTCAACAATAGATCAATATTAATAGATCCATTTACAGACAACCGAACTGTATATGTGACTCACTACTTAACTTGAAACTTTAAAACTGAAAGGTAAGATGTGTTCAGTTTTAAAGACAAACAAAAGCAAATGCAATACAATACAACCGCACTGGATGTACCCTAGACTAAAGACAAGCAGAAAAACACTCCAAGCATATAAAGATGCCGCAGGTTTGTACAATAATCTTTGAACATAAGGAATTAGTACCAGTTTCACAAACACACACACACACACACACACACACACACACACACACACACACACACACACACACACACACGCACACACACACATATAGATAGATAGATAGATAGATAGATAGATAGATAGATAGATAGATAGATAGATAGATAGATAGATAGATAGATAGATAGATATCTTCATTTTAAAGCCGGACTTCTGTCTTAACAGTCAGGATTCTCTTTAATACTGTACCTTTACATACATGCTGACAGTATTTTACCAATATATTTCTGCACTAATTATTAGCACAGAAGTGTCAATGGAGTAATGAAAACAGTGCCATTAGAGTGCTGAGTGACGAGGAGTTGGACAGTAGGGGTGCGTTAGCTAGTATCATATGTCTCTTATGAGGGGAACCTGGTGGGCTTCCCCAGGATCTCAGCAGGAACGGGTGAGGCTGCCCACTGTGGAATGTTGTTTCTGTTTTAAGCAGACATTACTACCTGCTGGTGCTCTTTCTCCCAGGCCTCTATTGCCCGGGGATTCGATTGGATTGGAGCTGTAAACTCTTGTGTTCCACAGGGCAGGACTTGGGGGTAATTGTTGGGAGGCAGGGCCCTCAATCAGGCCCAGCAGGGGGCTACAATCACAGGCTAGCCCTAGCCTTTGGGCTGCACTTCTTGGAGCTCATTGAGACCCCAGCAGGAGATCCAATTCCTATTACATAGTCCTGGTGTCTCAGCCACTCGAGACCAGCCTATTGGTTTGGCTAAAGACACCTCGTTCATCTCTTTCATGCTTTGTTGGAATGTGATTTATTGCCCGCAAGTCATATGACAAGGGTTTGTGCTTTGTGTTGTCACACATTAAAATAAGCCAACACATTGTCCCACAAACCGTAAAGGAGATACGTATGTAGATTACAGCATTTAACAGTTATGTCAAAATGCCTTCTGTCTCATCAAACTATTGTTTGAACTGTTATTATTGAACTATGATGGTTTGAACATTATTGTGGCATGCCAAAATGACAACAATCAAAATGTAAATTGATGTGTAATGACAAAAAATGCAATTCATCAATCACACAAAAAGGCGCCTCATTTCTGGCAGCAGCACAACTCATAAATGTCACCGTGAACAAAGACAAAGATCTTGGTTCCCACAGGTGGAGCTGTAGCATAGAGATGCTTGCCTCCACCCTGACAGCTCCAATCCCATGCTTTAACAAAGACACCACAAACATGGCATGTCATGTCTCATGTCACTTTCAACATGAGAAGCAAGAGTAGCAGGAGCACTTCCCCTGCTTCAGAATTCAAGAAGAAAAAAAAAAACCCTACAGAGATTAGTCAGGAGGTAAAGCACTCGCCTCTCAGGAAGAGCTTGATCTGAGCTTTGTTTGAACAGATGGGGTCAACTTGTTCATCTCCGGAGCTGAAATTGGGTGGAGATGAGGGAAATCATGTCACATGTTGCTTTGCACTCTAAGGGTCTTACTGAAAGCTTGAGTGCTCAGGTCTTCTGGTGAGGTTCATGGGCACAAGGTCATTTTTGACAGGGAAACTAAACTCAAACAAGAGCAACTAAATGTGTCAGTCAAGAGAAGAGATCAAATATGATCCATAGAAGGCAAAGAAACACAGTGTGACTGTTTCAATGTGTGCCCAGTTCATCATGTTGAAAGATTGCATAAGAAGGAGGAGGCCAGGATGGATACATATATGATTGGCAAGCTTGTCGTTGATGTGTTTGACTTTCAAGGTGATAGCAATGCTAAATTCTTCAGCACCACTTGGCTCCTGCCTCTGTTTTTACAGGTGACAGCTGCTTGGGCAGAAGTGAGCTTTGGCCTGGGTGGTGGAAGGGCTGTGAAGAACAGTTCACGTCATCACCTTTCTGGGGTCAGGCCTGCCCATTGGCTTCAGATTCAAAATGGCTGAAGAGGGGCGCCCAGGCCGCTTCCTCCATCTACCCTGCCTCGCTAGCCAGACAAGATTCCATGTCTCAAGAGTAAAATTAAGGAAACTGTAATGATCCAGGAGTTGTAATATCCTTTATGAAGCTTGGCACAGGCCATGCTTCTTCTATCAACAATTCTGCTACACCCTCTCTAGTACACCAGGTTCAGGAAACGTTCCAAAAACACCACTAATCATTAAGGGCTGGGTTTTATTATGTAGGGCTGCATTGACTGCACCATAAAATTCAAGTTCAAACCAGTTAAAACACAATATTAGTCAAATAATCAGAGCTCATAAACGGTTCTTGTTTTAGATATCGGGTTCTAGGTGAAAAAAATGTGAAGCCTCTTTACAAGTTTACAAAATGTGTTCATGTTCTCAGCTCATTGAATTTTTTCACCGTGCACTTACAGGTTTTTTAGGGAACATACTATGATTCTATTGCATCACTAAAAGCAATATTTGGAACCTTTATTTTCAAGCATGTATACAGGTTTCTTTCTGTATCAGCAAGTTGCATAAATTTACACATTGTACATTTTCACACATTCTTCTCTCCATTGAACACCATATTGGCAAACATACAGTTGTGTTCAATGCCTCATAACTTCCTATAAGTGATCATGATTGGCTACATATATTAGCTTTCTGTGTCCACAAAAAGGGGTTGTTTGACAGGAGTTATTGGTTTGACCAACACATGGTACAATGGGAAAATGGGAAAACCCAAAGAGCTCAGTACATATCTAGATGAATGATTGTCTTAGTTTTGTTTTTGGAGCCATTTCTGAACAACGTCAGGTTTCAAATTCATCAGTTCAAACAACTGTGTGTAAGTACAAGTTATTAGGAGGTGTAGACACTTTGCCTAGGTCTTGAAGAAGAACCAAAAGTGGCACCCATACCTGGAAAATTGGTTAAAAGGGCAGAAATAACCCAAGAACAAAGAGGTCACAGGCCGGTCAATAACTGGAAGCTGCTGGAACACCAGTGTCCCAATCTATTGACAAAACATTTGCATGGAGTTAGAGGCTTCCCCACCCCCACCTCATTTGAAATGGACTAAAGAAAGTTGAATTGTCTTTTTGCCGAAAATTATATGTGCTATATTTATATTGTAACACTGTATGTATGTATGTACGTATGTATGTGTGTATGTATGTATGTATGTATGTATGTATGTATGTATGTATGTATGTATGTACGTATGTATGTGTGTATGTATGTATGTACGTATGTATGTATGTATGTATGTATGTATGTTCATATGTATGTATGTGTGTATGTATGTATGTATGTATGTATGTATGTATGTATGTATGTATGTATGTATGTATGTATGGTATGTATGTATGTATGTATGTATGTACGTATGTATGTATGTATGTATGTATGTATGTGTGTATGTATGTATGTATGTATGTATGTATGTATGTATGTATGTATGTATGTATGTGTGTATGTATGTACGTACGTATGTATGTATGTACGTACGTATGTATGTATGTGTGTATGTGTGTATGTATGTATGTATGTATGTATGTATGTATGTATGTATGTATGTTTGAATGTATATTATGGCTATATGTTAAGATTATCACAGGTGAACATGTCCACTGCTAAGGAGACAGTATTGTTTCCTCAAGAGTCCAGTAACACTTAAAAATCAGTTACTTTAAGATAAATAACCAATAAGAACAGTAAGTTAGTTTACTCGTTTTAGTAAGTTTACTTTTTAGTTGTGCTCACTGACACTGACATACATAACTGGACACCACAGTGATGTATCAGTCTACTCAGGCTTTAACAGAGCTCAGTAACACTGAGCATAAATAACTGGTCACCACACTCATTTACCAATCTACTCCTGCTATGTATAATTGTGACTTTGTGTTGACTTCAGGAAGAATAAAGCAGAAACCTTGGACCAAATTGTTTTTTTAAATGTCAACACTATTGTGTGTATGTAATATGCATTTAACAAGACAAATTCCTGTAATGTATTTATGGAAATAAAACCATTCTGGTTCTCATAATGGTTAAAAACGGTAAAAAAAGACTGTGTGGGTGTAAGGATGCTAAGTCTTCAATATTACTGTAAGGTTCTGATCTCTACAGCCTCTACAGGCAGATATGGCACCACCATCATAAAGCCCATACAACCTCCCCCATAAATGTTTCACTTTGTGATAAACATACTTTTCCTCAAAGCATAGCTTTGTTTTAGGACCACCTGAGGCCTTGTGGCAGTAAGGAAGATTTGCATTTGGAGGAGGAGGAGAAGAAGAAGGAAGATGAGGATGACAAAAGGCAGTAATCCCTTGAGGCATAAGCATCATGGCCCAGGAAAAGTTGATAAGCATCAGCCCTAGTCTGGACAGTGCAGCTGCAGGGCAAGACCACAGAAGAATGCTCAAAATGTGCCATCAGATAAACCTGTCTCTCTAGTTCCACCACATCACTCTTTCCTCCTAGGGAAGCTGTATTCATCATATGCCCATATGATAGTCCCTCACCTATTGCAAAATGAATATGATGCAGCCTTTTTGTAAATGAAATATTTTAGATATGATCATAAAGTGCAGTGCCATTGAAACCATTTTGGAGGATATCACAACATGCTTATTGCTGTTACATATGTATGCTGTTAGATACATGATACATACATCAGCAAGAGCCTATTATGGTTTCAATATGTAAGCAGTCCTGCTTATAGACACCAGTTTTATAGCAGAGTCATTAAACTTAATTAAAGGAGCATCCCCCTGCTGAGAGAGCCCAGATTCCTGACCTCAATACTGTCCATTCCTTATAGAGCAACAAAGCAACAGCATGTTTTAATCAAGAAACAACAGGAATTGAATTTGCTTTACAATTGTTTGCTTAACAATAATAATAATAATAATAATAATAATAATAATAATAATAATAATAATAATAATAATAATAATAATAATATCCTGCTACAGGATTAAGACACACTCTCGATCTTTAAATCTTGATTGAAAACATTTTTCATATGATTTCTTCATTTTTCTTCTTTTTGTTAACCCCTCCTTTATAGACTGATCAATTATTTCTTTCCCTCACTCCCCGATGCCCTGAGCTGCCCCTGCTGCCTAGCTGATGTTGGTTCATTCCCACTCATGATGCTTTATTCAGATGGATCCCTATTAACGCTGAGCTGTATCCTACACTCACTCACATTCTCATTTCTCCCATATACAGCACACTCCCACAACTAGCTATAATTCTCTATTGTTTAACACCTATTTGTGCTTTATGTCTGTGCTCTTCGGTGTTCCCGTTTTGAGCCTTGGTTCCTCTCAAGGTTTCTTCCTCCTAGACTGAGGGAGTTTTTCCTTGCCACCGTTGCCCACTGGCTGCTCAATTGTGGCTTGGATATGGATTTCTTTAAAGCTGCTTTGTGACAGCTCCTTTGTTGTAAAAACCTATATAATTAAATTTGATTGATTGATTAATTGATTGATTAGGTAACACTAAGAAAAATAACTGGTCAGCACAGTGATTTATCAGTCTCCTCAAGCTTTAGGAGATCTCAGTAAGACTATGAAAAAAAAAAAAAGATCAGCACAGTGATTTTACAGTCTATTCATGCTTTAGTTGAGCCCAGTAACACAATGATATCAAAGATCTAATGTAATGGTTTCCAGGCACATTACTATGGTTATAAAGATTAGAGAGGTGTTGTTAACCTTGATCCCACCCTGCATCATCTAGTGCTGTCCAGCCCAATACCTCTGCAGACTGACTCACTGCAGAGTAGACTGTGTTTGTGTTGAACCCATCCCAAGACTAACAGTAGGCTTTTGATGTCACTGACAGGGCCAGGATGAGTTTGGCATGAAGACAGACACCAGCCCTCTGATTATTAACTGCACACAGGATGAGACAGGAAACTGTATGGTCAGCTGAAGGAGGAAGTGAGAATTGTCGAAGGTGATAGGTCCTGTAAGAGTAGAAAAGGAGGGTCTGCAAAGACATGACAAAGTGTCGGCCACTCCCATATTGAAAAGTACAGTATTGAAAAGGCAAGCTTTAAGCGATATATGAGAACGCCTTTATTAACCAACAAAACCAATGTCATGCATAATTTAGCAGAGCAACCAATGCACGTGCTCCACTAATGTCTGGGGTGGGCTAAACATACTAGAACAGGGGTAAGCAAACCTGGTTCTGGAGTGCCAGTTTCTTGTAAACTGCTGATTTCCCTGCTCTACCAGAGATACTAAAACTGAGTTGATGAGTTGAATAAGGTGTGCTTGAGCAGGAGGAGCACAAAACTGTGCACGTCTGGCACTCCAGGACTGGAGTTGCCTAACCCTTCACTGGAATGAATGGACATTGTCTTAGTTTGTTATGCAGCACACATCTTATTATTAACCTCACCTAAATCAAAACCTAGGTCTGTCATCGAATCCTTTCTGATCTCAACTCTAACGTCTACCATTCTCTGAATGGGAATATCCTCAAAGTCCCTTCTATATGCAGTATATGAATACAGTTTAGAAAATCACTAATCCATCCTAAACATGTCAGCACATTCGAGATGCTTGTGGTTTGATATTTGATATCTGACTGAAGGAGCTGGGTAGCTACGTTTTAAAACTTTATTCTCCGGTTCTCCTCTAATGAGTCATTTCTCAAGTAATAAGTGCTCTCCACTCTCATGATGACTATAAGTAATTATAAGTTATACAACTTCTGAGCATGTGTGAGCATGTGTCTCCATTATCCTGCCCATTTCACACCAGCCATGCCTCCCTTAATACGATCCTATATTAGTCAATGAACATGGAGTGTGTCACATGGCAATTGGGTCTTTTTTTTTTGGTGCATCCCTCATGGTTTTCCAGGAGCTTATAAAGGTAATAGTACAAAAGGCAGTTTGCATGTGCAATAGTCTTGGTAAACATATAGCCAATAAACATCTCAGTGTTGCAGCACACTGCACATGCTGTAACAAGTCTAGAGTTAAAAAGGTACTGATATACAATGCCTGGTTTTATTTATTTTATTTCTATGGTGCATTGTGTGTATTTTAATGTTTCACCAAGGGTTGGGAGTAATTCTCTGCATGAGTCTAAAATTTACCACCTAAGCATTTCTACATTGCAGTTCAGGCTTTCTAGGCAACCCACTCAAGACTTCTCCTATCATACCATGTAACAACTACACCACATCATTTCAAACAGCCAATAACAAACCCTAATTGAAGAGCTCATCATGCTTGATGGTGGCAACGATTGCCTTTACTTTTAATAAAAAAGTGCTGGCTAGACACTTTAAGGTTTGGTGGCAACTGTGATCTGGTAATGGGTCGCACCAGTAGCGCCATTGTTGTTAAGATGACCTACTGGATACCTGTATCCAGCAGTACATGTATATAAGCAATATAGAGCTTTCTACATATTTTAGGCCATTAACAATACTCGGTTTAATATTTATTATTACTTAATATACTGAAAGGTTCTGAAATCTCATAATTATGCCATTTTAGAGATTCAGCACTTTTTCTTAATATTCTTAATATTCATATTTTTTTTAGATGCAGTAGAATATGCCCAAAAGCTCTATAGAACATGGTGATATGAGACCAAATATGTTTGTGTTATTATAACCTAAGAAATGTACATGTTAAAAAACATGCCATTTCTCTCTGTGTGGCCTATAAGCAATTCTTTCTATTCCCCTGCCACCCTCACTCCATATCCACCACAGCGCCGGTGTACATCAAACAAGCCTACACGTGGGAAAAAATGGAGTGGAGATCAGGGGAAAACCCCACTGCCCTGTCTGTCCTGAGTGGACTTGGGGAAAAGTCTTGCCAATTGCCAAGAGGTTCAGGCCGTGACAGGCTAACAGGCCCCCTGATGCAGGTCTCCAGCCACCTCAGTTAAGGATCAGGAGGTTAACTGATGGAGACTTGGCTACCGGAAGCCGCCTGCTTCCCCTAGTGGACACAGAGGAAGCATCTCACAGTACAGAGCCCATTAGAACCAATTACGGAGAGTCAGAGCCTGAGCCTATGAGCTATGAAGTTTGTGTATTCCCCATGCAAATAAAGACAATAACAATAACAGACAACAACAACAACAATGACAGCATTATTATTATTATTATTATTATTATTATTATTATTATTATTATTATTATTATTATTATTAATAATAATAATAATAATAATACTAATAATAATAATAATAGTAATAATAATAATAATAGTAATAGTAATAGTAATAAAAATAAGATACAAGGTAGAACTGGATAAGTCAGTGGTGCACATGGCCAATCTCCAGCAAAGTTTGGTAGATACCCTACTCAAACACACCTGATTCAACTCATCAGTTAATTTCAAAGTAGGTGTGTTTGAGTAGGGTAAACTTGACTGGAGACCAGCCTTCCAGGACTGGAGTTGTGCATCCCTTGTATAAGTAACATGGTGTTTTAACATGTTGCAATGATAGACTTGGCCAATCATATCTCAGTAACCTACAGTAAACTACATACATTGTGACTAGACTACAAGACTACCCATTGTGGTCTCATCATTGTGTGACGAATTAGAGAAATCCAGCTCAACAAACAGCTAAAAATGACTTGTTTCCAACTGAATTAGAGGTAGTGGACGTTTACTGCTCTGTCCATGTGCAAATGCTCAACCGGCAAGCAGATTGATCTTTGCTCAAAGAGCGTTCAAAATTCAGAATTAAAGTTACTAGAAGGGATAATACTGATAAATACATAAATAACAAAAATAGTAAAGGACATTTAGGTTATTATTTGGACAACGATCAGGTATTTATTATATCGTTAATTATTATAAATCCTGAACAATCTAATCATTACAAATAACTCATCTAAACTATTGTTTTTTTAGCTCAAAAACATTCTGGTTGATTAATTCCCAACAGGATTTCTGAGAATCCTAAAATGTTCATACAAATACTTAAATTCTGTATTATGTTCATGTCAAATGAAGAGAAATCTGAGTAGCCTAGGACCTTTTTAAAAATATATCCAGTATGTGGCATGTGTGACGTGTGTCTTGTATAAACACTTTTCTAATTTTGTGGCAAATCATAACATGTGAAAGTTTTATGCAATACAAATACAAATCATTGAACATTTATGATTTGTTTCATAAAAGACTGTATATAAATAACAAAATTGTGTAGAATTTAAATCAAATTAAAAAGTGAAACTGAAAGTAAAGTTTGTCACACAAAATGCTGAAAATAAAAATATTAAATATACTAATTAAATTAAACTTTATGAAATAAATATTAAACTATTAGTAAATTTTAAGATAACAACTTTGTACAAAAAGGTCAGTTAATATATTCACAAAATTGTTTTAGGAAACATATTTGTTTTGGTGTTTTGTTAGTTATGTTAGTTTGTTTAAATATTTATTTTTTCTAATGAATTCTTTGGTATTCTAAAAATAGTCATGTTCTTAAATACCTCACACTGGAGTTCAGAAAATAAACCTCTAAATAATTGGTTTAACAGATAAATTACTGGAAATTCCTGAAAACTGAAATAAAATAGATTAGATTGGAGATTATTATTGAAGTACTGTAAGTATTAAAAAAAAAATGGCTTTTGTTTACATCACACTTGATATGTTTTCCTATGAGTTTTCTATTCCTGTTGCTTTCTTTTGCTTTTTACTCACTTCAAGACCACTTAGCTCTATATTAGTTTTCTGCATACATTTAATAATAAAAAATGGTTTATATATTTTATATAGTTTATATTTAAACGATTAAATACAGATTATATAACAATTTATACAAAACATTAAAAATAACAAAGGAAAAGGAAAAAAACAAAGGAAAAACATAAAAGTCTAAGTCAAAGTTAATTTGTCACATATGTGTCCTGGAATGTCTTAAAGAATATTTAAGTTGTTTTTTTTTTTTGAGAAATGCATTTAAAACATTTTATGAACTTCTGTGTTAATCCTTAATTAATGCAGCCCCATGTTGTTCAGTTCACTGAAACTCTTGATCATGCACCTCTTTTACGCAAAAATGCAAGAGTCAATTCAGGTTCATTGTATGCTGCCATTTAAGTTAGAGTTCAAACCAAATACTAAAATACTGTTATGCAGGCATGTTTCTCTAAAATGTAAATGTTTGTATTATATTAGAAAAGAAATAAAATAAAATAAAAGCATTTTCTTAAGTGGGCTCAAATCTTATGCCCTACTGTATGGGTGTAACAAAACCTAATACTATTTTACAAACTTCTGACCTTTAATTTTATGAACACATATCAAGGCAGCTGGTTCACGTAAATATTCAATGAGTTCTGCTTATGAACTTAGGATGATATACAGTGTGAAACCTCCAAATGCACATTTGGATATGTTTAATTACATGCAAGAAACAACTCCTCTGGAAGCAGATTTTAATGAGATATAAAATGATAAAATTACTACATTTGTGTGCTGCACCTCCAACTTATTTCAGCATTGTGACTGCTAACTTCTAATTCCAACAACAGCTCATAGTTTCTGTACCAGCATTCACGCATGGAGAACCTCCACCCTCCTTGCTCAACCCAATCCTCGCTCATTGGTCCAGCAGCAGGCTAGCCGTTGAAGAAAAAGGGTGGAGTGATGAGTCAACCTGCATGCCTCCCACTCACAAACCTTGTCTTTGCCTCTTGATTGGTTGATGCTGGCAGATGTACCGTTTTCTGGATGATGCAATGTGAAGATAAACACAATTACTCCTGCTGAACATTAGAAATTGTATGAAGCATCTCCACCTAGAGCTCATATCTGCAAATTCTGTCCTCCTCAGTCAATTTAGATCAGGGGTGTCAAACTCATTTTCACAGAGGGCCACATCAGCATAATGGTTGCCCTCAAAGGGTCAGATGTAACTGTAAGACAGTATAAATGTAACTAAATGTAACCAAATGTAATGTAGAATAGATGTAAGTAGTCCTTAATGTTAAAATACTCTGAATTTATCACTTATTCAACTTATAGATATTTGCATAGATGTAAAAATATGTTTGCTTGTTGCTCTGTTAACATAACATAAAGCCTAATAATCTGTCAGGTTAAGAAACTCATATTGCTCCATCAATCAACAATTGCTGACGCAATACGAAGAACAGCATGGAGGATGTCAGTGATCAGTGATGTGTTGATTCATCATTGAAAACAGACAGGTGCTCCCAAACAGACAAAACACGGGCACAGTTGAAGCTGTGGCATCAGATCAGGGGGCAGCGGGGGTTACAGCATCCTGGAGGCAGGGATCACTTTGAAGCTCGATTAGCTCCATCTGAAGGGGTGCAGTGAAGACACTGGTGGTGAAAGGATTGGCAAAGATGGCAAAGCCTGACTGCTGGGCTCAAGTTACAGAAGCACCGATCAAACTCATTCATTAAGCGGCTCAGTTTGGGAGCCAACTGAGGACAGAAAAACTGCTGGGAAATGAGGCTGAGATGCTCTGACAAACAAGAAAGTGGGCAAGATAGTCCTGTTTCACCTGGCACATCCATAGATCAAGTTTACTGGAAAGTGGTGATGATGCCAGATATCTGCGTCATGTCTGCATTCCTGAAGCTTCTGATTCAGTTGGGCCAGATGTTCGGTAATGTTGCACAACATCGCAAAGTCACACAGCCAATTTGGATCTGACAGTTCAGACATGGGTTTCTTTTACCCTGCATGAAAAGAGCAATGTCGTCCTTAAACTCAAAAAATCGTTTGAGGAGTTTGCTCCTACTCAGCCATTAAGACATTAAGCCACTAGATTGCAGTCAGTCAGATCTTTTAAGCTCTACTGGGCCACATCAGATGACATGGTGGGCCACATTTGGCCCACGGGCCTTGAGTTTGACACATGTGCTTTAGATGGCAAGCTAGATTTGTTACAATCCATGTTGAAAGTAAAGGTAAAGGTGCTCATGGACCCACTGTAGGGGAGTTTAACACACACACACACACACACACACACACACACCCGGAGTGGTGGGCAGCCCTATCCACCATGCCCGGGGAGCACTTGGGGAGTTCAAGAGCACTTCAGTCATGCCCTCCAGTTCATTGATTCAAACTGGTAACCTTCCAGTCACAAAGCTGGTTCCCCAACAACTAGGCCACAGCTTCCCTAAAATGTTGTACTACACCAAGACATGTTTGGCCTCTTCCTCTGTCTCCTCAGACCCCAGGTGCAACATGCCCAGGAGGGTCTGCAGTTTGCATACCGGGCAGGTGTTGGTGTGGAAGACGCAATCATCTACCTGCTACACCGAGCCCACTCGCACCTAGATAAGGGGAACTGCACAGTGAGGAACCTGTTTCTGGATTTTTCAAGTGCTTTCAACATCATCCAGCCCCTTATGCTCCAGGACAAACTGAATGGGATGCGAGTGGAAACCTGCCTGGTCACCTGGATCTCCAGCTACCTCACAGACAGGCCACAGTATGTCAGGCTGAAGGACACCACGCCTGAGAGTGTGATCAGGAGCACTGGAGCACCCCAGGGCACAGTGCTGGCCCCTCTTCTCTTCACCCTGTACACGGCAGACTTCTGCTACAACTCAGAGCTGTGTCACATCCAGAAGTTTGCTGATGACACAGCCATAGTTGGGTGTATCAGGGATGATCGTGAGGAGGAGTATCAGAGCCTGGTGAGTGATTTTGCAGCCTGGTGCCACAGGAATCATCTGCAGCTCAACATCTCAAAGACCAAGGAGCTGGTCATTGACTTTGGGAGGTCCAGACCAAAGTCACAACCAGTTCCGATCGAGGGAGATGAGGTGGAGGCTGTGGACTCCTACAAGTACCTCGGGCTGTGGCTGGACAGAAAGTTGGACTGGTCATGTAACATCGACCACCTGTACAGAAAGGGACAGTCCAGGCTGTACTTTCTGAGGAGACTATGGTTCTTCAACATCTGCAGGAAACTCCTGGGGATGTTTTATCAGTCTGTGGTCACCAGTGTCCTGTTCTACACTGTGGTGTGCTGGGGGGGGGCAGCATATTCAAGCAGATCAGGCGGGCTGGCTCTGTGGTTGGCACAAAGCTGGACTCTTTGGTGTTGGTGGCAGAGAAGAGGACTCTGAAAAAAATGCTGGACATTATGGACAATGCCAGTCATCCTCTACACACTGTCATCAGCCACCAGAGGAGCCTGTTCAGTGAGAGACTGCTCCTTCCCAAGTGCAGGACCAGCAGACTTAAAAACTCTTTTGTCCCGCACGCCATCAGACTGTACAACTCCTCTCTGGGGGGAGGAGTGCTAACAGGAGGATGGAGGATGGGAATGAGTAGGAACGAGCAGTAACTCACTCACCACAACACACCTGGACTTGGTGCAATAAATAAAGTGCAATAATAACAATGCAATACACAATTTCAAGTGCAATAACAATAATAATGTGCAATACCCCGTTCTACTGGACTCTATTTCTCTTTTTCTACTTTTTCTCCACCACTATTTATGTATATTGTACATTGTAATATAGTCTCTATATTATATATATATTCTCACTATATTTATATAGTGTTTATTCACTAAATTAACTCGTTCTACCTTTCTGTACTGTATTTATGTTGCGGCTGGAACCTTAATTTCCCTGAGGGAACCCTCCCAAGGGATCAATAAAGTTCTATCCTATCCTAGTCCTTCATCAGTGCTCACAAATTGCACATGATACTCCTGGCTGGATATTTCTGCTTGTTAAACTATTCTCAGTCCCACACAGAATGCTGAAGAGGGTGAAAAGAGGCTAACAAAGTATGCAGAAAAACAGATGAATCAGGGTCTGTAATTATAGAACTACAAAGTTCTCCTGTATGTTAATTAGAGCTGATAAAATGGACAGTGAATGTAGAAACATGTGCTCATTATGTTATGGCTGATTAGTGCATATTCCTTATGATAACTGCATGATTTTTGAGGTATTTCATTTTAGCGATAACACGTTGCATGGTTGCACATCTCTTTTTTGAAAACCAAAATATCAGCATTCTTGATAACTGCAACACCAATTCATGGCCAAGGACTTCTGTCAGCCATGCTCCTTCAGAATTGAGCATGGGAATGCACTCTATCATCTAGCTGTTCCAGAATAGTTGCTCAACAATGGCTTCCCAGCTGTGCAAACCTGATAAGATCTACCTGTGAGTCATCACGTCATAGTAAACCGAAGGGCGACTGTAAATACAAGATTAAGAAACTCAACACTTATTCACAAATTAATGGACCAATGAATCAATCGCATGACAGCAAACATGCCCAGGGTCAGGAGCACAAGGATTCAGGATACATTTCCAGGAATCTGCACAAACAAGCTGATATTTGAAGTTAGTTCGGTTGGGACTAGTGAAGTTCGTATTAATTGCATCTTTTCGTGATTAGATTTGTTATTGCTGACAAAGAAACTCCCAAAAATTCTATGTGAAATTCAATTGTCAGTCAAGACAGCTGAGGACATTTAGTCGAGGATATTTTACTGCAACTGAAACTTTCCATCGGCCAGCCTGCTGTTTTAAAGGTTGCACTTCTGAAACATTTGAAGATACTTAGTGTTGATTTAAACCAGGGCAACTGATTCTGACAGTGCAGTTCCACAAGGTTTATAGAAGAACTCAAACACATCTCTCAAATGATTAACATCAGCCCATGAAAAGAAAGTGGAGCCACACCCCCCTTACATTTGTTTAGCTGTACATTAGTGCAAACATGTACTTGTAACACCATTTACTTATAATCTATCCAATTCTCTCACTTTAAAACCTACAAACAGCTGCCAGTCAAGCATGTCAAGAATTCTGAAGCACAGATGGACATCATTCACACACAGACCATGACGAGGTGTGCAAACAGCTTCAGTTCAGAAAGATAATCTCCCATATAACTGGTGAAAAGTCATGCAATTATGCCTAAGAGCACAATAGCTGTGGACAAAGAGCCAATGAAGTACAAAAGTATACAACAAAAGTATAAAAGAGCAGTTGCTCACCCATGTTTTATGCAAACTTAGTGTGCGGGTGTGTGAGGGTGACTATCAGTAACAGTGCTCTGACAGCTTCTGAGAGAATGGACTCACACAGTATCAACATTCAAACAAACAAACAAAAAAAAGGCTTGATATATGTCACCTTAAGTTACATTAAATGTCATTAAATTATGAACAAAAATTAAAATTTGGGGATTAATAAATAAATCAATATTCCTCTTTAACTCTTTAGTACCAAAAGGCCTCCTTCAGCACATTGCCCTAAATGACAGCGTGATATTACTGTGAGAAACCATAATGATCTTTATTGACTAGCAAGTGAAAATGAGTTATACCCACATCTAACCTGTTCGATCATGTCTAATAACATGTCTGTTAATGCAGTAAATGCTTGTTTGTTCACAGTTTTCATATTACTAATACTGCTTTCTGAACAATGTTAAAAATGTGATTTTCAATTCAAAGAATAAATAGGAATGTTGTCTAAACTGTGCAGAAAAATCCTGTTTTTAAGTTTTCCTTCACGGAGAGGATTTGTTTGCCAATTAACTTATATTTGTTTGTTTATTTATAAATGCCTAATACATTGAAACTAACAATGTTCTGTTACAGCAACAGCAACAGTTATAATAATAATAATAATAATAATAATAATAATAATAATAATAATAATAATAATAATAACAATAACAATAATAATAATAATAATAATAATGTTTTTATATTCACATATTTTTATATGAATATATGTGAATATATTTTATATCACAATTTAAAAGATTAAAAACCTCAAATTCCACACAACTGACAGTTATAAACGATGTAGCAACCAAACTGGGAAATATTTCAACTATGTCAAAACCACAAATTTAATGACAATAATTGGATAATTTCCTAATTTATTCAGTCAGTGTGATTGAAGAGTCTCGAGTGTTGGGTGGAGAACAGGCCTACTCCCTATAAGTTACACTGCTGCCTTCTGGGTATTTTATGAAGTGTACTTCAAGAAGCTTGTGCTGTTAAAACAGAGGACTGTCCACGGTGTGGTTTACACTCTGTCAGTAACGTGCTGCCTTCATTTCAAAATTATGCATCCTTTGGCATCTCTTATCTAGTATCTTCTTATTTATAACCTATTAAGTGTGATAGTTGAGCATATGTCAAATCCTTTGTACAAGTGCTTTTATGAATATCCACTTGACAGTCCCTTTAGGGTCCATGACAAACCCAGGAGGCATCGAAAGTATGTGGCTTGACTCCAGCTTGTCTTGGGCATGGGCCGCAGCACGTATCGAAGCCCCCTGGGAGACTCTGTACAGCCAGGAGCTTCCAAAACCGAAAAGAGAGGAAATGCGATGGCTTTGCTTGTGCATAACATCAAAGGGCTGAGATGGAATGGCGAGTTTCTATTTAGACTTATACAAGAACGGTGGCACCAGTAGCCAGATCCCCGTCCCTCACACACAATTTCATTGCGTCATTTAAATAGCGTTACTCGTCTAGCTTGGCATAGAGCAGAACATATGCAGGGTTGCATTAACAACTCCAAACATCAAGTGGACCTCATGCTAAGTGCAGGCTCTGTGACTCTGATAAGTAGTTTGTTTGCACTGGGCCTTGATACAAATCCCCCCCCCCCATTTTACCACGCTGTCCCGAAGAGCACTACTGTGGGTATCAGTCTGCATGGTACAGGACATAAAGCAGTCATTCTGCAACAGAACTGCACTGATAAGCAACTGCAGTCAAAGTGGCTGTTGGGGCAAAATGGGGCGGGATGTCCCAGCACAACACTATTGAAACAGTCAAAAGGGCTAGGGTGTTTGAGAGGGTCGGAGACCGAAAATCTGTAACCCCCCTAAATGAAGTAAAGGCAAAGGAATACTAGAAACCATTTTGTTTCCCCTGCTGTGTCAACAACACACTTTTGACTACCCAAATAAGAATGGGTCATTAATTCATTAATTGTGAAAGACTAATATAGGTAGACTATCCAGAAGACGCTATTAAAGTATTGTATTTTAGTTAGAATCTACTATCTTTAGCTGTTTATTCAGTGAAGTATTAACAGGGAATTCATGCATCACCTGCTCAAGCAGGAAAGCTTTGCTCTACATGTTGGAATACTGCTTTGAGAATTTGATTGCATTCAGCCAGAAGAGCAATAGTGAAGTACTGATTTTGGCTAATTAGCTCTGGCACTCCAAATTATCATGAAAGGTGTTGAATGGAGCCCGATCGCTCCAGAAAATGCAGTTCCACTGCTCGACAGCCTGTTGCTTCACCAAACTCTTGTCATTGGGTATGGTGACCTTAGTCCCATGTGTAGCTGCTCCAGAGTGTTCCATTCTACTGCCATTACTATTTTAATGGGATTATACAAGCTGCGTTTTACAGCTGAAAGCCTGCGCGTGTTCAATGGGTGCAACATGACGTAGCTGGACTAATTAGAATAAGCATCTGGATACCTTTGTGGATGCAGATATAGTACGCCTCCATAATGGTCTAGTAAGGTGTGGCAGCATAACAACATGTCTAGTGTATGGCACAGGGGGAGATTTTTAGATGAATAGTGCTTAATAACAAGGCTTTTGAGGAATGGTGAGTATAGTGTCCTCTAGTGGTTGGTTTTTGTGCCACTACAGTATGGCAAACTACATACTGGGTAAAACAGAAGATAAGCAACTGTTTGACATTGAATAGACAGATTAGTAATAACAGGCATTGGCAATAAAAGTATCAGATTAAGCTTCGGCTTCCACTAGAATTAAAGTCCCACCAAAAGAAATCTGGTTAGGATACAGCAGAAAAAAACTCAAACTCATTCTGAAAGCAATATAATTAGACAAATCAAATTTAAGTGTCAGGACAAGTTCTAGAGATTATGTGTTAAACCTCTAACCTAAGTGTAATTCTTGTTGTATCTGCGTTTAAAGTCTGATCAAATTATCCAGCAAAACAATGAAGTGAAAATGTCCCCTATCTAGGGTAAAATACCAGACTGTCACTGTCTGGATGTCTCTATGTAATCTACCTGGTGAATCTTGTCTTGCTGATAAAGGACAGCACTCCCTCCTTGGTTAGCAGTGTCGAACAATCTGTCAGCACAGCCAGACATTTCCACGGAGCCAGCCAAGGACTTAAATGCAAATGCAAGTTTGCTAAAAGATAACCAGTAGTGAATAGAGACCCAACACACCCAATAATGTATATTTAGAAAATATGTCCACTGTCCCTGACTGTCTGAGGTCAGAGCACATGAGCATCCCCAAATGCTGAGTTCCTTCTATAAAATGCTTTACTGCAGCCACTTTTAGTTGCTGATTGTTTGTGAGTCTTTCTAACTCCAGTCTTGTGCTGAGTCAGTGAAAAACTGACTTTCACTGTGTGTTTTGGTACACCGTGAAGCACTGTTCTATTGCTTTTACAGAAAGTACAACTTTATTCACTGCAGGATGATTCCTGCTGTTTCTATTAACAATCACATCATTTACTGGCAGCCATACATGTCCATGCCATAACACCGCCTCCACCATTTCTGACAGATGATGGTATTGCTTCAGATCATCAACGATTTTCTTTTCATGTGCAAAATCTCAGGACTGATCATGCTGAAGGCAAGTCTTCCTCTGATGCAGAACAAAAGCAATTAATTCAGAGAATAACCAATTAAAATAAGCAGTAGGCAAAGCTTTATGAATGAGTGTCTGTTCCTCGGAGCTTTATATGTGAATGAAAATTTGGGATTTTGTTGTTTGTTTTTAAGAATTTGAAATTTGTTTTTATATGGTGTTGGTTTCTCATGAAACTGCTTGGAAACCTAGCTAACTAGTTTTGAAGGCAGCATTTCTTCGGTTGCCGGCTTCTGTCAATCTAATATATTGTCTGTCAAGCTAATTTAGCTGTTGAACATGAACATTTTCTGCACTAAAGCTGTGTTTATATAATAGAATTGAAGCCATGCTTATTAGTGTGACACTGTCACATGAAAATTACATGGCACTCTCTGTGCTGGCATGCAATAAAGGTCGGATGGAAGTTGTGGAATGCTTCCGTAAAAGCTAGATAATTAGTTTTCCATGCAGTTTTTGAGAAATCAACACCATTTGAAAATAATTTCATTAAAACAAACAACAAAATCTCAAACTGAAATGCACACCTTTCACTGACATATCAATTCTGAGAAACCTTATATGGCCATCCTTTGCCTGGTGGTTAGGGAACCAGCCTGGAAGGTTACGGTTCAAGCTGAACTGAACTGGACTGGTGGGACATGACTGAATTGCTCTAGAGCCAGACACTTAACTCCCCAGCTGTTCCCTGGAGCACCGTGGATACGACTGCCCACCGCTCTGGGCATGCAAGCTCACTGCCCCCTAGCATGTGAGTTCACTAGTGTGTATGTGTGTATGTATCACTGTGTGGATGGATTAAATGCAGAGGACACTTTATACACTTTTCCTTATTTTCCTAAAGCTCTGCCTACTTGTTAGTTATTGTCTGAACCAGCTGTGTTTGTTTTGCCTCCAGAATCATGCCGAGCAGTTATTTTGTATTCCATCAGTCTAATTCTCCCTGTCTGATACTGAAATGTGTTTAGTGTTGACCTTTTTGAAGACATGTAGTGATAATAGACTTTGACAGTGAGCCTTTGAAAAGGGAGTGATCGTGAGAAAAATGACTGAAATTTCTAAATGATTAATGCAACATGATTGTTTAACCTCTTTAATTAAAGCTGAAATTCTACATTTCACTCTCCTCTTGATTCATTTAAAATCCATAGAGATGATCTCTCTGTATATGAGAGACATAAACATGCCACTGCCAAAGCTTTGTCTCTCCATTTTATTTCCCTTTTGACAGTTCGATTCTGCTTATTGTTCTTTAGATGTTCCTGTGGATTTTAGATTTCACTACATTTATTCATGTGTAAAGTATGTTAACACTCATTGCTACAGATCAATTACTCCTGGGTGTTCAACTGAACCTTAAGAGGGACTGTGCATTTGAGGTTGCATATGCAGGTCCACTAAAAACAAAGCCTAAAAAACAACACTTGTCTAGGCTACACTAAGCCTAGACAATGCAATCTACTGTAGATCCACTCCAGTGAAAATCCATCAATAGTGACTCGCAGTCAACGCCCTTTGAGCAGAAACCTTTCCCATCTAAACCTGCTCCTCTCCTTAACTGTAATTCTCCTGATACAGGTGGTGTAGCAGGTTCGGAGGGTAGTTATACAAACCACCTCTAAAAATGTCTAGTTGTCTCAGCCAATGATTCTGTGCTACCTGTGACCAACCCAAGATGACATCAGGTCATGAGACCATGGTGAGGTCAGCCATGCTTGATCATATTTTATTGATGAAGTCATGTGTTATGGAACTACCTTGGAGTAAAGAGTGACGCGCCCTTGGATCCCACCAACTGATCTCTGAACCATGTGTGATTGAAGTTATTGAATAAAGCCTAATTGTACCATAACACAGATTCAGTCCATGGCAGTGAAAGAACCTGCTCTGTGGGCTTCATTCACATACAACAGTGATCAGTAAAAACAAGCCGCTGTCCTCCACACATGCATACATTATCAGCAGGATGTACTGTTTGCACATAGTATCCAAATGAAGTCATTTTTGAATAGGTCAACATCAGAGCCTATCTGGTCCCGCAGGACACAAACATAGTTTGGGAATCTGCCCGCTAGACACAGCAGATTCAACTCAACAACTTGCTGCCAGGGTTAGTAGCTGTGCTACCACTCAGGAACATGCTAGTCCATGCTTTATGCATGATTGATCTAGAATTCCCTGTTTATTACACCCACTGGCCATATTATCCAAGGTATACTAAATGAAGAAAAATATTGGGAAACCCACTCACTCACTGTTTCTTCCGAATTCAAATGCATAAAAAAAAAGACTTGACCCTACATTTGCTGGAGTCTGTCTCACTATAGAGGGATAGCTTTTCAACCAGACCTGTGAATTTCATTGCCTTCAGTGACAAAAGCACTCTACAGGGACTAGACATGTTCTGTGGGTATGAGTGTATTTGCACACGTGTGTCAGCAATGGGTGCAAAATAATGTAGCGGAATGCTGTCATTAGAAGGGGTGTCCACAAACATGTGGACATTTAGTGTAACTGAGAGATGCAAGAACCCCAGCAATACCATCAGTGTAGTCCCTGGGATGTTTTATACACCACTGCAAAAACGTAAAAGCACCGCTCCTATACAAAAATGACTTTTAATACATAAAATGTATTATAGCAAATGCTATTTTTAGTAATACTTTTTTAATCAAAACCACCTAAAAGGCAACTTTACAGCAGATAAAAAAAATATATTTTTAGCTCTCAATGGAAGTGTGAAACAATTTCAGTCATTTTGGAGTTTTCTAATGGTTGATTTATCATGGAGTTCTATATAGCTGTAAGATTCCCATTAGGTCAAAAAGTGAAAATGGCAAAAACAGAGACATAAGGGGTTTGTGTGACAGTGACAATATTTTGGTATATTATTTACAAGCATATTTAAGATTAGCCGTTTTTAAATGGTTTCCATAGATGGACTTCTGTATGAATCAGATCTTCAGGACAGGCTGTGTAGTAGAATGGAAGCTGATGTCTGGTGTTGTGTGTGTGATGTACTCATTCCAGCATTACCGTTCTTACAATGGTGTCCCAGCTGTTGTGAGAATGGTCACACACCCACATTATATCTGTCACTGTAGTCGTAGGCAGGTCCTTCTCCATAATGGATGAGGTACATCATGGCTGTGGTAGGAGAGCTATAGTAAGTAAATGTAAATCTAAACATAAGCACAGATGATTAAATGCTGCATTTACCAGTGAGTTCCACACACCTCACGTGCTGATTAACCTCCCCTGACAGCTTCACAATACAAGCTGATATAACAAACCCTTAAGACTTCACATTTGTTTAGCAAAGAACAACTGATAAGTCCATATGCATAATGCTTCTGCAAGCCCTGTCATATTCACTGAATTGTGCAGAGTGAGTGAGAGTGAGTGAGGCAGAGAGAGTAGACTGCAAATAGTCTGGCTGAGGGCCAGGTATGTGTCAGGCTGAGCCTGAAGATCTTTCGTCTGTGTGTGTGTGTGTGTGTGTGTGTGTGTGTGTGTGGGATGGGCAGGCAGGTGCCCCATCCCTGTTCAGCCTGACTACACACTGATAATTATCCTCAAGTGCCCCCCCCTCCTCACCTCTGCAGGCCATCCCTCTGTCAACGACGCAACCTCCCAACCACCCCCAGAGCCCGCACGCACACTCAAGGCTCCAAAATCTACAGGGAGGTGGTGGGATGTGCACACACACACACACACACACACACACACACACACACACACACACACACACACACACACACACACACACACAACAATACACACACACACACACACACACTTGTGTTCACATGGGAAGAGCATGGTGTGATTCATTCTCAAATGTCAAAGTATCGTTTATCTAGATCTTGCTGTCGAAACACAAAAGATGAAACCAGTGTCACATTATAATCTAAAAGATTTAAGCTGCAGGACTGACTGCAGCGCATGACCAACATGATCTGCGTTTAGATGTCCATCAAGTTGTTACAAAATGCCTGTGATTTTGTGTACATATTTTGGCCTAGTCTATCTGAAGAATCAGGTCAGTAAAGAATCTTAATTTTGCGTAATGCAGCTAAATAACATTTTGTTTTGATCATTTGCTTTAGTTCATTTGGCAGAATTCTCATCTTTAACCCTGGCTTAAATGCAAAAAACTAGCTCAAAACCTAAATTTAGTCTTAATCCTAACTTTGATCCCAGTGCAAAATATAAACTTCATCCTCTTTCTGTTTCAAAACCTTATTCAAGTCCTTAATTTAACCCTTTCCTCAGTTCTATCACTAACTATACACAAAACCTAAACTCAACCCTTCTTCTGTTTCTAGACCTAAGTTAATATTATCCCAACCCAAAGCCTAAAATTAACCCGTTCCTGTGGTCCTAAACCGTACTCAATCTCAGACACTGGAACTGCCCTCTTCGTGCGACGTCACCTTCTAGGACGTTCCTCTACATCACTGTCCTCTTCCTCACTTGAGGTCTTGTCTCTCCTCCTTAATTCTGAAGGAAGACTTCAACATTTGCAAGAAGAAAGTCACATGTCTGCCTCTCCATCTGCGGAGCTTCCTCCTCCTCTTTATCATCATCATCTTCGTCACCGTTGTTCTCACCTTCTTCACTCTCCACAGGGCTGCAGGCTGATCTGTGTTTTCCTGATGGGCCAGTCTCATTCTCCTCTTCTAACTAGGGGTCTTCATCCATTCAATGTTGTTGAAATGAACATTCCAATATATTTATAGCACAGTGTAGCCATTTATTTACTACCCCGTTTATTTAAGACCCCTCGGGAGGCTGGGTGGGTGTTATATGTAATGCTGATGAAGATAGAATCTATTTTTTTACCTTTTTTGATTTTTTGATCCTAAGCCTAATTCTAGTAAGAAAATGAGTTTCACGTGACAGTGTGAGACTTTCTAAAAGACTTGGAGAAATAGAATTGTACACTCCAATTATACATGTCTAAATCACCCCATACGTATCCTAAATTCACTGAGAGTAAAAAACACTTTTCTTCCCTTAGTTTGACTGATTGCATTGAGCTCGTTGTTTCACTGCATTTGAAAGCACCAGGGGAAAGTCACCAGTCAAACAGTTAAAGCCAAAGTTAGTAGCTTGGAGCTGACAGCGGTGGAGCAGCCTCTCTCAGTATCTGTTGTTTAACGAGCACATTATGGAGATGTGCTACAGATTAACCTGACAGACCACCTTTATTCAGGTACTCCCTGCTACACACACACACACACACACAACACACACACACATGCGCACCTGTCACGGCCCAGACATGCACAGCCGCCAGACAACTACAGAAGCAGCGATCCCCTGCAGTTTTGCAAGACTAAACAGTGCTATGAGTCACCAAACATGCAGCTGAAATTCCAAAGTTAGCACTCATAGAAGGATGGACCTGGAAATAGCGCGCTGCACCTCCCTGCACTGTTTTGCTTGATTGATCTGCATGCCAAATACAATGCCACTTTATTCTGCACAGAATAACTGTTCCTACAGGCCTCATTATATAAGTGTTACGCAATGGGAGCGTTTCAAATATGGAGGCGAATATGTATCAATGTCTAATCCATGCTGTAGACAGGACAATGTGCCGTGTTATCTGCTTTGAGATGTAATCCTGCACGTCTTTGTTATCCAGAGACAGGTATGAATGAAGTGCATGAAAAATGTAGCTATGCCTTCTAGAAGCTTTTGTGGCCATGCCTTCGGCTACATTAACCGGGTTGCTTCAGTGTATAACATGTCTTCAGTACAGAAAACTGACCCCCCAACCTGTTTTTACTGAATTACTGTGTCTGAGATAAGAGGGGAAATGTGTGAGTTCAGTTTTTTGCTCCAGTTATTATTTCTTTTTTGTGCTCAAGAAAGAAGCAACACAAAGAGAGACAGATTGATAGAGAGGGATGTGTATTCTTGGCTTCTGGGAGATTTTAAAGTGTGCAAATTGAACATATTTCCTCTGACAGGTGTCTGCATGCTGTAGGAGCCAGTGATGTTTCCGTACCTGCCGATTTCTATCTTCCTTTGCTCTTCACACGCGCTGTTCTAAAACAGGACTCTTCTTTCAGCATGTGATACAATCAGAGAAACATAAAACCTGCCTCCACAAATGCTATTGCCCCAAGAATGTTAGATATAAAACAACAAGCCATACAATCGACACCAGGAACTCGGGTGCTAATAATGAATTAATGATAATACAGATCTCTAATATTTATTCCTTTAATAAAAAAATTGCATTGGATTCATGGATTTCCTCTTTCAGAAGAGCTCCTGCTGTTTTTCACTGGTTGTCTGACCACTTTTCTACCATCTGAAGCTCTGTGATGCTCAAGTTTGATGTTGCCTTGGTTTTTGTCTTGTATTTAATGAAATCAGGTTGCTGTTAGATCATTTCTTTGCCTCAATCTGAAAAAAAGAGCCAACATTGACCGTTTGGACACAGTGTTGTGAATGTAACTTGATCACGTGATCATATAATGCAAACATTCAGATTATGAACTTGTACTTTTGTTGCCCTCTGTTTGTGAGAGTTTTAGCACTGCTTTTTTATTACAGCAATTATTCTGGTAATATTATCCAATCAGAGTAGAGCTTTAACACATTCAAATTTTCAAGTGGCTACTGCTAATCTTCTTCTTTCTTCTTCTTCTTTCGACTGCTCCCTTTAGGGGTCGCCACAGCGGATCATCTGCCTCCATCTTGCCCTTTCCCCTGCCTCCTCTACTGTTACACCAACCATCTCCATGTCCACCTTCACTACATCCATAAACCTGCTCTGAGGTCTTCCTCTTCTCCTTCTGCCTGGCAGCTCCATCGCCAACATTCTTTTGAAATTTGAAAATTTCACACAAATCTAGTGAAAGCTTCCAAGTAATATTAGCCTTGTAACAGATATTAGATTTGCAACAGATATGTAGAATCTAGTATTATGATAGGTGATAAAAAACAAACATGCCCTCATTATGACTGCTATCGTCCCTCAATATATTTCAAGAATCGCACCAAAACTCTATGCACAAACCTTGGATCATACTCAGAAAAGGGCTTGGTGTGACTAATAAGCTAAATAGTTTAATCAGAAATGTTGGGAGCATGGGCAACTTGTGGGACCGGGAGGCCACCATAACTAATAAATACCATAATTTTTAATAAAAGCAGGTAATGGACAAATTACCGTATTTTCCGGACTATATGCCACTACTTTTTTTCCACGCTTTAAACCATGCAGCTTATAATGAGGTGCAGCTTTTTCTTGTTATATATGTTATTTTCTTTAAAACTTTGCATGTGCGTCTTATATTCCGGTGCGGCTTATAGTCCGGAATATACGGTAAACAGTTTATGTGAACTTTTTGATAACATTAATGACATACTACAGGACTGCAAGTAAATTCAAGTGTTTGGGTACTCCAGAGCAAATAACATTTGCCACTAATAACATTTCTTCACATTTTAATAAACAAATAGTTATTATCCTAATTTAGTAAGTATGAATGTTATAACACATTAAATACATACCTGTTTTTCTAGTACGTTGCAACTATGTAACAACAAGCACTGTATATGTTGAAATACTCAATGCATTATTAAACAGACTTATAATAGTAATATAATACTTTCCCCAGAAATGCTAGCACAGACATAGCACAGAGGTTCTCAATTTGATCTGGAACCTGCTTCACGATTTCCTGATGGGCTGGACTGGGTGTGTTGGAGCTGGGAATATTTGAAACATTGCAGAGTGGTGTTCTCTCTGTTCGATATCGTTGATACAACCAGAAAAAAAATGGCCCTGACAAGCAATCATTGATAATAATGAATCAAAGCTAGTAAATGCCATTTCTAGTATGCCAGCGAGAGCTTTCATGTAATATTAGACAAAATATCCAGTTATGCCTTTTATACTTTGTGACAGAGACAAGTGGCATGGTGCAGAAGTGTTTTGTGTGAGTGTGAGGTGAGAAGGAGGTATGGGGGCTCGGGTAGCCACTGCCACAGACTCTGTCATTGTAATGATGCATGATCAGGGCCCATCACTCAGACAAACAGCAGGATATGATGGCTCATATTACCAGGCCCACTCCACACACTGCTCCCTGAAGAAGGGCAGGCTTTGTGGCGATAAGGAGACAACAGAGGCCTCCTCCAGGGGGGTCCCAGCATCTTCAGCTGCTAAAAGACAGAATCTGAACTCCCACATCAAAGAGAAGAAAGGCCTCATCAGGAGGAGAGCCACAGCCACCCAGCCCTGATTTTAGCAAAGCTAGCACGTGGAAAATGACAGTGACCTTAAAGTGTGTTTAGAGGGGTTCTGAGAATGAATAGCACATGTGAAAAAAGGTTGCTGTTTGTGGGCGAGTGAAAGGAAAAGTGAAAACATGAATGAAAAGTGATTCGTTAATGGCAGTGCCTTACAGATGAAAGGAGAGTGATGCGGCTCTGTGGTTTTGGTTCCTGTGTGTTTGAAAGGAACGAGCAGAGGAGCTGAAACCAGTCCTGCAGGACAAGGGCCCCAAGAGTGCCGTTTGATGTCTCCTCAATAGGACGGGTTTACCTTTTCTCATGCTCCTTTCTTTCTGTCTTTTTTGTTATACATCACCCCTCAAAAGAAGACACCTAGCTTTTCAGCAGCTGGGCCTGATAGTCTGCAGTAATAGCCAGCCTCATAATAAGGAAAACATTATCGCACATGTAAATGTCTGTGAGTGTTGCAAAATGCATGCTCAGTTGAAAAGTACAGGAACAATGTTTTGGGGATCAATTCACTGTAGATTTTCTTTAAACATGTAAATGACCTTTCATCTATAAAATGTACTTTCCTGCAATCAAAGCCCCAAACTTAACCTAAACCCAACGCCTACACCAGCTTGCCCCAGTTCAAAAGTTCACCTAACCTTAACTTTCACCTTCAATATAACCCTGGTCCTAATCTTTAACCCTCAAGCTGGTGGTAGCTGTAGTGTAGTCTGTGGCAGATTGGAGGTTTGATTTCTCTGGCTGAGCAGGTATATACAGCAAACAAATGGATTGTTCAATAAAACAATAACACAAAACACTAAAAGCAAAAAAGGATTGGAACTGCAATATGCATCCATCAGATTTTCCATCCTGTGGGTATACTTGGTTGAACATCACCGTGCTGATGTTGTGCTTGTCACACAACCACACCACTTTATCACACTCCATGGGCAAGTCTAACTAGCAGCATGTTCTCTCACACGAGTCAAATACAAGTAACTCTGGATCTGTGGAACATGGTGGGCATCAATTAATCTGAAGGTTTGTGAACAGTTAGTCATAGTTAGATCACCTATAGTGGACAAAAATGAGACACAATTTCCATAACTGGACCTCGTCATTATTTATCTGTGAAGGTATACAGTAAATACACGTTTTGTGCCGAAGAAGAGCATTCTCTACTCTACTTTTCAGAAAATCATTTATGTGACGTTACAGTGAAAAAAACATAACCTTGGACAAAATGTTTATTGGACAAAATCTTTATTGGATCAATGTTGAGTCAAATACAAAAACGACATACACTACGTTTCCCGGCAGGCCAAGGTGCCTGCAGCAACCCATCATTTCTGCATGGCTGGTTCCATCTCCGAACTTCTCAAGCAGGAGCAAGAAGACCTGACATACAGGAAACAAACAGCACGCCTGAATTACGGAGTACAAGATACACTGGAAGAGCATATTACATCTCACACCTGCTGCCCCTGACCGTTCCTTTCAGCCCCATTAAATTCATTTCAGCTTTTCAGCATGTAAGTAAATAAGAACTAAATCCAACATAAATACACACTGATGCTGGAGCCATAGTTTATAAATGAACCAGAAAGTATAATGAATGAGGATTTGATCATAATTCGAGTTTCTTTAAGGTTTGTTTAATATATTTGTTTGTTGTATTCTTTAAATTACCTTTACAGTCATTATATCTACTCCCCCTAAAGCAGATAGGGTTAGGGGCCTTGCTCAAGGGCCCAAATCTGACTGCTTTGCAAACTTGGCCATTGAACCTACAACCTTGCTAGGAGCTTTCCCTGCTCCTAGCACACTTAATGCAACTAATCAGCTCATTAACAAGCTGTGAGTTGCAGGAGGTGTGTTAGTGCTAAAGTGTGCAGGGCAGGGGTGCCTCCAGGACCAGGGTTGAGAAACACTGCCCTAACCAAGAAGCTGCCACTGCCACAAATATCAGGGGGAAAGTGTCAGTTTCATAAGTGTCTGGCTGGCTGAAGATGTACTTTATTGGTTGCTTTTTTTTAAACAATGGCTCCGTCTCTACAGTTAGGAGCACACATCTTACAGGTCCTAACTGAACCATTTGAGGAAACTGAAAAATGTGTTCATTTACATTTTGACCGAATTAAATCTTCTAACCAGAAAGCTTCTTGTTGACTCACGTTCAGGCATTTTCATTCTTTTGTCTGTCCTGCTTAATATAGCCCACATACACCATTAAAAGTCTGTCTTTCATTCACTTTCAAACGGGAGGCATTTGGGGGAGTCCTGTCCAATCAGCTCCTTTCTGGTGCAATTTTACATCCATGTTCTTTAAATCCTGACAGGAGCACAAATGGACGCTTGAAACTCCTTCTTTGTGGCAGTGGACAAAAGGTATTGTTCCTCTCAATGTGCATTTCTCTGCCATGGAGATGTATCCGATACACCGGTGACTTTGCGCACGTCAGGCAGAGGTCACCGGAGCTGGTGCTGGCTGTGTGTAAATCATAGCACAAAGGCTCACAATCCCAGCATTCAACAGGTGCCATAAAGGAGCTTTGGGAAGTATAGTTTCCAGTGCGCTGAAGAGACCACAAAGGCTTCTTAAGCATGATGGCCTGAGGACAAATCATATGACACTCTATGACAGGAAATCTCTAAATCGCCCATTGTCCACCACCACATCAAAATCCTCCTCAAACACACATGCTGAGAGAGGCCGGGCAGAGTTACAGACTGCTCTTCTTGTTCCACTGCGGCCGGAAGCAGCAGAAAAAGTCATGAAAAGATTAGAGGAATATGAATATATCATGTCATGTGTACAAAATTAAAGAACAAATGGAACTGTTGCTTCCATATATTCAGTCCTGACTTCAGATGTTTCTTTAATTGTGTAGTTTTTTTTGTTTGTGCAAATATGGACTTTTCCTGGACAAGTGAATGAGACACTATGCACAACTGATTTAAGGTACACGGTTGAATCTTGTACCTTTGAACGTAATTTTACGTAGCCTGTACCTCGGCAAACAAAAGAGAAAGGTATGCAAAAAACAAACAAACAGTGCGTAATGGTAGTGTGTAATGAGGACAGTAAGGGATGGTATCAGATGAATTAGGGTGAGTATGAACTAGATGATAAAGTTCAAATGCACATTTCGACTGACGTGAAAGAATGAATTCAATCGTAAAGATCTTTTCTCATGTTACAGTGAGAGCAGAATTCCCGTACATACCTCTAAAATGAAGGCAAAGGCTGCATCTCCAACTGCACACAAGCACACTAACCCTCTCAGTCCTCAGCCCTCACTGTGAGGCCAGTATCACACCATATAGTGATTATATCAACAAAATAGTGATTTTGTTGTAGAGCAGTGAAGCATCTGTGAGTAATTCATTGTGGAAAATCATACTTTTATAAAATTTATAACTGTTTTTAGAAGCTCCTGCTATTAAAATCCAATATAATAAAGCAGTTTTTATTATGTGAGATGTTGGTCATATTGGTCCTGAACAAATAATTTCAAGTTTTGGGCTGCTGTGACAAGCAGTTTTAGAGATTGGCATGGATCTAAGAGGCAAAAATTAAGACCACCTGAATTTTTTCATAAGCCATAGTAATAAGCTATATTATAAAATATAATATATTTTTTTAATTCTCAACTTATAGACACCAATCTGCAACTTTTATGTTCAAAAATCTTTTGTTTGCAGTTTCAGTTTTCAGTTTAAAGTCTTCACATTCAAAAATAACTAAAAACCAAACAAACAAAACAACAGACTTTGGCAATTTTTGATAACAAATTGGTCACTTGGTCACTTTCATCAAGATAGTAAACTTCTGTTAGTGTGTGCACATCAAGTAATTACATATTTAAGAAGCCAAAGGCCTTCCATAAAGATATCATCAGATGCCATGAGATCTCATGTAAATACTGTGTTATTACAAAAATGAGGCAATGACAAAAATACACAAAAGACACACAACTTATATAGTGAGGGCACTAAGGGCTAAACAGTGTACACTAAAAATGAAAGGCGATTCAAATGTCTCTGAACCATGTTGATGTGAAGAACCCTTTAAAGACAGCTTCACTGAATATAATGTGCATTCTTCAGGTGCTTAATCTAAAGTGCAAAAATGTGCAATTTTGTAAATCCTGCAACACAGTTTGTGCAAAAAAATGTAGAAAATGTACAAAACTGTACATCATGACACCTTTTCTACAGACAGTGTAAAGTAACATGATGCAATTGCTCAAGTCATTTCCATCCCTGGGAAATTAAGTTGTGAATGCAGTAAAATTTGTGAGTGTCTTGAAAGCAGACATACAGTAGTAAACATGGTTACAGTAACTAACTGCGGCAACACAAGAAGAAAAAATTAAACACCTCCAGCTTTATTCCACGACCTGGTGAAATGTATACAGTAATGTTGGGAACCATGTTACCAATACCACTGCATTTACATGCTACATATTGCTGAAACCCACAGCACTGATAACATGACCAGACAGTCAGAGGGGAAGTCAGGTGAGTTTAACTGACACTGTTCTGCATATGAAAGGAGGCGACATAGCTCCTGCAAAGAGCTGTAACTTAAATTAGACAAAACATCAATTTCACACCCTTGATGTATTTAATTTGCACTGGACCTACAAAGCTAACGAAAGCTAACTACAGTGGTATGTAAAGGTTTTGGGCTGTTTTTTACTGTTACTGTGAATGCAAGTGATTTAAAAAACAAACAAACATCAAAATAAAGCTAAAACTTTACTTATATTTTAAGCTTGGTTACTTTTTTTAATTGTTATCTTGTACAGTTAAAAAACAGGGCCAAAGGTTTGATCATCCTGCATGGTCAGTATTTCTTGGTCAGGCATGGACTGCTCTTTTGAGGTCTAGCACCCCATTTTCCCCAAATATTCCTCAGCTCATTGTGGACAAAAATTAAAATAGATAAAATGTTCTATTTCACTTTAACAGTCCATTCAAAGGACTTGTTTATGGAATTCATTGGACTTGTTTAGATGTTCCTTTGAAAATCTCTGATGTAAGGTTTTGTGATGAGGATGCAGGAAAAGCTTTATGAGTCTTGCATGAAGATCATATTTGTAGGTGTTGCTGCACAGTAGAACAGTGCACCACCACTCTGGAGTTTTCATGATGGTTTTTAGAGTAGGTTTTTATTTGCCTTTATATGAATCTTGGAACCTTTTATTGGTTTCCAATACCTCAACATGACCTCTCCTATTACTACTGCCATTTCTTAATGCTTTGCCATCTTAATATGGACTCCTCCTGCTTTGTGGGCATACATTTTCACATGAGAGCTGCTTAGAAGTTGCTGGTTTTTGGAACAGATATTGAGAGTTCAGAGTATTTAAATTTCTATCACCTGGATTTTCCTAATTAGGACTGAGAATAAGCCATTTAAGGTTATTTAAGGTCCGAGACCTTGTCTAAAATTTATCTGAGGGACCCAAACATTTTCTTAATTCTAGTAATATTATTCGGTAATACACTAAACTTTCTCAAAATATTGAACAGTGTTTCCTCTCTGAGTTCATGCCATTCGGATATCACTTCGACTTGTACTTTCATATTTAATATCCACAGATAATTTTACAAGGGGTCCCCAAACTATGGCATGCCACTGCATATTAGAAGACTAATAGCTAGTTACATTAATTTCATAGGCCTTGCTCAAAATTAAAGAATCAGACAGGTCTTGGCTGATCAGCTGCTGACCTCCGGTAAGTAAAACATCATGTAGATTTGATGTTTCACCAAAGAGACTCTTTAAACTGTCATTTACAGCAGGGTGGGAAAAGGGTGTGTTTGAATACACTGGCATACAAAAAAGAACTGTTGAGATGTTTATGTAACGATGATAATTTGAACAAAACAATCAATTCATTAATAATAATGAATAAGAGTCTATCACTGTGTAGATCCTCCTCTGGTCTTCATGATGGTCACATTTTCTTCAAATGGTCGAAATGAATTTCTCACAGAGTCTCCACTGCTTTACTGTTTTTCGTATGTCAACATCAATGTATGACGCGTGATCTCGGGCACATTTGAGCAGCTGACTCTCAGTCTACTACACCATGCTCAAGTAATCATGCAGGTAAAATCCGGAAGCATCTAGTGGAGAGGTCCACTGGTCTGCATATATGAGGGGTAAATAGAACACAAACAAAACACAAACAAACAAAAAGCGGATATGGTGGTTCCCTGTCTCACATCCTGGTCCATTTTCATGCCCTAGAAGAGATCTAATATTTGAACAACAAAAGTTGACACAGACAGCAGGAATGTTTGCCAAGATGCTCCGTGAGCTTATTGAATATTACAGGGATTCCAACAGCACTTTCCAGGACATTCATTTCAGTAACATGTTAGATAATTAGGTCTAAGGTACGAAATCTAGTTCTCAGCTAGTCTATAAAGCTGAGACTGGACTGGGAATATATGCGTGAATTCCAAGGAGGGAAGTTGTTTATGTCCAAAGAGAGAATCCAACATAAAGACTGTAGTCGGTTGGAGAGGGGCAGTATGGTGGATTTAAAACCAGTCCAGCAAATCTCCTGTTTGCACAGGTGAGTCACAGGCACCGCAGACAACATGCACTGCTGCATCTTATTCATTTCAAAGTGTGGAGTGGAAACAATTTCAGGAAGGAAGATTAATATGCAAAGCATGAGCAAGAGGCAAAAACAGAAAACTGCTCAGGTTGTCAGTGAGACCCTAGCAGATTATTGTGCTCCACACAACTAACTGACATATAAACTCAGATAATAAAACCCTTCAATGTAACCATAAACAGGTATATACAGGTAAGCCAATGTCTGGATATTTATGCTGCCCTCTTGTGGAAATCATAAACTTGTACATCTAGAACACAATGAAAACCAGTGAAAACAGTCCATTGAATGGCTGAAGGAACACGGCAGAAACGTGTACAAAAGAAAAGATAGGCGAGCTATGTGCTGCCTCTACTCCAGACAGCTCTATACTGACCATACATCACAGGTAACAATGGCTTTCCGAGCAAAGAAGATGGATGGCGTGTGTCAACATTGTCCTACTCGGTCCTTATTGACTGTAGGGATCAGTGCACTGTTGTCTGTGATAACAGAGCAGAGAGCAAGCACATATCCTTCCCTCCTTAACCTCCACTCCCCAGACCCATTTAAAGATCACACATGCATCTGGTTGTTTTCACTCTGTAGTCCGGAGTACTGGTTTGGAAGTATGAATACTTAATCTTAAGTGTATTTGTTTAATGTAGGGGTGCTGCAGTACATTCTGATAGTTATTATACATGAACAGTTTTTATTGTTGTCTCTGTTTGTCAGGAAACTGGATTTGCACTAGTTCAGGCCTTTAATACCCTCACAATCACAGCTACAACAAAAAAATAAGCAGACAACTGTCTGTCAAATCACTCTGATTTGTAGGTCCTCCTTTCTTCTTCCATATTTCCTTCAAATGAGCTAAACGAATGACTTTCCGCACGTTCTTCCCTCCTGCCAGCATACCACCTGTAGTGGCTGGACTTTTCTTCACCACACTTTTCCCATCACATTCGCACAAGCTCTCAGTGAGGACATCACCTGAACACACTCCATCACTTCAGCAGTGCGGCACCTTGCATTGTTCTGTTGGAAGACCCAAACATTTTATACCCTCACAATCAGCATGTCTAGAACAAACACTTCACAATCAATAACTGCCTGATTTGTCACATCACCAGACACTCGCTATCACTGCTCCTCTTTCCTTTGCTGTTGTCTTCAGTGCAGCAGTTGAGGACATTCCACTCATTGGCAAACCATTCCACAGTCATCACAGTGTTTTTGGTCCTTTTTGGCATCATTTGAAAGGTTGTGTTATAAACCAGCCATGAGGGGTGTACTTTGTGCACTACTGCTGCCTGTCCAGGATAAATGGTGAGGGTTGTGTCAGGAAGGGCATCCGGCATAAAACTTGTGCCAGAATTATAATGCGGATCATAAATATGACTGCCTTACCGGATTGGAGGCAGATGATCGGCTGTGGCGACCCCTAAAGGGAGCAGCTGAAAGAAGAAGAAAAGTTGTGTTATGATTTGATGATGAACAGAGCAACAGAAACATGACATTGACTTCCATTAGCAATGCTTCTCCTGCAAAAAACATTGTATCTCCAAATACTTCAATGGAAATGTTAAAACGCGCTGTTTCCAAGTCATATCGGTCTGTTCATGATGAAAGTTTCAGTTTCAGTTTCTGCTGCTTCCTTCCAGAATTGGCAAGTGTTTTATTGACTCCATCCCCTGCCAGTGATTTTTTCTTATCCCACTGGATGTGATTCTGATGCTGAATTTTGTAATGAGTATACAGGAAACGTTTTCTTCCAGCATCTCCGGTCACATTTGCGTACAACAGTCTGCTAGGGTTTTTTTTTTTCACAGGCAAAGGTGATTTGAATTGCCTGAGCAGCTTGTTAACGTGACCTCCATTGAACAAAACTAAAACATGAATGAATTAAATTCCATCACCAGCTCACCTGATTTAACTTGAATAAGCGTTGATTTACCAAGAAAGTTACTGGATGATAAGGAGAAATTATACTGGACTCTCATGACAGGAGCTTTGGAAATGTTTTAATTGACACTATGGAGCAGATGAACTGTTCTCTGTAATGATGGTGCTACATCCTACACTTTTGGGATGAGATGCATCCTGACCTTATTAGCACTCTCGTCTTTGAATGCAATCAAACTGTCAAAGCAATGCTCTGAACTCTAGTAGATATTACGTTTTAAGCTGAAGTACTAATACAGCCTTCGTCTGCACTTGTAGAAGCAGTGTCTTGCACTTAAGAGTCTCTGAAGACATCATTGACCATTGATGACTCTCAGAACAAGTAGCCAAGAAAGTCTAACCCCCCCCCCGCTCCTCCTCCCCAAACTGTCAGCCTGGCTCTAAGCTGCTTGGAGCTTCATTTGCATGTGGTCATTACAAGCTCATTAAGTGCATACAATGGCTTAACATCAAGCAGGAGCTTCTCCGTCTGTTGGTTTAGTGTTATTACCGGTGTAACATTTTGCTCAGGCCAAAGCCTTCTTTAACTATGCATTGTGCTGCTGTTTGTTGGAGTATAAGCATGATGTTTGCTCACGGTTGTAAAAATCTCCTCCACAGTGTTGCTCATAGACTCTACCCCTTAAACACACCAAAGTCCACCCGTGAGACTATGACAGATTAGTGTAACCTAGCAGGGGCAGTACAGGCCAATTAGGCTGGCATATCTTGGCTCAAGTAAAGGGGTAGGGCAGGACTCATTTCAGCTACAGTAATGTACCGTTTCTGAAAGAGTGAGAAAAGTAAACACACGGTTAATCACCTTGAGCTGGTCCACTGTGGACTTTCAGGCCATGCTTTCAAGCAACAGCTAAGAAAATGAAAACTGGCTGCCTTGGCTTCTTGTTTGAATATGAATACCGCTCACAATGTGCAAGTTGTTCAAACAGGCATGTGTGCTTAGTGTGATAAAAGCCCACGACCAGTGATTTGGGTAAAACAATATTGGCACTTTAGTACCGTGGGAGAATTGAAGAGTCCTCCAGGGCTGAATATTAAGATCAGTTATTGTTTGCTTAAATATTCCAGTTGTGCAATGCCTGCTGATCTTGGTTCAGCTGGATCGACAAGTCCAACATGTGGCTTTGATAAGACCCCCCTCAGCTTTACTTGTGACATCTAAAACTAGCAGGCAGGTACAGTACATGGCATACCGCAACACACCGACAGACACACACACACACACACACACACACACACACACACACACACACACAAAGGGCTAGTGTGTGGCCTGGGGCAGGGAAAAGATGAAAGGTGAGGTGATGAGTGGACCAGATGAAACAGCTCCCATAACGGTGGGAGCATCTCAGAGAGACACAAAAGGTGAAAGGCCTCTCTTGTCTGAGCAGTGTGTGTGCCAGCAGTGAGAGGCATAAGGCAGTACAAGTCTTATGTTTCCTGTGTTCAGGTAAACTACAGACCAATCATATGGAACAGTTTTTGAATTTTCAAAAACACTTACAGTCAATTAAACAAAAAAAGGTTGCTTTCTGTGTACTGACCAAACAATCCACGATAATCCAAAATAGCCCTATAGTTTGCAGCGATGAATCTAAGAAACACTTCACAATCTTTTTTTGATACGTTTAATCTTTAGAACACTAGGACAATTTTGTGGGACGTTTTTTAGTAGTTTGACACATTAAAAAACAGATCTGTGACCTTGTGAAAATGTATGGCACGTCATGAAGAGGAGAATCTGTCAATGCTCACAAACTCCTGAGCAGGACAATGGGCAAACATTCCATAATTATTATTATCCTCAGTTCCCAAACATTAAAATGTGCAATCAATACGAAAGCGGGTGGCAATATGCACCTGTTCCAACTTTTTCTTGAGTGTGCTGCATTAATCTCATTTTAAAATTGTGTATATTTACAAAATACAATAAATTTTTTCAGTTAAAACATTAGAAAATGTTGTCAATATAATAAAGGTTCAAGAGAATGAACAAATCAAAGATTCTCATTAATGCATTTTAAAATATTTAAATGTTTAATTCAGAATATTAGAAAAAAATGTGTAACAAAAATTAAGCCATAGACTAATTTGTCAAGGAAAACCTTTAAAAAGTCACCATTTTGTCAGTTTCTAATGACTAAAGCTGCCATTAAAATACAGGTTGTCTGTAATTTGTCCTGGTCTTTAGTGACCTCATGTGGTACGGTTGTGTTACTGCAAGACACCAACCTTCATACCCCTCCACAGCAGTGGATCTGATCTCAGACTCCTGCATGGTATTATGTTTACTCTTCCAAACACACAGCTATTCCATAATTTGGGTGAAGTAGTCAAATGCGGGACATCTTCATGCTTGCATTGGGGGTGCTTCCCATTTAAAGATCGCTCCACTCTCACTTACTAATGGACATTTGAGACGTCATGATATTTTCATCCCATTTCATCCCAGCTAGTGGCATTAATTGGTTTAAAACCATTTGAAACTACAGTATCTGGTTTTCTAAATGCCATTGGAACAAGGGCCTTTGGTTCCAGAATCATTTGAAGCAAAATAGTCACAGAAGCTGAGTTTCTTCTGGAACAGAATCCTCCTGAGACCACTGAAAAACCATCCCAAAAAGCAGAAGCATTGTTTAAACCCCACCAATAAACAGCAGTTACACTGTAGCAGGTCGGGTGTGTGGTGCACTACTCCAAAGGCCTGGGATTGTAGATTTGATCCAGGCTCTCATCACAGTGTGTGAAGAGCTTGATGTAGTGCACTTGCCAAGCACACAATGATTCTAAATTCTAGATGTCTGAACCATCTGTGACCCTGACCAGGAAGACACGGATGACCTTTTGTAGAGGAAACTTCACAAAAGTGAGATGCGGAGGTGTTGTTTCCCCCCCTCCTTTCTCATTATACGTTACGCTATGTTTAATATTATGAACTTGGGTAAACAGAGAGTTCATGTCTCTGAATTCAGGGGTGACGAAAGTGATTAACAGACTAATTTTCCACTGTGCAACAACTGTACGATGTTTTAGCATAATCCGGAGAACAGAAGACATTTTGATTAACAAATGAAATTCTTGTCTTGCATGTTAATTCCATATTAAGTGAGACTGAGTCTCTTTGATTGACAGGCCCTCGGTGCACACTACATTTACATTCATTTAAATGAGCTCAACTTTGAAGACTTAAGTACTCCTCGGTGTAGTAATGTAGTAATGAAGTCTACGGGTCATGTTACACAGTACTGGGTCTCTCTGACCCGCAGAATCTTTCTGATACACTTTGTCCAAACAGCCACAAATTCTTGGATGGATGGACGGATGGATGGACGGATGGATGGATAGATAGATAGATAGATAGATAGATAGATAGATAGATAGATAGATAGATAGATAGATAGATAGATAGATAGATAGATATTTCCAGTAGCTTAGTTAAATGCTAAAAGATGATGTAATACAACATAATGAGGTATACAAAGTAGATTAAGATACAAATTATACTAAATTATACAAAATCAAAATAAAGAAAATAAACACACAAAGAACAAGAATGAGTAAGCTGAGTCCTGTGGTGAACTGTGCATCCTCAGTGCAAAAGAAGAATGTGCAGATGCAAAAGATATAGTTGCCAAAGTACCAAAAAACTGTATAATCAGAAAGGAAAAAGTAGAAACTATATAACTGTAAAATAAATAAATAAATATGCAGATATACATGTTTACATCGAGAGCATTGCACATGTGTAATAATGAAAAGGACAGTATGATCAGGTCTTAAGATGAACTCATGTCCCACCTGGTGTTATATTAACAGTTTTTAAGCTCATGTAAAGTGCATCCGGAAAGTATTCACTGCGCTTCACTTTTTGCACATTTTGTTAAGTGCCATAGCCTTATATTCCAAAAATGGATTGCATCTGTTTTTGGTCACAATTCTACACAGAAAAACCCCATTAAATGGCAAAGTGAGAAACTTTAGTTTGAAATCTTTCCAAACTTATTAAAAATAAACCACAAAAATATTACCTGCATTCAGATATACTGTACCTATTTTCACTGCTTTTGCCATGACACTCAAAATCGGCCTCAGATGCTTCTGTTTCATTGATCCCATTTCAGCTGTTTCTGCAGCTTGATTGACACCTGTGGTAAATTCAGTTGACTGGATGTGATTTGGAAAGACACACCTGTTTATAGAAGGTCATATAGTAGACAGTGAATGTCGGAGCACAAACCAAGCTATGAAGTCTAAGGAATTGTCTGAAGACCTTCAGAGACAGGATGGTATTCAGACCCAGATCTGGGGAAGGCCAGGTGCTAATCTGTTGTATTGAACGCCCCAATGAGCACAGTGGCCTCCATCAACTGTAAATGGAAGAAGTTTGGAACCACCAGGACTCTTCATTGAGCTTGCCGCCTGGCCAAACTAAGGATTGTGGTAGAAGGGGCTTGTTTGACATTTGATATTGATTTGATCTGTTCTGAGAAATGGAGGTGAACTAACTAAACACATACAACTGAAGAATGCAACGTTCTTTTGAGGAAGGTTGTCACCTGCACTACAACCTTCTTTCTGAAGTATAGAGCTTTTTGGTTCTTGCTATGGTGATACCACTAACTTCAACAGTCAAGAGCAAACCAAACTAATGTCTAAGGTTTAAACAAGTCAGGCATTTTAAGTAGTAATGAGGAATAAATATCTTTCCGTACAAGATATTATTTTCCTCAAAATAATGAATTTATTACCTTTTTTAAATGACATTTCTTCTGTTTTATGAGTTTAGTTATATCTAAATCTAAGTGTCACCTGAATACGAACACATTTAATGACACAGATGTAGAAATTAAGGTGGAATAACTATAACCATAAGAAACCAGGTTGAAGCACAATTTTACACCTTCACTGTTTAAGGTGGAACAGAAAAATCGAATAAGTAACTGTGATCAGCACTCTTGTAGTCAGCTTCAGCAAGGTGGAACAACAAACCAAATAAGCCCAGTGACATCTTCCATTTTTAAGGTGGATGGTAGTGACCTTCAGAGTGTACTGTGTGTTGGGATAAGAGCAGATATAGATGAAGTATAGCATGGGCATAGTATCGACATTGTTATAAATAATTAAGAAATCAAAACGTATATATACAGATAAATCACAGATAATTGCATTTGGGGAGATGGAAGAATTATTGCACATTATGCTGAATGAAAAAACTCTAAATGTGTGTGTCGTTAAGTGTGTGTGTGTGTGTTGGCTGTACAGTCTAACAGCAGCAGGGAGAAAGGATTTGTGATACTGCTCCTTCACACACTTAGGTGAAGCAGCCTGTCACTGAAGGAGCTGCCCAGTGCTGCCAGAGTCTCCTGCATGGGGCGGGAGTCGTTCTCCAGCATGACTGCCTAACATCCATCTGTCTCCACCACCTGTACTGGTTCTAAGGGGCTTCTCTAGCACAGAACTGCTGCCCCAGCAGATTACACCATAAAAGATGGCAGATGCCACCACTGTGACAAAGAAGGTCCTCAGGAGTGCTCCCTGCAGTCCAAAGGAGCTCAGTTTTCTCAGTCTGCTCTGCACTTCTTGGTGAGCACCCAGGTATCATTAAGAGTCCATCACCAGTTCTTTTGTCGTTCTCACATTTATCTGGAGGTGGTTCTACAGGACACCAGTCCACAAAGTCCTGAATTAGTTCTGTACTTGCTGTCCCTATTTATGAGGTCACATCGTGGAGTTATCACAGATCTTCTGGAGGTGACAGGATGGTAAGCTGCAGCAGTGTACATGGTGAAGAAGAACAGTGCTAGAGCCATTACATGAGGGGCCCTCTGCTGCTGACCACCTTGTCTGAGAGACATACTGGGGTCGGTTTAGTAGGATAGTCCAATATCCAGTTAGACATGTGACTGTCCACACCTGTCCATGTTGCAGCTTGTCCTTCAGCAGCCAAGGCTATATATTTCTAAAGGCACTAAATGAGTCCAGATAAAATAAAACTATGAGATTGTTCATTTTTCTGCTTCAGAATTTGTCTATGCTGTTTACTGTAGTTGACTCCACCTCTATCTTCCTGCGGCTATGGTTACTAGACTATTCTTTATTAACAATCCAACCACATGAAGGACTGCTGTTTCCAGTCTTTTGTCCACTTCTCATGTCCTGAAGGACAGTTTCGCTTCATCTTTAAATTAATATGACACAACTGACAAACTAATTTGAGGCAAGAGAGGGTTGGGGGGGGTCTTCATTAATCTGCAGGGCCCTACACCATGCACATACAGAGTGTATAGGGTGGTCTGGCTCTGAGTGGTCAGTACCTACCAAAAGTAACAGGGTCATGGGCATCCAAGGCTCATTGAAAGCTAAGGCACCAAATCTGATTCCTAAGAGGAGCTACTGATTATACCTAACTGTGTTCCGTATATGTCTGTTTATTCTTAAAAACAACATTTCTGTGCATAGCTAATGTCTTGTGAACAACACACACACACACACACACACACACACACACACACACACACACACACACACACACACACACACACACACACACACCATTTTACCATGCCTTATTATTGAGGAAACATCTCAGCTAAATCCTCATAATGTCATTCTGCGATCTCTTAAGCATCTGTGGATATGAAAGCAATTCAGCAAGGCTCTAATCATGAGATTAGCTACAGAAGGAGACTCTCAAAACACTGACAGATACAGCAGGCCTCACAATGGCTCTCGTTTCCTCTCTCTGCATGCCTTGAGATGCAATTACTCAGAAAACAGGAAATTAATTCATCTCACTAACCAAACGTCTGCAATTTCTATAATGCTTGGATCAGGAAAAGTTGCCATACGATTCTTCACAGAACGAATCTGTGACTAACAATCCTTCATTGTGGATTATGCTGCAATCTCTGTATCCAATTACATTGAAGTTGGCCTAATGCATGGACATTAAATTACTGAAACGAGATTTAACTGTTTCTGAAGAAAATTAGCCGACGTCTATTATGCGAAAGTGAACGCTCTGAAGATTGCATTTCAGTGGCTCCATGCTCAGAACAATGCTAGGAAAGCGCCATATGGCTGTGGGGAGTTGAGCCCCCTTTTTCTGTTAAGCACCTTGACGGAATTGATCATGCAAAGAGGCCGAGGAGGTGGGGAGCTCCTAATTGAATGAGTTGTAGCAGCAGCACTTCAAGCTGAGGCCTGCAAGAGGAAGCGGACACTGGAGTTGGTGGGGTTGGGGGGGAGGCTGGTAAAGCAAGTCAAATTCCCACATGTAGGTGTAAATTACCATTGGTTCAGACAGCCAGCACGATCAAGGAATTACCCAACACAGCAGAGGAGGCCTGTCCTATTGATCGGTCTGAGGAGATGTTTGTAAACTGGCAATAACGCCCCCCACACTTTCCGCTCCGCCGCCAGGGAGGGCTTTGACCTCCAAAAGCAATTTCTATAGATCAGCTTGCACTCAGCAGGCCTCATCCCAGTTCCGCAAGGCTGGTAACCCGAGATCGCAGCCCATGGCCGGCCTAATGCACTGTATGGATCGTGCTGTCGTCTGGACCGCACAGTTAGATGAAGCTCTGGGTGGTTTAGCAGGTTGCTATACCACCCCAGAGGTGCATTAACGGCAGCTGATCCAACCTGGCTCTCAGGTGCCCAATGCTGCCCAGGGGACATGGAAAGGAACAGGTAGCCTCCACAGGTCCATACTGACATAATTGACCTCTCCTGGACATAAATTGACCATTTGATCTCTGTGCACGTGTGCCTTCTAAAAGTCTTGGAGCTGCAGCTGACTTCCATTGAGCTGCTGTTTCTAAATGTGCCAAATGTTTATCTCCAGCTGATCTTCCCCATCACCTAGCAGTACCTTTCACATCATGCATCAGAGATACTTCGGGTATGATACCTGAGATGAATCCTACAGGCAGCCAGATCTTCTCGAGGAGAGTTGGTAGCCACTGCCACTGTTCACCAAGAAGAAACTGATGCCATCTTCTGAGGGCATTAGTATTTCTGGGACAGATTTGCCTCTGATTTCTTGCTTACATGTAATGACATGCCAAAAAAGCTTGGTTGTGTTCATAATACTAGGACCCTCTTTAAAAATAGACAGATAATGCATCAGATAATAAAAATGATTATACATTGTGTAAGCGAGGGAGCAATCTCTGAAGGATTTCTCCAAGCATTTGATCCTTTTGAAGTATGGATTGTGCATGGAAGCATAAAGGAACTCATAGACCCACTGTGCTACACACGGGGGAATTTGTCTTCTGCATTTAACCCATCCACCCTAGTGAATTCACACCCTAGGGTGGCAGTGGGCACATATGCAAAGAACTGTGGGTAGCCCTTCCCCCTGTGGATATATATATATATATATATATATATATATATATATATATATATATATATATATATATGCCTTGCACTTCAATAATGTCCTGCCAGTTCTTAACCACAAGGCCAGGGGTTCAGTACCCACAATAATTTGCTACGCTGCACCTTTTAGGCCCTTAACCCTCTTTGCTTTCTAGGCAGCTTTCTAAGTGTGCTGACTACACCTACACTATGTGTACTCTGTGTGTGTGTGTGTCCACTGCATGAATGAGTTAAAGATGAAAGTTAATTTAATCAAAGTTAACATGAATTAAAGCCCAAATTAAAATCATGCAAATGGTAAATTGGTTGTCTGTGTCTTTTGAGTCAGATATTTTTTTAATCCACCGATCAGCAAAAGTGGACCTGAGAATAAGGCCAGTACAGTGTAGCAGGTTCAGATGTACAATCATTTAATTACTGTCAAATGTAGTTTACAAACGGGTAAGACAAGTACCATTTTCAAGAATTATACAAGGACACAAATCAGCTCACACAATCATTTTGTGCAGTTTTCCATCTGTGGGGGCGGGACCTTATTTTCCGGGAAACGAGAAAGAGAGATGGGGCAATGTTAACCTTTCTGATCAAGGATCCGCGATAGAGTTAAAGATCAGACTGTTTTATGGAAAGATTTCTTGCCTTCTATCAGGATTACATAATTGCAAATGCTCATTTGTACAGATGTGTTTATTTACAGAAATAAACAGCTGTGGCTGAATAGGGGGATCAAAGTTGGCGTTCTCTTAGATACTGGTGAAAAAAATATATAAATAAAAAAGCAAAACCAAAAAGGTTATAAACAAAGCAACATTTGACTGTTTATTGTTGTATTCGGAACAGCAATGACCTTTCTTTTCTTGAGTTCGTATTTTTTTTCTTGCTTACATCAATACAGAAAAATCACAGAATACATAGTTGTACAAACACAAAAGCACACCATCTCACTCCTGGAGAGAGCTTAGGGACCAAGCCTTCTGCCAACTCTTACAGTCCTAATTGACCCATCTTCTTATAAGAGGAAAAAAATATTTCTTTTTCATACGTTCATATGAACCCATCTCTGAGATGAAAGAACAGAAGCGTGTCTGCTCAGGTGTCTGGATGTACCAAACTTACAGCAAATGAAATGAAGATGAATGAGCCGTTTTTATCCTCTGAGTGAATTTTGTCAGTTTTTTTTTTCCTTTTTTTTTCATTATTGGAAGTATTTTCAGGGTCATTAAGGGTAAAGGAAAGCCTCTCCATGTCTCACAAAATAAAGCAAATAAACAAAACAAAAACTCTCCCTTGCTTTAGATTGAAACCTACAGTTTAAACTGTATATCTGAGTGAAAAAAATGTACAGCCTAAATCTTTTAAAGCCTAGTTTGAGTAGTTCTTATTAATATTACTTAAATTTCTTCCTGTACAATGAAATACAACTTCAACCTCAAGACAACATCTGTTTAAAAATACAGAAGCTTTTCTTTTTCACCAAGATTGAAACATAAGCCCCGCCCTCTCCCACCCCTTCCCTGCCCCAACTAAAACTGGACTTTATCAATATATACTTCTGTGTGTAGGTCTGTTTTGTCACGCCATTTTTTCTTTTTCTTTTTTTTTTTTTTTTGGAGCATGTGTATGTCGTGTGTGCGTGTGTGTATACAAGTGTGTTTCTATGTCATTTACTCACAACACTGTAAACATACATAGACTATAATACATGTGCTTGCACTGGTTCATTGAATTTGGTTGACTTCACTAGAACACCACAAAAAGAAGTGTAAGTTTGGGGGAGAGAAAAGAAAACACGAAGACATTTCCCAAGGGAGGACGAGGGTCCAGCAGGCATTTGTTGAGGTTGTTTGTTTGGAAGAAAAGCGGAGAGTTGAGTTAACTATTACTTGTTTATTTATTTATTTATTTATTTATTATCATCTTTATTATCTTTTTTTTTTAGTCTGTCCCTGCCTGGGTAGAGTTCCAACCAGAAACCAGCTCAGCGGCCTTGCTGAGGGAGGTCCCACACATAAACAAGCGCGCACACACAGACAGACACACGTCCACATACACACACGCACACAGCAGCAGCAGGAGTGGAACAGGTGAAGGGCTCCATCATCACGGTGAGGGAAAAGGAGGAGTCGTTCCTTCAGACAAAGTGTGACTGGACAGGAACGCATGGCTTGGACCTGCACCGCACGCAGACTGCCACTAGGCGGCAACATCAGAGGTCGGCCGAGGAGACAGGAGCTTTTGGCTTGAGTTTTTTATTGGGGAATGCCAAGTCTGTATGCAGTTCCCATGCAGTCCAGTGCTTGTCAAATGTTCACTGTCAATATCAGCATGACACTGGCCTGCCCCTCTCAGTCCGGGAGAGTACGAGAGGGAGGTGGGTGGAAGCAAAGGGGAGGAAACTGAAGTCCAAAATGGAGTTGAGGAAAATGTGAACAAACGAAAACAGGAGACAACAGGCTAGTTCACAAGTAAACACGTCGGAGGTCCCCTGGTGAAGTGATGGTGTTGCACTGTGGGCAGAGTTTCTTGTTTCCCTGTTGAAAAGAGAGAAAAAGATTAAAGTCAGGTTAGCTGGCAGTTGGCTTGATGAATGACAAATGGAAAATGGGACAGGAAAGGTGGCATGGATTGATGAATTGGACTACTAGCTGAAGATCAGACCGTGTGAATTGAAAATCAAAATCAAACTTTCTGAAATATCCTTTATTGGCCATCATCTTCCTAACAATTTTATCTAAATCTTAAAATAAAAGTTTACATAAGAGTCAGGATGTATAAGATACTTTTATAATGATGAATCACATCGTCCTCATAAATTGAACAAATCCAATGGTGAATCTCAAACATGGTGATTCATTGTGAAAAAGGCGGTTTTGAGTATGGGGTTTGGACATTTCTTCACCAGTACTGCTGGTAAAAGAGGCCCACTGCTCTACTTCTAAATCTGACCCTAATACTGACGTTATTAACCATTTAGTTTCCTTTAAAATTCAAAATACTTAGCGAGCCTTTAACCATTCAACACCAATGCCCTGCTCTGACCCTGCCAGGACCCATCTGGGATCATTTTGTTTTACTGTAGACCACTTAGGATAAAACTAACAGGAGAGTTTATGTCTGTGCAAGGACAGGTTGAATGCAGTAGTCTCTGGTACCATTAGACCACCCTGTTAGACACGACTATGCCTCTTCCCCATTACCCAAAATCAGCATGCAGTAAAGAGAGCACAGCAGGAGGAGTAGTGAGGTCTAAAGTCTGCAGAGTCAGTTCTACATGGTGCAGAAAACCTCCAGAGTTATCTAAACAAAGCCTGCAGCAAGAATAAAACCTTCAACCCAAAAGTTACTCAAATTTAAAAATCATACTGCAACCAACACGCTTTCTGAGTGAGACTCAGTAAGGCCAGTGGCAGTAAACTGCTATGTTTTCCCTGTCAGAAATCCCTCTTGTTGTATGCGCAGTTACTAGAAATAGATGGAACTGAGAAGAGGGATGGAAGTGCAGACAGCAGCAGAACCATGAGGAATTTCTGTACCACGGCTGATGATATCTACACAATCTTCACACACCTCTGCCACACAGGAGTGGTCTTAAACACAGACACACACCTCTAAGGACTACGAGGCATTTTAACTGTAGAGAGGGCAGACAAGAGCTCAGTTCAGAAGAGCGGGAGCAGGGGTTTCTGCCCTAGAGACGAGAACACACAGCTGTGAGCAAACACAGGCGTCTGGGAGCTGGGGATGCCAGCACATGAACATTTACTCTCACTGTAGTCAGTAATGTTACGTTCCTCCCTCAGACAACAGCTCAGTTTAAATTTCATTGCGTGACATATGAATCATGTCCAACAAGCCATAACTAGCTGTGCTAGCCTACCTAATACATAAAAGAGAGCTATGCATCTCATCAATATCTAACTTCTGATTGGCTAACTGCACAAAAACCACTGTCTGTGATTTAAATATTTATTTCCTTTATTCTGGTTGGTGAGAATTGCCTGTGCTTTGACAGTCTCCTCCCTCAGCTCTGTGCAGCAGCACTGGCTCTAACCAAATTACATGCGTTTACTTTGATCAACACGCAAGGAGCCCTGGCGCGCTGCTTTTATTGCTGTCTTCAGGCAACAGTTTTAATGCCCACATTAGTAACAAGCCTCTATGGCACACAAACGTCCCCCCGCCCTCCCTCCTTTCCCTTCATCAGCGTTGTACACAGAGGGCCTTGTGAAGAGAGGACAGGAAAAAGGCTGATTTAATCTAACACATATTGAAAAAGGGCTGAGGCTGTGAAACGTTTATTTATTGCTTCCTCGTGTAGCAGCAGAATAGTCTTGGCTCCCCCAAGAGAAGCTGCTGAAAAGAGCTTAGTGCGTAGGAGGACGGATGAGGTGAGGACATGTGTGTCTGCGTGTGTGTGTGTGTGTGTCTGCGCGCGTGTGTGTGTGTGTGTGTGTGTGTATGGGGATTGTAAACAGCAACAATTGCAAGTCTTGTGACTTAAGGCATATTGGTGAAATGCTGGGTGAATGATGGGTGTTGTGTCACTCTGCTGGTTAATCAGAATTGTATAAACAAGCAAGGTTCTCACCAGAGTCCTAAGCCAGCACTCTTCACAGTGGACGTGCCAACACTGGATGGAAGTGAGAGGCGCTGTGTATGAGTCCTGATGGGGTAAAAAGTCACAGAACACACACAGAAGGTAAGTGGTCAGTTATATGAAACCTGTCCCAACAGCAAACAGCACACGGATACACCACCAACATATATGTCTTAACACACAAACCCAAGTAAGACACCACTAGCAGGCAGCAGCAGTAGCACAGCACGCAGGATGGGCAGGCAGTGAAGGGGCACTGCAAGAGGGTGGGTGTGTGAGGGTGAGAGTGGGCAAGGCGGGTTGAGGTCAGTGGGTGGGGGCACAGAGAGGCTTACCCTCTGGAGTGGCAGTAGCCTCTTAATCGCGCTGCTGCCTGGGATGAAGCCTCTGTAAAAACAGCAGCCAGAGCCCAGGGGTGGGGCCTCTGCGCCCCCGTGCCTCGTCAGCCCCCCGCCCTTGCCGTCGGGCCCTGTTGGGAATCGCTTCCGCTGCAGGGACACGCAAGAGCGCCACTGAGAACGAGAACGCGCCCTGTACACCCCACCCCACACACCCACCAAAATCCAATGAAAGGATGTGGCTAATGTAGGGCAGCATAATATACAGGGGTAAAGGCAGGATATATGGGACGGTGAAGGAGGAGAGTGGCTGGAGAGTGCTTCAAAGAGACATTTAGATTGGATTTGCATTCGTGTTTTCAATGTATTTAAATATAAACCCAAATTGTACAAATCCCACATAAATCAGCAACCAAATAGGAGGAACGAGCAGGGAGGTCTGCACTAACTAATGTGAGCAGCAGGTGGCAGTAGACGTCCACTGATAACTGCCACTGTGACTCCGTCAAATGCAGTCTTCCAGACAGCACTAGACTATGGACTGGTTTGACGAATTGTCCCGTGGACAGGAAAAGCAGAAATAAAACTCAAAAAGGGATAAAAAATAAATAAAAACAAAAAGTCTTGGATTAATGGCCTTTAATTGCAGCATCACTGCTGTGTAAAGGATTCTGCAGTCATGCTTTTCCTTCCTGTGTTAAAAGGAGGCAAACATTCCAGTACAGAACTCAGGATGTTCAACGTTTAAGAAGATGGCTTGCAAAGCAGGCAGACCAAGTGGATGCACAAACATGTTACATGATCATGCAAAATGTTCTTACCATACAGATGAGACACTTGTATCTGTCTCCTCTGAGGATCTGCTTCTCTAGTTCTCGGATCCGTGCCTTCAGTGCCTCCAGTGTGGTCCCTGTGGAGTCCTCTGTGATCCTGCAGGGAGACAGAAAATCAGGGTATTGTTTACCTGGACATTCAACATATACCTTCAGAAATATTACTGAATGCCATTTCTTATTACTAGTCAAACAGCACGTGGTTTACTATGATGTAACGATTTTCCTGTTAACGAATGACAACAAAACCGATTAAACAGAACTTAATTTTAAAGTCTGGGCTCTTTTGTAAGAATGTCTATAAAAGAAGCTGCATTACAGAGTGTCTTTATTCCACAGGATAGTTTTCAATACTGCTATACTGAGAGTGAATCAACACCCTCCCCCAAACCTCTCCATCTTGAGCCCTCACTAAAGATCTGCTGATGAATGCCCGTGGGCTGGTGAATGTACATTTAACACTGTCCGTAGCATATGAACTCGCAATAACTAAATCAATATGGCCTCCATTGATTGTTCAGCACGGTGCTTGGCGAGATGTTTATGGTGATCCGCTCATTTTCCAGCCAGATGGAGCGCTGATCTAGAGTATCGATTGAGTGGTGCGCTGGTGTTCTCCCAGGCACGCTCCCTACGATTAGTGCCTGCCCGTTACTGCTGGCTTTTCCGATAGTGCCATTTATTACACGCCTGTGTCCCCCCACAATGAGGACTCCTCCACTGCACACAGGGGCCTCTCAGTAAGCAGGATGTAAATCAGGAAAGGAGGGTCATTAAGAGGCAGCAAGAGCCGTTTATGGACTGCCGCTCTCCTATAATGCCAAATGGTGAGAACAATGCCCATGCAGGTGAAGAATCACAGGCTTCCTCAAGAGCCTGCACTTTGCACTGGACTAGAAGTAAGACAACAGGTGGGGATGTTGGGAATGATTCATAGCAGGATAATGAATGATAACCAGAGGAGAGAAAGCTTTGCTCTATGCTGTAGGTAAACATCACATTTTATTTAGTTACATGATAAGTCCAGCACAATTTGGTGATTGAGTTGAAAGCTTATTTGCAGGTATATCTGAGCAGGTAACGTTGGCTGGACTGCTGCCAGCTAGGACCCAAAGAGGACGTCTACACCATCAATTTAATAATAACCATCTGCCAAAAACTAATAATAATTAAGATCGAAATAACAATCAATCTTGACTAGTGATGACTAGTGGTGTTTATGGCACAGACCACAAAGTCACTAGGGCAGGGTGAAGACCTTGGCCAAGGAGAGCCGGCCAGCCAGCCTACAAGCAAGACAGACTCCCGGTCAGCTTTTCACCAGCCTACAATCAGCACAGGGACCATAAAGCTTTAAAATCTCCTCTTATTAGTGGGCAGCTTGTAAAAAAGCATTTAGCCTTGATTAGCGTGCTTGCTTATAAAGCAGACAGAAGTGTGTGTGTGCCATGGTCCATGCCTGCTGTTTTTCTTTAACGGCTTCGTAAATTGCCACGCTGCACTCAGCCGTTGGGCCGGCGCTGAGTGGAACTTTTCCCCAATAAAGCCCAACCCCACTCATACACACATGCGCCGCCATGAATATTCAGCGAGTGGTGATTTATAGAAAACCACATTCTAAAAGTTATTTAATTCCCCTGGGCAATAAAAGGGGGTTTTAATCTGTCTTTATGTGCATTGAGTAGAGTGGCGGCTTAGCTTTACTATAGTCTCACGCGCACACACACTGACGACAGAGAGGGCAGGATGAGCTCACTCACAGAGGCAGAAAATAATCAACCTGCTGACGCAGTGCGAGAGTTTGGACAGAGACATTAAGCAAGCGTTTAACAGACAGCACACTTAATTCACCACTGCCACTTATTCCACAGGCTGATAAATGCCATGAAGACAGGGGAGAGTGACTTAACCCAAGTCAGAAAGTGAGGCTGGAGGGACGTGAGTAACATTAGAAAAGTTTTATAGCAGAAGGTCTGCTGGCTTTTTGTTTTTTTTGCAACGGACAATGCCTTTGTCTAAGGGAAGCAGTAGGTCTGTCAGGAAAATTATCAACTTATCATACAATAATTGGACAAGACCTGCTGGCCCTGATATTGCCAATTGAGCATGTTTCGTGATTGTTGCAGAAAGCAGGCGCGAGTGAAATTGTGAATTTCTCTCGCTGTCTGATTCCACCAGCAGCTTGTGTGAACCTTGTCTCTAGAAGTTACTGGGCTGGTTTAAATTTACCATGAGGGTAGTGACAGTGCGTTTAACATGTTATTACTATTAAAAGGTGCTACAAGTTTCATTCAGGAGCTGGGAGCGAGGGTTGGGCAACACTGGTTAAATATTACATCATGAAGCATAGATATTTTCATGATACATGATATGCGATGTGACCTTCTGACACCGAAAATAGACCTGTGGTGGCTGATTTTAAAACAGCAATCAGAATGAATATGTTTAAAGTCTGCACAAACACAGGCTGGTGTAACACCACAGCTCATTAAAGTGAAAATGCTGGAGTCAGAGAACAACAAGAAATGCGTATGTCGAGGGTAAGCCAACAGTTACTGAAAGCAGATTGAATTATTTGAGGAGCAGCTCGCAAATCCACTGCACTATTTCAAGTTAAGCATGAAATTTGGCAGCAGTCACATGAGCGGCATAGGAGGCCTAATTCATCATGTGTGGCTGGAAGGAGGAAGCACAGCCAGAAATGACCCCTGACCTCCAACATCACTACCTATCTAGACCAGAGAGAGTAAACTGAATTCATCACAGCAATCATCCTGTATCCCCCTCCCTACAACACACCAAATGTAAAATTATGCTCAATCCTGCTCTCTCACCCTTACATCCACCAATTCTCTCTCTCTCTCACACACACAAAGCATCCACAATGAATCACTGTAACTAAAGTGGACAAATCTCATTTTCATTGCAGATTGAAAAGCAAATGTTTTGCAGTAACAGTAAAAGGGGAGAACTGTTTTGCGGGTGATCCTGTTGTGGAATCACTCAGGTCTTTGTCTGCTCTCTTTAACGTGTGCTCAGATTAAGGTCCTCTGCTTCAGGAAATTGGAAATAAAATCATCGCTTGGTTATACCCATATGTTTGCATTCTGAGCCTGAAGTGAGCTCTTAAGATCTGGAGAACTGATCTGTAAGAATAGTGCCAATTATGCAGAAGAGGATTTATATCCCCTGATGTTTAAATCAACATTTCATATAAACCACAGGCTAAAAAAATGCAAAAAAAATACATCACACAGAGTTTGGGGGGTGCAATACCAATTTGAATGAAACTACCACATGGAACTACACAATCAAACCTCAGGTGCTCAAAACAGCCAAAACATTTTCAATATGTTTAATAAACATAAAATTATCATGAAATAAAATCATGAAGCTAAATACAAAGTTTAGGTTAATGGCCGTTGAAAGCAGAAATAATAGGTATGGAAATCTGTCCAAGTGGCTCAAGGACCAAAAATCCAAGTTCATTCCAAAATCAGCAGGTCTTACTGGGTTTTCCCAGCATGCAGAGGTCAGTACCTAATGAAAGTACTCCAAGAAAGGACAAACAGTGAACTAGCCATCATAAATGCCCAAGACTCACTGATGTGATTCCAGGTTTGTTAGAAAGTGAAAAAGCTATAGGCTACAGTGAAGCAGGATCACACACGCTGTCCAATCACAAACATTTTAAAGTAAGAAACCTGCCCCGTCCCCACCCAATACAACCTCTCAGAGCTTGATTAATGATATCATTGCAAAGCTTTGTGTCTGCTGCCCTTCCATAACGCAATATGGCGTAACATCCTGCGCACTAACAGATCGAATCAGATGGCAGAGAGTGAGGAAGCACCATGCAGAAAAGAGCGCCTCGCTGTCAGGCAGAGATGGATAGATGGATGGAGACAAGCAGCAGCCTCCCAGAAATATTGCTGGAGATATTAAATAAACCAGGGTGTGCGTGAGTGTGTCACATCTGGAGCTAAGCGCTAAGCTAATAGAGGGGGGCCACGCTCATTGCTTACTCCTCTGCTAAAACATCAAACGGCTGTGGTGATTCATACCCCAGCAGGCTAAAACACTTAATGTCCCCTAAACACGTGCACACACTCATCCTAGCCTAAACGGGGGCCGGCTGTGGAGCTCTGCATGCTGTGGTGCTGTGTGTGTGTGTGTGTGTGTGTGTGTGTGTGTGTGTGTGTGTGTGTGTGTGTGTGTGTGTGTGAGGGCGAGAGTCTCAGTGGGGAAAGCAATGAATCAATCTAAGCTGTCACGGTTCTGCTGCACCACTTAGGAACACTGTTCTGTCCATCTTCATCCTCCCACTCACACACCCACACACAGGTCGTCTCTCTCTCTCTCGCACACACACACACACTGACAGCGGTCTCCATGCCGCTGACTAACGCATTCATTTCCACACACTCCGTCTGACATATTGAACATGCATAAATGCAATTTCCCCTCCGAACGCACAACTTTAACAGCTTTTTTCTCTCCCCTGTCCACATGGCAAATGCACTTAAACAAGCACTCCGCTACTGCCACAGTGGATCTGCAGCAGTCGAAGCTGTCCCTTTTGATACACACATACAGATACACTGAAGGTGGGAGGGACAGTGGGTGCTCCCAGTGTGCTGATGGGAGAAATCAATTGTGCTGGATCTGCTCTGCCTATTCGCCACTTCTCTGATATTTAATATGAGGCCCAGGGATGGGCAGCCACGCACAGCAGATTGATTCAGCTGTACTGGACAGCTCTCCCATGAGAAGAGCACTCTAAGAGAAAGAGGGAATGAGCAAAAGGACAAGAGGAAAAAAAAAAATGCAAGGAAAGCTCAAAAATCTTATTTTAGCCATTACAAGGCCTTGACTTCCCTGACAAATGAGGGCTGCAGAACTAGTAGGAGGTGTGTGTATACTTATATATATATATATATATATGGAATGTTTTTATTATGAAACATTACTATTAATTACTAACATTTATTTGTTTATTTAATTCATTTACCTTTTTTTTTTCCAGTAATAAGGTAGTCATGTTATATTTTGATCAGCGCAGTTTCATTTTCAATGGCCTTCATGGAGGACAGGTATTCTATTAATTTTGACAGTGCCTCTCAAACCTGGTCCTGGCACACCATTGCCCTACATTTAGTCTATAGAAGGAGGACAACCAGCACCAATGAGACCTCAATCAAATCAATCAAATTTTATTTATATAGCGCTTTTTACAACAGCAAGTTGTCACAGACCTGCACACCAGCACATTTGTCATGTGCCACCTTCCTAGTATCACGAGTGGATTACGCAACACTGTTTGTGTTACTGTGAGCACTGAAACGTTAAAACTCAGCGTCATAAATCGTATCATTAACCCTCCTAAACACCCACAGAAACACTACTCTTGAACAGAGATGCACACAGCACACTCTTAAGAGTTGTGTGACTGGGCAGTGGACTCATTTGCATATTGTAGTATATAAATATCACTATCGCAAAAGCCAATATCATAATTCAGTAATGATACATCGCAGCCCTACAGTTCAATTTTCTTCAACTGTGCTTGAACCAAGCCATAATGGAGGAGAATGACAAATATGCTGTCAGTGGAAAACTTAAACTGACAGCAGAAGAGAAATGCAATCCGGGCGATAGAGAATTCAGCCGGATAAAAGGTGAAAAGCTTGCCACTGGTCATTTGGCACTGGACTTTCAAGCACAAGGAGAAAGCAGGGCCTTAGGGAAAGCTAGCTGCTGCCCTACGACTGACCCAAAGACAGCAAGAGAAATGGAGTGGCCACGGGATGGTTCTAATGTAGGCATGTACAAGAAGGCAATCACTACCACCACACACACACAAACGCACAACTAGGAGCTGTGCACTGACCCCAATTACCAATGCAGAGGGGCTGCCACCCCACTCTCTCCCACCTCCCTCCGCTTGCGAGGGGAAATTGTTTTGCGGCAGTGCGCTTGTCGAGGAATATGGATGAGGACATGGAGATGAGGGAATTAGAGGGGCTGGCCTTTTCACACGAGGCAGGTTATTCAAATTCATCTGCTGCCTAGGGCAGCCTGCTGGACCACCTATGTCTGTACCTAGCTTTCCCTGGAGAGGTCGAACTCATCAGCCGAGTTCCAATTCAGACCATAGTCACTCATTTCCTTAGTCTCCACCTTTTTCACTGTCCAGAACCAGTGTACCTCCGATTATGGGTACAGTGCACGGCAGCGTACAATGTTGCTATCTACTGTTTAAACAACACAAATTGAAACCCTGTCTGTCAGCAACATTTGCATGTAAAATATTAACACTGACACAATTTTGCAAAACATATTGCAATACTTCGATATCAACATTTTCTTACACTCAGTCATAACATCACAGTAGTTAGGAAAAAGTTTAAATGCATCTCTTCCAGAGGAATCTCCAATAGACTTCTCCTCTGTTCCAATGTCACATGATCAGAAGACTGTCCTCACTACGAATAATGACTGCTCTGCCTTAGAGATCAGCATAACAGTGTGTGATCTGGAAAACAGAGCAGGAGCATTAGCATTCGCGGCCTGTGTGTGGAGTCTGGCCCAGACAAGGCTCAGCTGCCTGAGATCAATACCCCGAGCCCCTCCCTGTGATCAAGGCTTGCTCCAGAGAGATGAGCACACTAAATGCATCATTTATGATCCACCAGCACCTACGCAAACTCATCTCACCCCAATATGCTGGCTACAACTATGCCTCTGGAGGCAAGGGGTGTATATGGGTGTGCAGTGTGTCTGTATGTGTGTAACTTAAGGCCACACTTACTTCTCGATTTCGCTGTTTTTGCAGGTCCTGGGGACGGTGGATGTCGAGGCCTCTTGCTTGCTGCTCTCACCATTGCTGGTGGACGGCATTTCTGTAGACACAGAAGCATATAGCATTTATCTGATTCTCTTTTCCAGAGTGACAGAGTCTTGTACAGTATACAGCACAGCATAGTTGCCCAGACTGGTAATCGAACCCCAGTCTCCCACATGGTGTGGTGGCTTACTGGTGGTGTTATCTGTTGTGCCACACCATGTCACATTTTATCACACACAGGATCGAGGTGATGCCTAACATTTTCAGAAAACATGCATCTACAGCAAAGTGAGACTCACCATCGCTGGCCCACTTTGAGAATTCCGGTGTTATCCTGTTGGATGGCATACCGCCACTGTTGACAGGAAAAACAAACAAGAGCACACAAATTGAAGATGCAATCATGACGGCAAATTTTGAGGAGTTTAGCAAACACTGCAACCTGGGACAAAGATAGCATACTTTAGGACAGCCCCACGTAGTGCTTCGCGTTCTTTGGTCTCCCCTTGATCTTCTCCAGAACAGGGAATAATATCTGCTTCAGTATACCTGCAAACACTGGGTTAAAGAAACTAACAGCATTTAAATAAATAAAAAAAAATCAGCAGCAGTGTGAAGCAGTCAATGTGTCATAACTATGTGCATTAAACAAAGGATACTGTGCTTTTCCGTACTCCAGTGTGTCGTCTCCATCCACGTCCAGGTCAGCATCACTGTCGTGGCTCTCCTTCGTAGTGCACATGGCAAAGCCTGTTCCTGTTGTACAAAGGAGCAAGACAGAGAGGGTCTTTATTTCAATATCAAGTCTATATTCAAATCCTTCCCTTTTTCCTCCAATTTTATACTTAACCTCAGATTCCTGTATTAAGGTTTAGCTCAAGTTACCTCACATTAATATGTTGTTAATCCCCAAACTCCACAGAGACCGAGCAAATTTACACTACAAACACTAAGCTACAAGGGTTGGACAACGAAACTGAAACACCTGGTTTTAGACCACAATCATTTATTAATATGGTGAACTAGGGTCTCCTTTTGTATCCAATACAGCGTCAATTCATCTTGGGTATGACATTTTTTTGGATACAATCCAGGTTAGAACCCCAACATCCCTTTCAGACAGCTTCCTCTTGCGTCCACAGTTAATCCTGTTGGATGTGGTTGGTCCTTCTTGGTGGTGCTGACATTACCCTGGATACCGTGGCTCTTCATACATCACAAAGACTTGCTGTCTTGGTCACAGATGCGCCAGCAAGACGTGCACCAACAATTTGTCTCTCTTTTGAACTCTGGTATGTCCCCCATAATGTTGTGTGCATTGCAATATTTTAAGCAAAACTGTGCTCTTACCTGCTAATTGAACCTTCACACTCTGCTCTTACTGGTGCAATTAATGAAGATCGCACTACACTAAAATGACAGGTGTTTCAGTTTCATTGTCCAACCCCTGTATATACTTCATGTGTCTGCCTTTCAGAATCTAAGATGCAGTCACTCGGTAGCTTGATTTTGTTCAGCCTCATTTTACTTGAGCAACCTCCTATCAAGCCAAAGCAACATCAATTAGATTCCCCGACAGTCTGATTACAGCAAACATAGCTGTGGCCCCCCACACTGGCCCAGGTGCAGGCATTACATGCAGGCAGAAAAGGACTAGTGTCAGGTGCCTGTCAGGCAGGGGGCTATAGTGGCTGACTGGCATCTCTATAAACCCAGTGATGAGCGCACAGACAAACTCCAGCCTGCGGCTGACTGCTGCCTTCAGCTCTGGTTAGGGCAAGAACGACTGCAGAAAAGTCTGAAGGCTTTTGGGGTGGGCTGGGAGGGGGGCACGAATACTGCTGATTGAGTGGTGTTGGGCTGCATGCGTGGGGAGAGAGTGTGAGTGAAAAGAGGAATGAGAAAGCGCACTGCTGCCTCCTCTCATCTAGCTGACTGATGCTGGAGTGGACAGCTGCTACACGGTCTCCAACTCAAGGAAGCAGAATAAAAGCCTTCAGCAGCAGGAAGACCAGAAGGACAAGCTCTCCCCAGTTCTCCATGCCTCCATAAAGGGAGCCCGACAGGCCAGGGAGAGGATAAAACGCGTCGCAAACACTCACCCCATCCCCCTGGCTTTTTTTCCCTATTCTTTCTTTCTTTTTCTTTTTTTTTTTTTTTTTATAAAACAACGCGCCGATGGTTTTTAGTGATCAAATAAAAGGAACCTTTTAAGTTTTATTTGGTCCCTGTGGCTGTGCTGGCATATGTGAACAATGCCTCTGCTGCATAAATCTGGTCTCCTCGTTCAGAAAGCTCTGCTAGGAAGAGGTTTGCTAGTTAGCCTAGGAAAGCAAAGAAGTTCCAGACACCACAATGAATATTTTCATCAAATAAAAACACTGATTTTTCAATATTAATCAAATTCTGCCTGAAAAGTACATTAATAAATTAGAAGTAAAATTAATAATCAGAATGTAATTAATGAGAATATTATTCTAAATGTAATTTGTGTTTAGCATTTGAATGTGGCCAACAAATTCAGAATTTTGCTGAAATTTCCAATGAATACCCATCTGTTTAGAACACCTACAGTACTGTCGCTGCTCTGTGCCTCAAACAGACCCAGGGAGCATCGTAGATTTGGGGCTGAACAGCCACTCAAAGAAGCGATAACCTGCCAACAACACTCAACCTTTAGTTAATTTACTGTGGAGATGTGGGGACAAGCTATGGGCAAAAGAGGGAGAAAAAAGACAAATAAATAGATTGTCCTGACCACTAATGGCACCCCGGCTTGGGAATGATGTGGCAGGGCACAAAGCACCTACCACCACCAAAAAAAAAAAAAATCTCTCTTAATCCAATCAATTGATCAAGCTATGGATCCTGCGGGGTAGTTACTAATGCACGGCTACGAGCAGGGAGTCCGTGCTGGAGCATTGATCTAGCCCTGCTGGTCATAGTAACAGAAGCACAAGAGAATGTTGCAAATTTGTGACCAACCCATACTCAAGATGGTTGGTTACAGGAACACCTAGGCAGAGTTGATGAAACATTCACACACATTCAACCCTATTTGAGAAGTGCAGAGCTCCATACCTGAGGGGTGTGTGTGTGTGTGTGTGTGTGTGTGTGTGTGTGTGTGTGTGTGTGTGTGTGTGTGTGTTGGGGTGGGGGTGCAGGCTTGCTGCAGCAGGCACTGCTGTTAAGCGTTCCTGGCAGGCAATCTAATCTGTACTGAAAAGGTCAGTGCCGCTCTAACTGCCTTTCAGCCGCATTATGCACGCTGCCGCACGGCCTCTCTCCGCCTGCACCCACTCTCCCTCCCTCCAGTGGGACAGGGCCTTCCACCCCCCACCAACACTCACCCAATCAATACAGCATCTTGCTCACTCACACACAAAGAGGATGTGTTTCCAGTTCTGGTAATAGACAGTCCACTACCTAAGGACAGCACTACTATCAAATCAGATTATCAAAACTATAACATTTTACTGATAACTATCAGGATTCCCTTTTCAGGTACAGTCAGTCACCTGCTACAGCACGAGTTACCTCCATCTTCAACACAGGAACCACATCCACTGCACTGTGGAAAAGGTTTAATTATACTTATTTATCTTGTTTTGCATAGGACTCGACAACACTTGCGTGTTTGTTTTTGCAAGAAAAAAAAAATAAACCCTGGTCCTGGAGACACCCATACCCTGCGTATTTCAGAGCTTTCCCTGCTCCCACCACAGCCGTTTCAATTAATCAGCTCATTAACATACCCTTCAGAGTTGCATGGGATAGGTTAAAGCTACAATGAGCAGGGCAGGGGTGCCTCCAGGACCAGGGTTGAGAAACACTGCTCTACCTCATCGATAGCTTAGTAGTATAAAATGTTCACCCGCAAGCTTACATGCCAACCCCTACATGCATATTACATGCACTCATCCTCTGTTGTATCCCACCTCAAGTGCACATTACATGCTAATCTACATATGTCACGGCTGCCACACCATGCTAATCTACATATGTCACTGCAGGAAAGTCTGACAGCTGCAGGGCAATGCAAGAGGACAAAGTGATACAAGACGTAAATGACATGAAACACATTCGGGGGCCCCCGTCTTGTTGCCATGACACTTATCACTTTTTCACAGCATGTAGTATAGGTCAAAGTTCCCCCAATCAGAATGGCATTTAGCATGTCCGACTCAAAAAGAAGAGGCGAGGAGAGTACAGAAGCCATCTTTAAAGAAATGATTTACAAAGGCTTCTGCATCCTTTGTGCTCAGCGGCAAATCTCCATCTCCCCTCTCTCGATCTATCTCGATCCTTCTGTCCTCTGTGGCCGCCATCCCTATCTGCTCATCAGGCCCTCAGCTCTCCTAAGCCTGGGACACAGGAGGGCCAGCGCTTCTGCGCCAAAAACTGATCCTCTTCGATTTCTCTCCTCTCTCCCCTTCTCTCATCATCTTTGTTCAGTTGAAAGAGTTTCCCTTTAGATTTCTTCCCAGCCCTCAGAGAATGAGGGAGAGAGAAAGACTGGCCCTGGAGCTTCAGAGCCGATAGACGCCTTATCCCATTGAAGGCTCTCTTCTACCCCCCCTATCTGCCTTCTCTCACTGTCCTCTCCCGGGGACTGGAGGGATTCCACTACGAGGGTCTACCAGCCGCTCGAGGACTTCAGCCGAGGGCTTTCATGACAAAATCCACCTTTCTGAGCGTCCTGGGGGGTGCAGGAGAGAGCTTTCAAGTGTTCAGGAGGCCAGTGAGCCACCCCTGCTTGGCTCTGGCTCTCTATCACTGTCACTTCACAGGGCTGCAGGAGGGCGCCTCTCGGCTGCAGATGAAAGGACAAATATCTCCTGCACAGACAGAGTGCTGGTCACATTCTCAATTGATCTGGGCACACCGGTTGTTTAGCCTGGTCTTAGAGGAGCCACTAAGCTGTTTTTCCTTCTCCATGCGAGAAGCTTTGTTGATCATATTTTTTTTCTTTGCGATCGAACTCTAGCCTGGGTTAAGAGTGCTGAAGTTTACCAAAGAGCAGGAGAGGCTATTTGCCAACTGCATCCATGAGGAACTGGCAGTGTTGGGAGGGCAGATTGCGTTACCAATAACAAAATAAAAAAGCCACATAAAAAAAAATTAAGCGATACAACTAATAAAGTGCTGAAGTGCATATAGCTCTGGCTTCTACACGGATTCAGAGCATTGCCTATCACTTCGGGGAAAGGCTTTGCTTTGAGGGATTTGCAAGAAGGTTATTATTAATTATAAAAAAAAAACTTCCAGAAATGTGTTCAGCTTTGTGTGCTGAAGCAGGCAGGTCAACTCTGCAGCTAAATGCATTTTCCTTTCGTTCCTCACAGGCTTGTCTGGACCATGGCCACTAATGATGCGTTTACACAGGCATGTGCAGAGACTCGCACTCAACCCTACATGTATATGTCAAAAGGACATAAACGCTGCAATTCAGAAAGATTTTGTAGGGTTAACGGGGTGGGAAGGTGGAAAACAACTTACCTCTGAAGCCTCCCTCTAGCAGAGAGGTGGCTCGCACCCTCTTCTGGCCACACCACTCGTACTCCTCGAATCGGGTGCCATTCTCCCCCTCCAAATCGGCCTGGTCCTCCTCTATGGCTCCTTCCCTCTGAGAGAAAAGAGGCAGTGAGAAAATGTGCCCAGTGTACTAATACTTTTAAAGGAATTCTTTACGTAAATGCTGTGTGGAAACTTAACACAGATTGATAATCTCTTAGTATCTATTAGATCAAAGGGGAAAACTAGCAAACTACATGCAATGCTACATCAAACCCATTCACTAAGAGAACATTAGTATCACTAGAGCTACTGGATTAGAGGAACAAACACGCCAACGCTGCATCCTGAACCACCAGAGATGATGTTTTGCATGTTTTATGTAAGAAATTATTTAGAAAAAGTAATATTCTCTTAAGATTCAGGTTCAGGAAGTCAACCTTGCCAATGTATGTAGTATCTGTTCTACATATGTAGAAAGTGCAGAAAGTCAGAGGTTTCCCTTCAGGAAAGTGTTTTTTTTGCCATACCTCTCCCCCTGGACACTGAAGTGACTATAGATCTGTATGTCAGCAGAACTTTTTATGTTGGGTCAGTCATGAGTAACCCCAGTGATGGCGGCAGTAGAACACCTGCATGGCTGTTTTATAAGTGTGTGGCTGCAAGCGTGCGTAAGGATTTTGTACTGGCTGATGTCCAGAGAAAGAAGCAGGCAGGGAGGAGACAGCAGGAGCACTACAGAAGATTTGGAGGCCTATAGGCCTGGGTTCATGAGGCTACCTTCAACAGACACTCTTCCACATGCCTATTCATTTCCTCCCCAGTCCCTTCCAGCGGGGCGCTGCACAGTGGACATACCTGCCCATCTTCCGGCTTCCGCCGCTTCATCTTGCCAATCCGGGCTGTAGTGACAACACAGAGAAAGAGGGGACAAACAATTAAAAGCAATCAAAAAGAGCAGTAAGAAACACAAACACAAGCAATTGGGTTTACTTCACTGTCTTTCATTAAACACAGAATATTTGCGCTGATGCAGGTTCTAACCAAATTAATATCTGAAGAAAAATCGAGTTAATGAGATCATCAACACTGCCAGTAGTAAATATGCTCCATCACAGCAATGCCGCTCCATACCATGACATGGAATATTTTGTCTGACATTTCCAGACCCGTAAACATCCCGTAAAGTTCTGCATCAGGCTCCGCCTGAACAAAACGACTAATGACAAGAGTTGGTCGAATGTTGATGTGTATAAACAGTCTCTCTCTCTCAAACACACACACACACAAATCACTCAGCAACTACACAAACAAGGCTCAGCAACAATTCTGACATCAACCATCCACTGCTGCGGGAGCAAAGAAAGAGAAGCAGTCTGAGGCCTGAAGCCAGACACTGAACCCCGAAGCTCGTGCGCGAATAACCGGACGGCCAGTTTCCTCTCCCCACGTGCATAATTAGAAATTTAACGCAGCAGAACAGAGCCTATTGCGCCGTAAGTCTCTGTCGCTTTTTCTTAACTGCAAATGGTGCGAGGGGACATTAATTTTTAGGGGGCTGCGATTGCCAAGAGAGGCCGAGGGGGACTGGGGAGGAGGGAGGACATGCGATAACTTCAGGGGAAGGGAGAAACACAGACTGGCAGAAAGAGAGGGAGCGCGCTCGCGAGTGAGAGAGATGGGGGATATGGGCCCTGTCTCATAATCTCACAGCGCATGGTAATGGAGGGGGCCGTTGGGCGTCATTAAATGGGAAGAGAAAGAGGCAGATTAATTAGAGAGGGCAGGAGTTTTCCCAGCCAGTGTCTCAGATGAGAGGTGAAATACGTGGAGATGGGCTGCGGGTTTAAACAAAGACGGCTCCATTAGCGTCAGCTGCAGAAGGCTGGTGGGGAGAGTGGTGGTTGGGGGGTGTTTTGGGGAGGGAATCTTACCGTACTGAAGGCAGCATGGAGCTAAGGGCACACCTCGGGGCACTGGGGTAGGGGAGCTTTTGATGCGTTCCTTGCCATAGCGCCTGCACCAGCAGAGGTCATCGACTGTTGACATATCAAGAAGCGAAGGGTTAAAGAGATCCTCTGCTCGGGCAGGCGCTACAGACAAAGGGAACTGCAGGAACACACATACACTGCACACAAACAGCTTGACCCGCTGACTTCTGCTCTGATATGAAGGTCAGACTACGTAATTAGGGTAAAGGGGCACTTTTTAATACGTTAGTGATCTCCTGGCCTTATTAGTCAGGCCATGTTTATACCAGTTTAACACTGAGCACCACAGGGGGCTACGATCCATTCGTATTGGCCTACAGGGCTGAGACCAGCCCTTGTGTTATAATGCTTTAACAAACTGATGTTTATTAATTCACTGACTGGTCTGGGACACTGTCTTCACAGTCTTCTGCGACCTAATCAACCATGTACGATATCGAGACAACACCTCATTCCAAACTGCGATTCATAAACAATGCCATTCAAATCAGGATAGAGAAGACCCCTCGTGTCAGACAAAGCCCACAGCACAAGCCCAGCTCTTCTATATATAGGGTGAAGCGCCGAAGCACCAAGCTTTGGGCAAGACCCCCGTGCTGAGCTGCGTACAGTGACAAGGGTTTGGCTGATGCCCTCTGAAAGCTGTGAGGAGACCCACCCAAACCACAGCGTCTAGGTCATGGGAGAAGCACCCCAGCAGCCATCAGGACCTCCAGACCAGAGGCAAACTCCAACACCAAGCTTCAGCTCCTCAGACACAGAGCAGAAAGGGGGCAAGATCTAATGTAGGTATGCAGTGGAGGTGCACAAATGGGAGGAGGGGGGGGGGGGGGGGGCAGTTTAATGAGTGACCATCAGAAAGCAGGAGCTGATGGTGTGAGAGCTTCAGGGCTGGACCTTTTCAGACAGTGAGGGTGGTGTCTTTAAAGCCTCTTCTGAAGTGTGCAGCTGAAAGTGTGAGGAACACAGAGTTTACATGCATAAACAGTCAGTACGTACCGTTCAGTCGGGTCTGTCGGTTCGCTCGGACCCGTAAGAACGTCTGCGGAAACAAAATGACAGACAGCTCGGTGAGGCAGTGTGTGTGTGTGTGTGTGTGTGTGTGTGTATGTGTGTGTGTGTGTGTGTGTGTGTGAGGCAGTGTGTGTGTGTGTGTGTGTGTGTGTGTGTGTGTGTGAGAGAGAGTGAGGGTAGGTGTGCAGCTAGGTGAGGCTGTGTGTGTGTGTGAGAGAGAGTGAGGGTAGGTGTGCAGCTAGGTGAGGCTGTGTGTGTGTGTGTGTGTATGTGAGGCAGTGTGTGTGGGGGGGAGGGGGGAGGCGAGGCTGTGTGTGTGTGTGTGTGTGTGTGTGTGTGAGAGCGAGAGTGTGTGTGTGTACAACTCAGTGAGGCAGTGTGTGAGTGTGTGTGTGTGTATACAGCTCGGTGAGGCAGTGTGTGTGTGTGTGTGTGTATATATATACAGCTCGGTGAGGCAGTGTGTGTGTATGTATACAGCTCGGTGAGGCAGTGTGTGTGTGTGTATGTATACAGCTCGGTGAGGCAGTGTGTGTGTGTGTGTGTGTGTGTATATATACAGCTCGGTGAGGCAGTGTGTGTGTGTGTATATACAGCTCGGTGAGGCAGTGTGTGTGTGTGTATATACAGCTCGGTGAGGCAGTGTGTGTGTGTGTGTGTATACAGCTCGGTGAGGCAGTGTGTGTGTATGTATACAGCTCGGTGAGGCAGTGTGTGTGTGTGTGTATACAGCTCAGTGAGGCAGTGTGTGTGTGTGTGTATACAGCTCAGTGAGGCAGTGTGTGTGTGTGTGTGTGTGTATACAGCTCAGTGAGGCAGTGTGTGTGTATACAGCTCAGTGAGGCAGTGTGTGTGTATACAGCTCGGTGAGGCAGTGTGTGTGTATACAGCTCGGTGAGGCAGTGTGTGTGTGTGTATACAGCTCGGTGAGGCAGTGTGTGTGTGTGTATACAGCTCGGTGAGGCAGTGTGTGTGTGTGTGTATACAGCTCGGTGAGGCAGTATGTGTGTGTGTGTGTATGTATACAGCTCGGTGAGGCAGTGTGTGTGTATACAACAGCTCTGTGAGGCAGCATGTGTGTATACAACAGCTCGGTGAGGCAATGTGTGTGTATGTATACAGCTCGGTGAGGCAGTGTGTGTGTGTTTGCAGCCCAGTGAGGCAGTGTGTGTGTGTTTGCAGCCCAGTGAGGCAGTGTGTGTGTGTGTGTGTGTGTGTGTGTGTGTGTGTGTGTGTGTATGTGTATGCAGCCCAGTGAGGCAATGTGTGTGTGTGTGTGTGTGTATGTATGTATACAGCTCGGTGAGGCAGTGTGTGTGTGTGTGTGTGTGTATACAGCTCGGTGAGGCAGTGTGTGTGTGTGTGTGTGTGTGTGTGTGTATGCAGCCCGGTGAGGCTGTGTGTGTGTGTGTGTGTGTGTGTGTGCGTGCGTGCGTGCGTGCGTGTGTAGCTCGGTGAGGCTGTGTGTGTGTGTGTTTGTGCGCGCAGCTCGATGAGGCAGTGTGTGTATGTGTGTAGCTCGGTGAGGCAGACTGACTCGACCTACTTCTCTTTTCCCCCTACTCTGCACCTCCTCCTCCATCTCCCCTCAGCTCCTCAGACGCATGTCTCCGGCCGGCTCGGCGGGTGGAGGGCCGGGCGCTCGGCTCAGTGAGGATGAATAAGGATGAGTAAAAGGAGCCGCACGACTGAAAACAGTGGAGCAGGAAGGCGCTCTACCGCGCCGACGCCATGTTGTTACGTATCATATGACCCGCGCGTCAGAGTTGAAACTGAATTTCCTTCGGCCGCCGGCAGGGAGCAGCACAGCGCAAATATACACCATATACACGCGCTTCTACAACGGAATTATTATTATTATTATTATTATTATTATTAATTATTATTATTATTATTATTATTATATTAATAATAATACTAATAATAAAACAGTATAAATTATACTACTAGTACTACTAATATAAATATGTGATAATAATAATACTTATAATAACAGTGTAATGATATAAATAATAATATAAAGGATAACAATTATAATTATATAAATAATATGTGATCATAATATTAAAATAATAATTACAATATTATAACAATAATCATATTACATTAATAATATCAACAATAATACTACTACTACTACTACTACTACTACTAATAATAATAATAATAATAATAATAATAATAATAAAATTATATAATATAATTAAAAGAAACAAATTATATTACTAATTTTCCAGAGAAAGGACAACTTTAAATTAACATTTTTTTGTCTATTTAATCAATTTAATGTCCAATGAAAAGCTTTCATCTCCATTGTTTCTCCATGGTTTCAACCCTTTAGCTGCTCTGTCCACCATGTAAATAATCCTGGATGAATAGGCCAATAGAAGTGCTCTAAAATCACACTCAATTTCATTCAATGTTAGCATTTTCCTGTAAAGGCACCATTCTGTAGATACAGCTTTTTCATTGGACAGTGACAAAATATTAATCTGCTGTCCTCTGCATCCACTGATTCAGCCTGGCCACACCTTTGGTCATCCATTCTTCATTCAGTACTGGGCTTGAACTGTTCGGACAGTGTGTGCTGCAATTCATTGTCCCCAGCTGTTACTCTGGTGTACTCGTGCTTCTGCAGCATTACAACACCATCTACACATTTTGTATGTGTTGAGTGTTTTTGTTTTTTATTATATTTTATTTGTTTTTTATTATTAAATTTTTATTATTAGCATGTCCATCATTTTCTACATTATAAATCTGAATATGTGCATATAGGACAAAATTGAAGTCACACTGTGGAATTAACACTAGAGCTAAAGAACAGCTCCATTATCCCTCACAGCCTCATGATTATCTCCTGGCCTTCTCCTTTTGTTCAAGAACATGGTAAAAAAATCTGCTGCTAAATAATGGATAAAAGAATGTTCTATATCCTTCAACATTTTGCTGAACTAAAATTTCAAAAGTAATCTTTAATATTTCTAACCTTATTTATCTGTCCCTGGTGCTTAGGACAGTTAATCTGAATTTTTCGGTCCTTTAGTATAATCCAAACATTTGTCACTTAATCTATAATAAACTGGGAATCACTGCTTTTCAAAACAAGTAAAACTTAGTTTAACATGGTAGTTTAACATTGAACCCTCTGGTAACTGCTGTTCCTCCTGAGGTACAATTACCCAGATCTGAGCTGGCAGGACACTGCCTATACAGCACAGAGAACATCGTCCTCCAGCTGGGGGTGAGAGACCCAATCCCACCCAGTCATGACTCTGGTTGTAGGAGGAAAGGCAGGAAGGCAGGAAACAAACATTTCAAGGACATGTTAGCAGGCTGCGTGGTGTGTGCAGGGGCAGTGGAGATTAGCCCCGGGGTTAAACCATGCATGATTACATATAGGAGCAGGGCACACATTACAGCCTGAGTAAATCTACAGCCAGAGATCTAGACAGCAGATCTAACTGGCTCTTAATATGGCCAGCAGTCAGATCCATCCTAGGATAAGATAGGGATATTATGGAGAAGGAGGAAATTGTGGCAACACATATATACACAAAAGCGCACATATCTAATCTATCCTTGCTTTGACGTTACGCTTAATTGTGCATTTATCTTCAAATCTTCAGGTTAAGGCAGTTAAGGCAGTTTGGTGTATGTGGGGGCAGTTGTCATCCACTATCTCAGGTAGCCAGCCAGGTTTGAATCTAACTTAAATGTCGTATCTGCATGTCCATGTCAGAGCATGTGAAAGAGTTGGCGGATGTAGATCAGTGCTGTGGGGGTGTGTGTGTGTGTTCCTTGCCATGTGTGTGCCCTCTGTCTGTCTCACCTGGTATCTGTCAGAATGGTGAGCGTCGTCAGAGGAGAGCGGAGAGATGACTGGAGACTCGCCCTCACGTTTGATGTGCACTGACAACAGGAGAGACTGAGGAGCGAGAGAGAGAGAGAGACGGGGACAGAGAGAGAGAGATGAGCAGGCTATAGTCATCCACATGATAAACATGTCATCCACAGCCCTGTTCCTGCAGCCTGAAGAAAAAATATATAAGAGAGCATCTCGACTTTCTCCAGCAGTGAATCACCTGTGTAGCAAAAGCTGACAGCTGAACCAGTTGTCCAGGTCAACTGATGGCACTGTCCATTCATCATGATGGATCGCTATTAATGGCAAGCTCTGGGCACTCTGGGAATGTCTTTTTCCCAGGTTGAACAAAATACTGGTTACAATATTGGCTAAATTATCATTTTATTTATTAATAGCGTTTAAAATATGAGCAAAATAACAACAGAAACTATGAAATTACTGGTTTTGAACATTTCCTGTCACTGTGTGACAGTTTTTTCTCTACAAAGGTATGTTGGCACGGATGAAAATAGTGGTAACAGTCACACTGAAGGGTGAGTTTTCCAAATAGTCATGTACTGAGAAATGAAGTGCTTATAGAGTGATCACTCAATGTGGTTTGGGTAAGTAGAAATGTATAGCTTCCATTGCTGAGCAGTCATTGCAATCAAGGTTAGTCTTGTAGCTTCAGTGCAAAGATTTATACACCAAACACGTCTCGGCTGACTGTTTACCTTTAGGGTAATTGATTTCTTTGTTTTAATATATATTAATGAGTTTAATAAACACTTAAACCAGCCAATTATGCGTCAGATATTCTTAGGAATTTAGTGCTATTTGGAATTTAGCTTCAGAGCTTAATGCTCATGAGCTGATAGTATCTAATGCAATCTATCACATCTCAGTTCAACCAAATAATGATAAACTGAAGTAACTTCCCCCACTCTGTGTTACAGTGTTAAAATAAGTTTAAAAAGGACAGCCCTTAGGCTTTAAAGACATGACCCCCATAGATTTCGAGACACATATTTGAGCACCTGTGGAGGTTTGCACTTGACCTGTTTACGACCAGTGTTAAGATAATGAAAGAGGAATGGGCAAGGCAATAGAAAGACATCCCACATCATAATATAACAGGTGCCCTGAGAAACATTTCAGGTCCATGTCACAGAAAACCTAATTGACTTAATTTCTCTGACGACTGCACATAGGCAGGAGGGGAAATGCTGCTCTACTTTACTGGGAGTCTTGATCTCCATCCAGCTTTTTTTATGAGCCCGCTATAAAATATTTGTATTTACAATCCTCTCCAATTAATCAAAGTGAGAGGAGCGGTGGCGGCTTTAGTGGGTGACAACTGTAATCTAATATTAATACGTGAAAAATGGCATGCACGCTCCACGGGGACAGTAAATTAGACATTATGCATGGCTTCTTATGCTTTTGAATTGCAAGGTCAGGAAACAATTTATTTGTGAACTCAAAGCCTTTGGAGCTTAGGGAATATTGTGTGCGTCACAGCAAGATACATATCAAGAGAAAGAGAGGGAATTAGTGGTGTGTGTGTGTGTGTGTGTGTGTGTGTGTGTGTGTGTGTGTGTGTGTGTGTGTGTGTGTGTGTGTAAACCATTTTTGTAGCTGTCTTTATATTGAGCATGAAAAATGGAACAGTCTCATCGTAATATAAGAATTTCTAATCATTCTTAGCTACCAGCACTGGAAAAGCTTCAAATAATAACACTGAGTGTGACAATGGCTGCGTTGATCTTCGGTACAATAGGAGTTGTTCATTTCAGGTTTGCTGGCAAAGGGAAGGTTTGCTAGGCTCTGCTTCTGGCCTCTGACCCACTGGATTAGCACCAGCCTCGACTGGCATGGAGTCGCTATGGCAATGGCTGCCCGAGAGGAGAGTGAAAGCGGAATGGGCCAGATCAGGGTTAATCTCCTTTAGAACTGGCACGCTGGGCCCGATCTGTCAGCTAGCCTGTACTAGCACCCTCCCCTTCCCCAAACCCCAGCCTCGGTCGGCCTCTTCATTTTCCACACACTGATGTGGAATACTAAATGCGGGCTCTGGAATGCTCCATCACGCCCAGACTCTGCATCCCAACCCCCTTTCCCTGCCTCACCAGTTCTGGCCAGTTTCCCTAAACATTTGAATCACACTTGTCCAGCACTATTAAAACATTCATGTAAGTTTTGATCAGATTTATTTAACTAGGGGTCAGATTGGATGTTTTCCTTATAACCGTTTAATAGACATTTGTGTTGGATTTACTGCATTTATTTTAGCTCGAGTTTTGTAGTATTTTCTCCAGATGGTTGTGGTTAAGTTTAGCTCTACAGTTGGGTACAGATAACATTTTGTGGAAATAAAGTTGGGTTTGGACAGAATTTTGACAGGCTTTGGTTGGTTATGTATAAAATATTATACACTTTAATTAGGCTATGACTGAATGTGGGCAGAATTCTGAACAAATTTGCCAGCCTACAGTCGGGTATGGACACATTTTACTGTTCTACAGTTGGGTCAGACTACAACTGGACTTGCACATAATTTGATCAATGTATGACTGATTTTGGACAGAATATAGTTCAGATTTATATTCCGATGTGGGAAGTTGGATCAGATTAGTCTCTATATTTGTCCACTTTATTCGCATACATAGTCTACCTGTGTCTCAGGGCACAAGTCTCTTCCAGACTGCAATAATGATGTGAATTGATCTTTCAAGCACCATCTTTCAAAATCACTGCACTTTTTAAAGTGTTCCTTTTGGATAAGGTATGTCTCCTGATGGCATTTGAAGTGAGATATAGTGAAAGGCACAGCTCAGTGAGCCTACAGTGTCACTTTTACACGTAAGGTTTGATGTGGGTTTGTGCTGATATTAAAAAGCTTTATCGAATGAGGTGCACGGGTCACTGAGAGATGGAGAAGATTCTCCAGCTCTGGGAAGGACACGTGATTCAGCAGATCTCTACTACAGAAGTTGATGATAAGATCGATCTTTTGTGCCAAGTGGGCCTCTTTGCTTGGCACGTCTCCTGTGATATGAAATGTCATAAATCTCTTCTTCTTTCTCTCCTTTCTCGGCCAGTGACATTTCAATGTATAAACAGTGTGTTCATTTCTGGTTCTCAACCATCTTGATCTGACTGAAGTGAAAGGAACTTGACTTAACCAGTCAGCCACATGCAGACCAGAACATGATGTCTTTACCTCCTATTAAGGCTGAGTAGAACATTAAACTGATCTGTCTGGCATCGTTACCATATAACTGTTAAAGCAGCTGAGCAGGAAACTGTCTCCAGCTCTCACTTTTCTATAAATACATTACTGCAGGAAATAAAGGACCATTTGAGGAAGTTTTCATTCACATAATCCCTCTCTTTCAGTTAAGTGGGGCTCTTCTTATGCCCTAATAGAAGAGAGAAGGGCTCTTGTTGCCACTAATTGCAGACGAGATGAAAAAGCTGTGTGGCAGCAGTAACCATCTTACCTTGGGTGTGCCGGGTGCTGTGGTGATATCCTTGTGTGAAGGGTTTTTGCTGCAGAAACAAGGAAAAGGTGACCTGATGAGAATTTGTAAGAATGCAAACATGATAAACATAGGCAGAGCTGGAAGGATAGGCATTTGAATCAGTTCGACTGACATTTGCTTTGTGTTAAAATGAACATGTTTCAAGAATGGTGTGATTATGGGGAAGGTAATGTCCTCTTCCACTAAGACTAAAACATCAGTTACAGAAGATGTCGTCTCTGTTTCAGAAACAAGTGATGAAGAGTTAGTGGATTAAGCCTGGCCAATGTAGCCAACTGCTCTACTCTGTGCTGTGTACTGGTGAATTTTTGCCATAAATGCTACTTAATAACTGGTATAAAACAAATGCAAAGTGCAAAAATCATGCTCCAGTTTCCCAGACAGGAATCAGCTTGAGTCTTTACATTCAGAAACCTGTGTAGGTTTAACATTTGTTGCATTTGTTGAGAAGGACCATCCGTGCCAGGAGTGGTTCATGTTCAATATTGTCTCCTTCCCCCAGAAAGCTCTTCAAACACTCGCCAAAGCTCAGAATTTGCTCTCTGCCCCTTCAGATGTGAATGGGTGTTAGAAAGGACAGCGAAGACAAAAGCCCATGAAGCTACACAAATCACAGTTTTAATCATGAAGAGATGAAAAAAAAAAACCAAAAAAACAAAAAAACAAAAGCAGACTATAACTGATCCAGCCCTGCCCCTCTGTGCCACTCAATCCTGGCAGCCCACGGCCATGCTGTATTTGAAACAATTACTGTCCAAAAGTACCTCTGCTAAGCAGATTTGTGTTATAATTTTTTTATTGAAGTAATCATTCTCATGGATGTGCTCATCCAGTCCTTCAGAACCTCCACCACCACCCCCCTCCTTTGGCTGAGGCAGAGGAAATAAATGATTTCGCTGTTATTTGATTTGTCAGTGAAGCGCCTTAGGCACTTAGGGCTTTTGAAATATGTTGAGGACAATGCGCCGGCTTGTAAACATTGTATTAAGAAGGCAGAGAGGAGAGGAGGAGTAGGAAGAGGAGGTGGGATGGGGAGGGGAGGGGTGGCATCTCTCCCCTTCAGGCTTGGCCAGAGGGGGTTACGTTGAACCCCCCGCCTCATGGACCCAGCCGATTGAAGATGACTGATTAGAAAGCAGGAACTATTAAACGGGCCGGCTCGAGCGTGCACCGACAATAGGCAGAGACATATCAAATCACATCTCTACTCCAAACATTAATATCCCTTATTCCATCTCCTCCTCCCTGTCTCTTTATCTCTCTCTCTCTCTCTCTCTCTCTCTCTCTCTCTCTCTCACACACACACACACACACACACACACACACACACACACACACACACACACACACACACAGAGGCACAACCATTCTCATGTCTCTTTTACCTTTCATTCTGTCCTTTTTTTGTTCAGCTGCCTCTTTCTGCCTTGCTCTCTCAGTCTCATATTCTGAGTCAGAATCAGCTCTACACAGCATTTGTGTATCTACCTATACTAAATGCTCAAATGTTTGTGGACACTTTAGCTACTGTAAGTTGCACCCATTGCTGATACAGATGTGCACACAGGTTCTCTAGTACACGCAGAGAGGAATTGCCAATAGAATAGGACTCTCTGGACCAGACAAACATGACCTTTTAAGGAACATTTAAGGATCATTGAATGCAATAAGCTCCTCAAACCAATGCTCCAAAACATAGCAGAAAAAATTCTTTGATAATAGAGACTCTCCAACAAAAACATGATAAACTCTTTTTAGTACAACTGATTTTGGAAGAAGCAGTGAATGAGCAGGTGTCCCAAGACTTTGTCCATATAGTGTATAATAATGTAATGAGGTTTTATTCCAAGTCCTTTGAACCATTTCTGTAATGACTGTTAAGATTTTCCCAATAAAGCCTCTAAATACAGCATATAAATATATATAATATATAATATATATATATATATAAAAATATATCCATCTCTCACTCTCTTTTTCTGTCTGTGTCTTTCTCTCTGCTGTATTGTTTGTCACCAAGCTGTGGCTGGGCATTTATGAGGCAGTGTGATGATGATGAGGTGGTCTACTCTGATGGGGGGAGACACTTCACCCTTGTCATGTTCACTTTGCGTCCTGCATTCGCTTGTGGACCTGCAGCGGCTGCTGCCGAGGTGCTGAAATTGAATTTGCTCAGGCCCTAATCTGACAACGTGATTTGGAAGGCAAGCTTGTCGCTCCCATGGACGAGCAGAGAAGGAAAGCAGGACGTGAAACTGTGAGAATTAGAGACAAGCAAAAATATCACACTTGATTCTCCCTCCAGAAGAAAACCCAACATAGCAGCGAGGACCAAATTAAAGGAAAACTTCTGAAGTTAATGTTTGTTAGGTTCTATGTGCAACTCCTGGATGGACCAATAAAAAAAGGGAGAATCTGGAAGTTATGCAATTTTCCTGTTAGTCTAAAATACTTTCAATCAGCCAAGACATGTTCCACATCTGAGGCTTCTTTAGTTTTGCACTGGAGATACAAACCCCACCAATTAGCACTGTGCAAACAGCATACTTAAATCATCACACATGCAGAGCTCACTGTAGGATTATTTAACAACTCACACACTGGTATTTAAGCATGCAGTCTGTATAATGCAAATAAGTGGATTATAAGGTTCTAGTACTTGTTAGCTGCATTTGCCTTGTAGAACTTGTTGGCATGTCTTGGCTAATCAACTACATTTTTGAGTATGGGTGAGGGTGGAATGGGCAGTTGGTCCCACCCTCTCACTCAGGTAATAAGCTGCATGCCCACCTTTTGTATAGCCAACATGATTGATCTGTCAAGCAGGGAGAAGAGAGACAGAAAGAGAGAGATAGAGACAAGGAGAAAGAGAGAGAGGAAGAGAAAGAGACAACACAAATCAAGGTAGGGCCTTGAAAGAGGATAAATTGCCCCATCAGAGGCAGTGCACTGGTTGTGAGATAATAAACGCACTCCCCCAGCATCATAAATCCACCCGTATGGCACTACAGATCTCACTGGCCCTCACTCACCTCCCTCTACACCCCCCAACATATACACACACACACACACACACACACACACTCAACCACTACAACACCAGCCAGCAGACCTGGCCCAGCAACACACTGTCGATAAACGGGGACGTCTGTGATATCATTCCAAATCTGCCCACATTTTAATGACGTTTTTTTTTTTTAAATATTTGGTCTAAAAATATTAGAAATTTGTTTGTAAGACAAAAGATTTCAGCAGAAAAAGATTTCAGGTTGAGTTTGAAAAAGTGGAGCCAATCATGCATCATCTTAGTTACTAATCCTAATGCACCACCTCATTAAAAGGTCATTTGTGGAATGTCTATCCTTTATCCCACCTACGGTGGGTCTAAATGGCCCTGCTTGACATTTGTGCTAATTTGTGGACTCTTCCATTTGTGGCAGTTGTTGCAAACATTCCCTTCAAGAGCAGATGTTTCCACATTTGAATAGTACTACAGACTTGTGATATCATCTGCATAACATTTACAGATAATCTCTACCATTGTAAGGTGACTGTATCTCTGGTAGCAGTTGTGTAGACACAGATTAATCATAATGCTGGATGCAGAATGTCAAAAGAGCCCTTCAGTCCAAATATTTGCTGAGTTTGGGATGAGGCTTAATCTGTACCCAGAAAACTCAACTTTACAGTCACAACAATAGTAACAGGACCTGTCTCATGCATCTTCAAAACAGGAGGATTTGAGGGGGTACAGTCTGTGTTGTGTGCAGAGATTTCCCCCCTGCTTTATGGCTTCAACCTGCACGGTGACAATGAGGGAGAATGACTTGTTAAGAGGCAGCCATCACTGCCAGAGAGCGAAAACAAGGAGAGGCGATGTTGAGGCCCTGTTGTCAAAGTGACAGGTAAGTGTGAGACAGAGAAACAGAGAGAGAGAGAAAGAGAGAGAGGGGGGGCAGATGGGGTGTGGGGGTGAGAGGGGAGAAGATACAGAAGAGATGAAAGGAGACATGCAGACAGAGAGAGAGGGAGATGCTGAAGGAGGGCTGGAGACACTTTTCCCGCATGTCAGAGGGGATGTTGGCGTGAAAGCATCTGCGCTAGCTTTCAGTCTCTCCTGTCACACTAGTGAAGCTCGTTTTGATACAAGCGACAGAGCCAGGGAGAACGGGAACAGAGGAGACACTGAGGTTCCATTTCGCTTTCACTAACGAGACACCAGAACAAAGATACAGATAAAAAAAGAACCCTAACTCCGCCTCGCGGGCTGTGCTTATGAGGGCCTCGGGAGTGGGAAGGCCACAAAATTGGTTTCTTTTATTAACGTTACAGTGAAGGATTAATGCTTGCTTTCCATCCTTACTGGATGGCTCATCTCCCTGTTGCAAAGTTATAGTTATAAAGCCTTTGTGCTTGTTGTCGTGTTTTGTAATTGGATGTATGTTAGGTTTGTTAGTCTAACCTGTGATAGTTGCATAACTAACACTAGCTTTACCCATCTGGACATATTCACAAATTCCCCCCCTTGTATTTAAGCACATTACACAATCAACAGTTACAGATGAACAGAAGAAATGTCTGTGGCCTAATTGGTATCATCTAAAGGTATAATCTACAGTTCTGAAGTCTCCACTTGCTTTAATGGGACTTGTGCAATCTTAAAGTTGGGAACATCTACTAACGATAATTCAGTGGCAGCACTGATCCATGTGTCTGCATCTCAGGAAAGCACCCAAGCAAAGCTTAGGGTTTGAGGGAAAGGAAGAGCGAGCTGTGAGGTGGAGGGATATATTAAAAATTGAATAAACACTGGCTTACAATATTGGGGACGTATGCTAGAAATAAAGATTGCTTTTGGTGCCATTTGCCACCCAGCTCTCACTTGCTCCGTTGGAGGCAAATTGATTATGTTGAGGGGTTTGTGGGAGGTGTGGGTTGGGGGGGGTGGTGGTGGTATGTAGATTGCTGTGGCCGATGGTGCAGGCGGATGTGTAAAGGCCATGATGGATTTCCATTTCCATACATGAGGAGCAGAGGACGCATTGGAGAAAGCGAGAGGTGACACAGCCACAGGGGAAAGAGAGAGAGAGGGAGAGAGAGAGAGAGAGAGAGAGAGAGAGAGGGAGAGAGAGAGAGCAGTGGAGAGAGTAGTAGAGAGAAGGAGGTAGATAAATCTGGCAGTCCCAATCTCAGACACGCTCAGCCACATCCATCCAGACATCTGCCTAATGCTACATCTTAAATAGCCTCTCCACTTTACATGCACTCCGTTCTCATTTGCAGCCCAATGAAACGGTATCATTAGAAGGAGATTTACTACAAATTGCCACAAATTCGCCATGTCACTTCCAATGATCAGTGTGCATATGTGTGTGTGTGTTTGTGAATATGTGTGCAGCACACCCTTGCCGTGTTGGAATGTTAAAGCAAGGTTGGAGGTGATTCACATAAACGTCTTAAAGGACCCACATGCCTTTGGATCTATGTTTGTTATTAATGCCAGTTTCTCACTGTCTAATAAGGACAGTAATAGGTATAACAGATCTAATGAGGGTATAATAGGATGTAAGGCTCTGCACTAGCTCTATTTATTTGTACTGAAATGTATTGACCTGTCTTAAATATTGCACTAAATGTAGGAGGCCATTGATAGGGCCATTGATGAGCGATATATTGATATTTTTTTGGAATAGGGACAGGCATTTTTGCTAGTGGGTAGTGTGTTTGTTTGGTACTTTTAGCTTATGGTTAGAACATTAGAGCTGGACACTAAAAATGCTGAACTGCTGTTGAATGGCAACTTTAAAGGAGAAGAAAAAAAAACACAATATCTGATATTACATGTTTAAAAGACTAGGAAAAGGCATTGTTCAAAACTTGAGGGTGAGGGTGGCTACACAGAAAGCTATCTTTACACAGCAGCACTAACTTATTAATGAGGCTGTAATAATATTCAACATTGGTAACTGTACAGCTAATATCATATGTGGCACAATAAATTAAACAAATCTTTCTCTAATAGGCTGAACAGATTTGGCACAAGGAGAAAACTCCCCCATTGCTCCAAGCCCTTTTTCTCTCTTTACTTCAAGTCCTTGCACAGCAGTGGGCCACGGTGGAGGGAGCGAGAGCTTGCTGGGGTTATAACTCAGATGACTACAGCACTGGGGTTAATGGGAGCATAGCGAGCTGGCCTAAATCACAGCCCAGTGATGCTCAGCATGCGCCGCTGACAAATTAGGAGCGATGACGCCATTTCCTTAAATAACCTCCGCCTTCCACCAGACCTGGGCAACGAGGGCCAAGTCTGCTGCTGCTGGCCACAAGGGAGAGCCACTTGCTGCCCTTTATTAATTATTAAACCATAACTCCTCTCTGGTGGATAACTATCACTCTCTCTCTCACTCTCTCTCTCTCGCCTCACATTCTGCTCTCTACCTCAAAGCGTTTCTGAAATGAGGAGAATCGTACATGTTTAGAGGAGGAGGTCTTTTGTTGGGTTAACCTTCCTAATTTCCCCACAGCATTAACATCTTAAAACATCAGTTCTCATAAATTCAGCTCAAGCTGAGAAATTCCATGACTCCGTGCATTGACTTCCAAGGGTTAGGCCATGTTCGGAACAATGCAGATGAAACTCACTGGGTGACTTGTCTATGACCTGAAGATACACTTCACTGTGTTTTTGTTATGGCTACTGACCCCTGTCTCAGAGAACGAGACTTCCTGTCTGATGCGGGCCACTGTAGAAGTGACGGCACAGGGGAAGCATTAGCAGCTGCAGAGGAAGAGAAGAATGTTGACATCATGCAGAGATGTGGGTTGACGTCAGCTCCAGCTGAGGTGTGCTGTGTCCTGGGCCGTGTCTCAGTGTTTGAAAGCCTAACACTCTGAGTGATGGGCTGGAGTGTGGGTTTCTCTGATCTACCTGACATGCTTAACCTCTGCCTGCTCAAAGGCCTGACAGCAGTGAAGCTGATTTATGAGAGGCAGGCCCAAACCATTCTACACTGGAAAGGTGGACATTGGGTCAAAAAAGTCCTGTCTACGTAGGATAACTAGGGTGAAACAGGACGGGGGTGGTGTACCATGTTAGGACCTGTTAGTGCGTACTGTTTATTGGATTTAGGTTTATAATTAAGCTTCGAAAATAATGTTACATGCAGATATGAAACCTTATCTTAGCCTGGTATGGTATTCTGTCACGGTGAAAGCAGTGCTGTTACCCACTACACCAAACATCCACCAATATGCAATTTAACATAACTTCTATAATGCCCCTACTGGATGAAACCAGTATTCTTAGTCTTGACAAAATGTACTGCCTCATTTTTATGGGATGCCATGGCTGAGCTGATTGTGGTATAGCCTGGTACTAAACTGCTCTCAAAACACAGCCATGACACACCATACAAATGACATTTTGTATCATGCTCATACACTCAAAGCTTAACAATTATTTAAAGGGATAGCCCAGTTAGATTTATCCCCATTATCCGCTGTCTGTAGTAAAAGCAGCTTAAACACAGTCAAAGCACCAGACCCACAGATATTTTTCATGATAGTTTTTTTTTTTCATGATAGATATTTTTCACAGGCAGATTTTATGCTCTACTGTAAAATAGTTCCACACTGCAGGCTTTAAACAGCTTTGTTACCTTCCGAGATGCCCCTCGCTGCATCTGGCTATAAATGATGTAATTTATTGGCACACAGAGGTCACAAGATGCTCTCCTAGTGGTAAAAACAAAGGATTAGACCTGAAATCTGACCATTAAATTAGAATATGCTTGGATTTTGTTTTGTAGTTACTAAGGTGATATCGGTGGTTGTTAAAGTGTTACCAGTTGGTTGTCAGTGTTGGTAAAGTGTTTTTGTGTTGTTGGAAAACTGGGAAGACCATAAAAGCCATTACAGAAATGGCTCAAATGACTCAAAAAACATATTATATTACTATATACTATATGGACAAATGTATTGGGACACCTGTTCATTCATTGTTTCTTCTGAAATTAAGGGTTTTTAAAGAGTTTTTCCTGCTTTTGTTGGAGTAACTATCTCTACTGTCCAGGGAAGACTTTCTACTAGATTTTGGAAAATTGCTGTGAGAATTTGTATTTAGCAAGAGTGTTAGTGAACTCAGGATATTGGATGTTGGTATGGAATGGAGCACCATCATTTGAGAGAACAGAGTTCCACAGCTCAATTCTGGGTGGCTTTTTTTACCCCTCTAGTCTTATTCTATTGGCAATGCTTCTCTCTGGCAACTAGAGTTGCTGTTTGTGCTTTTGCACATCTGTGTCAGCAAGGAGTGAAACTTAAAGTAGTTATACATTGGAAACATTTACAAACCCACATCCCGACAAAGTAGCAAAACAAATGTGTACATATGTCCCACCTGATGTGCAAATGGGTGAGCCTCTCCATCTCCTGCTCCATGTGCTCCTGCAGTTCTCCGGGGCGCAGCAGCACCTGACAGATCGGACAGATAGGAGCCTGGCTGTCATATAGAGACACCTTCTTCTTGCCTGAGACACATAGAGACACAAAGACAGAGAAAGAAGAGCAGACAGAGATTTAGTGGCGAATAGTGAAGTGACCTACATCAAAACTTCTCCAACACACTCTAAATGTTCTTTCCATTGTCAGCCCAGTCAAGCAGTACAGTATTTGAATCTGATTTCACACAGCAGAGAGAGTGAAGTGAGGAGGAATAAGAGAGTGACTGAAGGTTGCGTGTGCCTGTGTGTGTCTGTGTGTTGAAGGACGGGGTGGGGGGGTGGGGGGGTGAACTCTGAGTTGCTCAGGGTGGTGTGTGTGTGTCTGTGTGTGGACTAAGTGGCTGGGATTTCAGCAGCAGGAGAATCCGTCACCCTCGGCCTCCTGTCTCCTGTTCCCTCATTAAAGCAGCCGCAGAGGCAGGCTCAGTCAGCCCAGTGGCCGTACAGAGCACATACTAACTTACTGAACCTCACTGACTCTCTACAGCCGCTCTGCTTTACTTCATTAGCTTGCTTTCTGACAACTTCAGCTTCTGCTCCGATACAGGCCAATACAACCAAAGTAAAGAGGACTCAGTTTCTAAAGTAAGAAATACTTTCAAACAAGCCAAGCAACAAAGTCTGCCTTACAAAGCGTGTGTGTGTGTGTGTGTGTGTGTGTGTGTGTGTGTGTGAGAGAGAGAGAGAGAGAGAGATGGTATGATGTCGTCACACATCAGTGAGATAAACCCAAAGAGATAGAGAAGAGACACTGGCTGATGACTCTATTTGGTCCAGGCTGGACAGTCTTGTGCCGTTTCACAGCTTTTAAATAAAAAGTAGGAAGGAAACATTAGAAATGAAAGTTTTTTTATGCAGAATGATGAACAGCTGTTATGAGGGTTGGGGAACATGACGATATGCGATAGGTATGAATGGTGGAATAAATCCTTATCAGTTGGTAATTGTCACCCAATGTGGTTACTAGAGTGGTTATTGTGGTATTGCCAATTGGGTGTCCTAGTGTTTGGTATGGTGTCCTAGTCCATTGGTACATGTGTCCATGTTGGTACAGTGTTCCCAGGTGGCTGCTTTGGTATTTAAGGTACTTGGCAAGTGACTGTCATGGTGTTGATAAGGTGTTTCTGGACAGTTGTTGGGCCCTATGATTTCCACGATGATGCATTTCCTTATTTTTGTTTTTCCTTATCAAACCAACAAAAAGAGAAAAAATAAAATAAAAATGCAAAACAGATTTCTTAGGGCCCTAAGGTTGCTTTGGTATCTAATGTGGTTGCAAGAACATTTCCTAAGGTACCCCAGGTTGTTGCTAAGCTGTTGCTAAGTGGGAGCTCTGGCATTTGCAGTGATATCTCAGGAGGGTGTTGCCAAACAGCTGCTGTAGTATCCTATGTTGCTAGTGTATTTGTTGCATTGTCACATAAAAAGGGTGCAGAAACTATTGCTGGACATTTATTCCTATGAGAAAAAAATCTGCAAAACAAAAATCCAACTGAAAATCAGCATGAAGTGAAGAAAAATATGCACTGGATGCATATCATATTACCGTATTAGAATGCACCAATCATTATGATGTATCTCTCTGAAGCTGGCTGATTGAACTGCACTTATTACAACTGATTATTTTAACAAAACTTAGGTGGTATTGTTTATATTACACTGCTGTGTAAACAGTCACAATTCACGGAAACATGGACCTTCATCCAACCTCTAGAGTGTGCTGTGCTGATGCTGGACTTGTATGCGTGTGAATTTTTATAAACTCACATCTGGTATATAAAAGAGGGTGTACTGTCTCCAAACATACAAAATAATCCTCAGACTCTTTCTCCATGACTCACTGCTTGTCTGTCAACACACACACACACACACACACACACCTGGAGACAACCAATCAGAGCAGCTATTTTTAGTCCATGGGACAATAGGCCCTCCCCCAAAACAGGACATCCTGGATGGACTAGCCATTATTAACAGAGTGTATTGTGATAGGCAACTACAAGCTCATACACACACAAGCTGACCTCATCCCAAACGCACACACTGAAGTTCACACACGCTTGCATGTCCACAAACAGGAAGTAGGGACATTTTGGTCCCCACCTGCCCCTGGTCACTTCACACAAGGTGCACATAAATCTATATATAACCGAGTAGGTCACGGTTAATTGCTGTGTTGTCTGCCACAGTTTCCCCTCACAGTATGTCTTTGTTTATTACAGATGTGAAGATAGGGTATATAGAGTACACCACGTTCTTCAGAGTACACACGCTGCTGTACAACAAGGGACCACCCTTCACTTATTTGCTGACCAGTCAACATAGATGTTGCATACTTCTGAAACCTGCAGGGCCAATTCCACACATCCAAAGTGGAGTGTTTTCTGCTTCCTCTTTGAAGCATCATCTATATTTTGATCTGTAGATGTTCTTTTCTCATCTGCATCCTTTTCTGAATAAGGGCTTCCAGTTCAAGGAGGTTGAGTCCTGTCGGACCCTCAGTGGTGGGTGGTCTGCTTCCTTATGAAAGTGGATTGTCATTTCCCTACAGATACCAAATTAATAGCTTGTACACGATGACCAATTTAACTGGAAACTCAATGAATGAAGGTAGTCTGAAGGTCAGAGGTCACTTTTTATTGAAATGACGAAG